>OZ024860.1:6561658-6706658 GCA_964017155.1 Oasisia sp. SBJ-2009
CACACACGTACACACACGTACACACACGTACACACATACAATGTATAACTGTACTGCTAATCGTACTATGTGTTAATATCATTACCGCTTGCAAGATGTTCTGCCTGTAATCTGTGCATGGCACATATAATATGCTGTCACAAGACACGCTGCCAGTCGTGATTAATTGTCTATTTAGGGAGGGAAATATTTTGGAAAAACATTTTTAGTACTCTATATTGAACACAAAATGTGGACACGTCCTGCTGTTTATATACCTATAATTGCACTTTATTGATCGTATCAATTAGTTTTGGATGAGGGATGGGTGGATGGCATCGATCCTATCCAATTTTTTTTGGATTATTGGTATTTTTATATTTATAAAGTCCCTTAATTAATAACACCTGGGTCAAACCAATATAAATCCTGATAGATGCCAATTCCGGTACCCTTTGATATGTTTAATTGATATTGAGTCATTTGTCAGCCTAGTGTTATTGAGTTAACACACTGTGTCAGTCATTGTTTGCAGCTGGCCAGAGAATATGACCTGCTTATCCTAGAAGATGATCCCTACTACTTCATTCAATTCTCCGAGGTAGGTGTGACAGGACAGTTCCTTGATGACTTCGTGCACCCGGTCACCCGGATGTGTTTTTCTATTTTACATGTCAGAATTCTTGGTTCAAGATTATATATCACGTATAGTACAGTGCAGTGGTTCAGGGGTAGAGTTTCGGACTCTCGTCTAAGAGAAACTGGATTCGAATCCTGTGCTGCAGTGTAAAACCTGGGACAAGTTGTCTCACTCTACATTGTTCCAGTTCACTCAGCTGTGTGAATGAGTACCTGAGACAATGGTGGGTATTTGTACGAGCAGCCTTCGCGCATTAATTGCAGCGTGGGTGGATGCTTCCGAGAGAAGTTGAGTTGGCACATATTTTATGGATGTTTTAAAGGAAATTACATACCCTGTACGAAATCTTCTTCAGATGCGGATTCCAAGCTTTCTGTCCATTGATACCGATGGTCGGGTCATTCGATTTGATTCCTTCTCAAAGATGCTATCTGCCGGGTACGTTCCACAGGGTGAATAACGGGAACACGTACGTTTTACAAACGTATATATTACTAGAACGGGAACAGTCCACTCACAGCCGCAGTTGATCGACAGTCACTTATGAATGTACTCATTACAGATTTGCTGCCAATAAGCAACTGTAAAGTTTGTGCTTATTACACTTTCGCGCGCACGTACGCACGCACGCCCGCATGCACGAACGCACGCACACAAGCACACACGCAAACGCACAGGTACACGCACAGACACACGCTCACACACGCTCACACACGCTCACACATACACACACACACACACACACACACACACACACACACACACACACACACAAACACAAACACAAACACACAAACACACAAACACACGCACGCACGCACGCACGCACGTACGCACGCACGCACGCACGCACGCAGTTTGGCGTCCTCCTCCAGGTGCTGATAAACACAGACACTACATCATGTGAATAGAACATATCGTCTTGTTGAATTATGTCGGGTGCCATTTCATTAGCCTAGACCCTAATGCTTCGAGTATTCGGTGTGGCATGTTGTCCTACGTACACTTTGTCGTAGGCGACCTGCAGGTATAATCTCGCTAACGTTCGCTGACTTTGTTATTTGAAATCAATACTTCGAAGTGAACTTGAATACTTGAAAACGTTCAACACCAGATGGACATTGATGCGATAGATGGACATTGTCAATCGTGTGTCGTGGAAACAGTATCTTCAGCAATAAAGCAATGGATGTTTGTGCTTTGAAATATTCATTAAAGGACAAACAAAGTTAACTTTTACGTGGCATACACCTAATAGAGTTAATATAAAGTAACAATTTCCACATATATACTCAATTTTTTAACGCCAGCGGCTTACCAGAACAATATTTTTTAACACCCAGCCATCCAAATTCTATTCGCTACCCCATCTTAGACGAAGAATGACGTCACGACGGTGATCGAGGCGCTCTCCACGTAGATTCCCTGCATAGGGTTTGGCTGTTGTCATGAAATGGCTGCAACTCGGCAACGCGCGTAACATGCTGATGACGGTAAATATAAAGTTGTCTATTATTGTTATCGCTGAAATCATCCCATCAACTGATGATACATGTCTACATCAAAGCATTTCTCCTCAAAATGGACCGAGCAAAGTGCCAAACAGTACGCCCGCAAATCACCAACGTGAATCCATTGCTTCAATACTACCGGTTGTTTCAACTAGATATAGAATGCCGCGCGCTGAATGGCCAAGCCAAATTAACCCTTCACCTATGGCGGCGTCTAGACCATCGTGGATTTCGTTAGAATTTTAGACTTTAAAGTCACATTCTGAGTAAACCGCTGACGTTAAAAAATTGAGTATATGTGGAAATTGTTACTTTGTATAAACTCTATTAAGTGTATGACACGAAGCCGTAGCCTTTTTTGTCCTTTAAATTTAACAACTGATTTTGTTTAATGATGATTTTTCTTATGAGCTCTTTGTGAAACGGGAGTTGTATGAATATTGAATGGCCTCTGGCCTTGTGTTTTGCAGGCTGAGAGTGGGTTACGTGACTGGCCCCGGGCCACTGGTAGAGAAGCTGCAGTTTCACATCATGAGTTCCATCTTTCACGCCTCGTCTCTCTCCCAGGTAACGCTCATCTAGCCAACAATCACCGGAAGTTCATCATGACCATATGACATATCTAGTTGATTATGGAATCGGTGCCTTTTGCATGTCGGTGATCTTTCAATTACGGTTGTTTCAACACTCTCTCCCACTCTTGCAGATGTTGGTTAGCGAGCTCGTGCAGCAGTGGGGAGTTGACGGCTACCTCGAGAACGCACGCAGGTAGGTAGAAACTTCGCTGGCTAGGCACCGCTATTTGGATCCCAGTGCTGCCACCTTGCGATCAAGTAATTATGTATTATGTATACCTCAGAAGGGGTTTTCGCTTCATCTGTGTTAAAACGAGAAATATGTCGGAACTTTTATATTCAGAGTGCCTGGTTCATATCATATCAGTTGTATGTCTAATATGAGATATGTCGCGAGAACAAAACAAGGTTGTATTAGGTACTAACTGTAGTAACACCTGGAAGCTGTAAAACCCGATTTTTTGCAATGCAAATGGCGTCGTTTATGCGCGAAGTGCGTTTCATCGTAAATTCGTAACAAGTGCACTAACGTAACGGTAGAACACTCCTGGCTTTTATAACATTTTATTGTGTACGCAATCAATGGATGGAATGGTTGATAGTGATTTAGTAAATCCCTCCTATGTGCAAATTGCTTAATATATATAAATTTATTAGATATGCCGTCTGGTTGTGGAAGCAGTGAGGCTAGGCCTAGCCTGCCATGGCATAGCCATAGTGCTAGGCTAGGCGACATTCCAGTTTGATTTTTGAGATTTATCCTTGATTGAAGGTCAGACGTAATGACTCACAGTCTTCTTTACTTAAAGAAGAAGACTATTTATAAAATAAAATAAATTAAATATGCGTGGGATAATGGTGAATGAATGAATAAACACAAGAAAGTATCAAACGTAAGAAAATATACCGTCGCAACGACGCAAGTACCACGATAAATTGTCTGAGTAAATAATTCATTTGTCTTTTTAGCATCTGCACGTTCTACCAGAGTCAAAGAGATCTAGCTCTCTCAGCGGCACAGAAATGGCTGTCAGGTAAACTATATCTGGACCCTCCATTTCAACATATATACCCTCTATATTTTATATTAAATCTTTCAACATATACCCCCCGTTGATGGATTAAAACTGGTTTTATTTCATACTATAAACATCTCATTAAATAACAACATAATTTTAACTGATCAGTGGTTATTGTTAACCGTAAGATTTTAATAAATAGTAGAAGATAGCATATTAGTATTATTTCTGTTTCATGACACTTGTTAGTTGTTTTATGTTTAGATTTTTTTAAACATGAGATTACAAACTTGGCCACAGATTTAAATAACCCAAATTTGATACCATGAGCATTGTCAGTTGGACACATTTTGCTGATAGTATCATATAATATATATATATATATATATATATATATATATATATATATATATATATATATATATATATATATATATATATATATATATATATATATATATATATATATATATATATATATATATTAGTGCTGGTTCGATACCAAAAATATCGAAGTATCGCGATACTTGCGAAAGTTCGATACCGATATTTAGTGGTATCGCGATACTTCGATATTTTTGGTATCGAACGCCCACTATTCGATACCTTCGATACTTTCGATACTTTCGATACCTTCGATACCTTCGATACCTTCGATACCTTCGATACCTTCGATACCTTCGATACCTTCGATACCTTCGATACCTTCGATATTTCGATACTCGACATCGAGTCCATTCGACGAAGTCGATGCGAAGGCGCAACATCGTTGTTGATGACGACGTTGTTTACGGGAGCTATCACTACAGCGCTTCGCAGCCTAAATTGACTTAGGCGTGGTTGTTTAAAAAATAATATAACATAACATGTGAATTGTTTTCTAAAACTTTATTGTAGAATTAGTCTCTATAATAACTGTTTTCTGTGTGCTATCTTAGCGTAGGTCAGACTTCGCTTAGCCTCGTTACCCAAACCAAGGTTCGTATGTGACGATCTCGTTTGGTGGCAGTACCATGCCATCTTTCTCCCCACTTTATTTACGGTTACGCGTACAAAACACACATCCTATAGTATTTGAATAGAGTGTTTATTGCACGCACTAGTATTTATGAAACTAGTTTAATAATAATATTATTAATATAAATATTTATTCGAGCGCGATGCGGAAGTTATGTTTACCCGGGTTCCGTTTGGTGGCGCCACCATTTGCCGTACACGATGCCCACAGCCAAGGCGAACGACAACAAGTCGCAACGTTCATCGGCATCGCTAATAATTTGGCAGTTTTCCAACAAAGAGTGTCTGCTGTGCTAGAGGCGTCTCAAAGATAGCGTGGGAAATACATCGAATTTGACGAAACATGTCACCATTCAAGAAGCTATCAAAACGTGATGATCAACTTTCATCGTATGGCGTCGTCGACGTTGACGTTGTTGACAACGTCGCATTGCCATGGCATTGACTCGAGAACGTATTCTATCGAAATATTCGACAGTGAGCGAGCAATGGACATCTAGTTACATTCGAAGCGAATCGCCATCGGTTGCCGAATCTACTAAGTAACTGCGGCAAACATCGCCAAGAAGTGACATACACGACGTGACTGATTAATGATTATGCATCTACTGTCACTCTCACTGTGACACTGCCAGTCACTGGCACTGGCCAAACAGATTCACCAGTGGCAGAGCCAGAGCCAGAGGTAGAGGAAGAAACTGACCGGTTCTTGAAAACAGTTGCAAAAACATTATGGGGCTTGTTATGTGTACTTGATAACGTGGTAATTTGAGTTTTATATAAACAAAATTGGTGTGAACTGGGAAGTACAATTGAAATTTTTATTAATATTTTTTTCTATTATTAATTAGTGTTATTTTATTGTAATCGTCTATACAGTTTTGATGTTAAATCACAATTATCTTTACGATTCAATTAATTATAAAACAGTTATAACAGTCAGTGTGCAGATGTGCTGGCAGTGGCACTATTATAACTTATAAGTGATAGGTGTATTTATATTTAATATAATAATAACATATTATTTGTATGTTATGTTTCAGCTGTATTTGTTGATGGTCACTTTAGGAGACACAGTGAATTGAAATTAAGCTACTATATTATAGTGTATTTACAAACAGCTGGGGTGAAGTACTGTTATTAATTTAAAATAATTCAGTGCAATTGATGAATTTATTTGTCACTAGGTATTTTATTGCAGTTGTCTTTATTGTTTTAATTTTATATTACAGTTACCTTTTAGTTTTACAACAGTAATCAATTATATTGTAACTGTTGTTTGTTTACTTACATAAAATGAAAATTGCATTTTAATCATTGTTTGCATGACTATAAAAGTATCACATATCTCCCTACTTGTAAGGGAAAAATTGTGTGTGTTTCTGTGGCATTAGTCTAAGTGGATAGTAGTGTGTTTCTTTGGAGATCTCTACTGTACTAAATTACACTTACAAGGTAAATTTTGAGTATCGAATAAAAGTCTGGTATCGATTGATATCGAAGAATTCTGGTATCGAACCAGCAATATATCGATCGGTATCGAAGAATTCTGGTATCGAACCAGCACTACTTCTGTTGCATACTGTTTCTACTGGGAACTGTGTTCTCTGTGAATATTATACTTGCAACGTAAGTATTGAGTATCGAGTATCGAACAAAATTCAGGTATCGATCAGTATCGAACAAAACCTGGTATCGAACCAGCACTAATATATATATATATATATATATATATATATATATATATATATATATGAAGACCTCTATTTGGGGATTTTGTTTCATCCCATGTGATTTGTTTTTCTGAATAATGTTTATAACATTCCAGTAAAGTGCACTTACAAATAATTACCTTTCTGACAAATATTGTACATGCTGAATTGCATATATAGCACGTTATAATTAGTTTATTCCTAGGTAATATCAAATTAATAGTTACAAAACATTTCATTGAAGTATGCTTTCAAAACTGATGAGTTTTTTTTCATAGATACCTTTTTAATTTCAGTAATTAGATTAAAACAGATTTTCAGCTACTAAGACTAAATGCTTCATGTAATTGTATGTGAAGGAATTGGAAACATAATATTAAATAGTACCTGGTGCATTACATTGCATATAAATAAATAAATAAACAAACAAACAAACAATTATTGCTTATTTAAAAATGCAATCATCAAAGAGACATTTACAGTGTTGATATTTTCTGAGGAATGTGATGGAATTGTTGTGTAGTACAAATGGGTTGACAATACAGGAATATTTCACTCGTGTGGACAGGTTTGACCGAGTGGCACGTCCCCCAGGCTGGCATGTTTCTGTGGCTGAAGGTGAAGGCCATCAAAGACACCAAGTATCTCATTGAAGTGAGGGCAGTGAAGAAACGGGTGTGTACTTGGCTGGACTAACTAATTCACACAAATTTAATTAAGTAAAGTCAGCTTAGAGAATGAAAAAAAATAACAATGATACTACATTTGGCATCTTACGCAAAAACGTTATCCACTTACGTGGAAAAATGTATTCACTTATAATGAAATTTCAAATGTTCATGCATCATATATTTAATCAGACCATCTTAGTGATGACGTTTGCTGTTAGTGTTGAATGAATCCTTCCTTTGTGTCCTGCTCTGATTCCTTGTCATTTCAGTCAGTTTTTCTGTATATGTAAACAGAGGACAAATTTGACTGTTCTATCGAGTATACTAGTAACAATAAAATAAAACAATTTTGCATTTCACACGACTATTTGACTAGGTGTGATATTTTGAAGAGCTCAGTTACTGGTTTCTTGTTCATAGCAATTCATTGCAGTGGGAAGGACCTACTGCAAATTGATTGTTTTTAAAATGCTGTATAGCGTTGTGTATTTAAACTGAGTAATATTTTGTTTAATCTACACCCATTGCTCAAATAAAATAATTGTTGAGATAGTTCATCACTTGAGACTTGAAGAGAATGATCAATGCAGAAACATACTTCAGTCTGTTGTCGACACCTGGTGGTTAACTTGCTAACTACCAGTGATAGTAGTGACATCTAGTGATGAGTGCAGGAGTTGTGAGGGTGAGCTTCTAATTTGTCTGAATGAAAATATGATTTGGTTCCCTTATTTTCATTTTCTCAAAGTTCGGATTGATCCTGATCATATTGAAGCATTTACATGTAATACAATTTTCAGATTCCAAATTATACTGATGAGATTCATAGACTGTCTATGAAACTCATCAGTATAATATGGAATCAGAAAATTTATTATAATGTAAATGCTTCAACAAAATGAGGATCAATCCGAAGTTTAAGAAAATACAATATATTTATTCTAGCATCTTCAGCCATTAAGGAAAATCGAAAATCATATATAACAGAGAAAGGGACTTCATATTCCATTAAACACTGGTCATAGTTAGTGAAGATCAGTGTACATGTAGTTGGATAGGAGAAAGTACTTACGAACTGATAGCGGATGTTAACGAAATGATCTAAATGCATATATAAGCAAATCAAGTCTGCTAAGCAAGCAGGACTCAGCATTAATGTCTTGAAATACCTTAGTCAGTTAGTCAGACATGCTACATGCCATGGTGAATTTGACCCTTTGACCTCCTGGATGTCACACCCATATATATATATATATATATATATATATATATATATATATATATATATATATATATATACCCTAATTACCCTAAGAATACCGGAAAACGTTTATAAAATTAAGTAAAAATGATTGCATTATTTAACCCACAAACACAATAGTAATGTATATTGGCTTCCTGCTTTCATACATGTACATAAGAATTAATTGTTATTTTCCTGATGTTTACAAATAATTTTTTTTTAATTTGGTTTTCACATCCAACAAGACAAGAAACCTCTCTCTATGTATAGTTCCGATGTCTCCAGGAGACTGAGTCAGAAGCAGCACATGATATCACGCAAAGCACGGCAAAAACTATGACAAAACCAGCTGCAGTGACTATTATAATCCCTTGGATTAACACAGGTCCACATATTAGCTGGATTTAGATTACAGGGTAGTAGCAGTGTGCATCTGGTCTTCCCAGGAGGTGACCAAATTGGAAGTGTCCTTCAGTTCAGAAAGCCTCGTATTTATAGTTCATCAGCGAGGTGAGAACTCCGTCGAACATTGGTGTGGAGTGGCTATTTCTTGATTGATCTAGCAAACTTGATCCACACACCTCCAGCAAATATGGATCTGAAGCAATCACTTTCTGTTGCTGATCAATATGGAGGCTTGTGAATGTTGTGAATGGGCAGCCAGAAACTGGACAAGTTTAGTTATTCAATTTCTTTGTTACTTTTTTGTGATATATTGATTTTTAATAACATTGGTGACCACTTTGGGGCAACAAGATTTGGATGAAATTGAAGAAGACATGAATTTGGGATATACATATCAGACATTGATTAAGCTCAGTAATTGTAACTGTGTTTAAAATTGAGGTGTAGGTTGTGTGAATTGTGTTTTGTTTGATACATAATTTCTCAAAAAAGGAATTAAGGTAAATCTGTATATAGTGCAATAGCCATTCCTCAGGAATGCTCAAAGCATTTTTAACTTTACTGCCTGGCAGAACTGTACAACATTTTGACTTCTCTGGAAAGTAACCAGCGATGCTGTTATTAATGCATGAAGACTAAATTAATACTCAAATACCAACCACTGTCTATAGCCAGGTATTCATTCATACAGCTGACTGCACTGACAGCGAAAAAAACTGCCTAGGTTTTGACATGGAAGCACAAGCTTCAAGCCAGTCAGTTCTGTTAGTTGATGCCCACTGCACTAATGCACTGCTATGGGCCACATATACATCTGCATGCAATGATTTCATAAACAGCTGATCAATTTATTGCAACCATGATGTATAGTTCAATTTCGTGTGATAGCATGGATTTGACTAGCAGTATTTGTGTATCTTGGTACACAACACTAACAGATTATTTGGATATCATTCTAAATTAGTGCAATATCGCACGAGTAATCTATTACTGCCTGCTATTATGTTTAGGGTAGCATTATGGAAATCTACGACTACTTTAGTTTGGCCTTCAAAGTGCATTACAGGAGGATAGTTATTTATTAGCTAGGTGGTGATTTCTATGAATATTTATGACATTAATTTGTCGACTGCCACCTCCAGCTGTAGACGTGAAGGTCAACACGACCTTCGTAGAGAGATTCCAGTAAACACAATTAATGTTGATTTTATTGGCGTACACTTAAAGCTTAACCATTGCCAAGTTGTCAAAAACATAGTAGAAGCATTCGATGTGTAATCCTGTGATCACCATAGCTTTATGCAGGGACCCGTCCACCCTTCATTTGGACAGGTAAAACCCCATGGGGACAGGTAGAAATATCACTGGACGGGTGGTGGACAGATACAAAATGAAGGAGCAAAAAAGTCCTCTAAAATAATAGATATGCCTTGAAGATAGGTGTAAATGAGTGTCAAATGTATCTTTGTAGTTTATTTCAGGTCATGATGCAGATCTCAATGTATATGAGTTAACATCCATGTGTCCATCAAAACAGTGTGTGACTGGTCAGATTTCACCCCATTGAAAAGAAATTCAGCCTGTCCAAAAGACAGACAGACAAGTCTCTGAATAAAGCGATGCATCTAACTCGTATAACATCTGTTGCAGGTTCACTTCGTGGCAGGATGTCACTTCCTGGCCGACTCCAAGAAGCTCTGTCCCTACATCCGGGTGTCCTACTCCCTCGCCACCCCATCTCAGCTTGACCTGGTGAGTGCCGCTATAAAATTCGGTGTGAGGACAAAATCCCAACGGACGAAATCCCAATGAACAAAATCCCAGTGGACAAAATCCCAATGGACAAAATCCCAAACGGACAAAATCCCAACGGACAACATTCCAACCACTGGTTTTAGACGTGGGTGTCCAGACTTTCTTGATTTATACATGCATGCATGGTATGGTTCATGTATACATACATACTATCACCATGCAGAGCTGCTTGATGCCTCCTACACTATTATGCTGTATTATTTTGCTTCTCACTGAAACACTAATTCTAACAATTTGGTTGCAAAGTGGAATTTGTATACCTTTGAACTAACACCTACAAGACAGTATTAACTGCTTTCATTTTGTCCGTTGGGATTTTGTCCGGTTGGGATTTTGCCTGTTGGGGTTTTGTCCACTGAGATTTTGTCCGTTGGGATTTTGTCCATTGGGATTTTGTCCTGCACTCTAAAATGTCCTACCCTTCTTCCGATTAGCTCAAAACCCTGTATAGTTGTGGCTGATATGTCATCAAAGTTGTGTCAGCAGTAAATGACCTGGATATAGTTGTGGCTGGTGCGTCATCAAACTTGTGTCAGCAGTAAATGACCTGGATATAGTTGTGGCTGGTGCGTCATCAAACTTGTGTCAGCAGTAAATGACCTGGATATAGTTGTGGCTGGTGCGTCATCAAACTTGTGTCAGCAGTAAATGACCTGGAACTTGGTCTTCGGTGTTCCTTCTGTAAGGTTTGAGTTCACAGTACAAGTTACATGTTTACAACCGTTGTACGTACATTGCATCCCACTCTGTCCATTTTCCACTGAAGCTAATCAACTAAAACAAATGTTATGATAACACTATGACTTCAGTTACACCTTAAGCACATCTTCAAGTACATCTTCATAACAGTTATAAGCAGGTTGTGGCTGTCAGTTAGTGTGCATGATGACTAGTGTTCTGTTCAAAGAAGCAAGGGTAGAAATGGAGACACAAATTGATACAAATTTTTGGACACTAATTAAATTTATTCCACAAACTTGGAAACTGTGTAACATAAAATGGTTAAATGACAGTTTTAATTTCTTGGCTGTTGGGACTTTTTTCTTAACCTGGTAAAGACATCAGGTTGAAGGGATCAAGAGCTTGTACCTTTGGTATTCAAATCATGCAACACAGAAATGTCATTTTAGATAGATAGCAACACAGAGGTGTATTTAATTACTTTAAAGTACATCGGAAGAATTAATCGGAACCAGAGCCAAGTTTTTTAGGCCTATCTCCTTTCTACATAGACACACACATGCACACGCACACGCACACGCACACGCACACGCACACGCACACGCACACGCACACACACACACAAACTGTCCTGCTTATTCCAATGGTTCAATATTTTTTTTACAAACAGTGGATATGCAAATGTCTCTTTTTATGTAAATGTATAGTTAACGCTAAAACTAAAGGCAACTTATTTGATGTTGTGCAGTAACATTTTGCCATGCCCACTCTAATGTAAGTAGAAGTCTGTGGCGATGTGGTCACTGACATTGACCACAACTAACAGGCAGTCTGTGAGTGACCAGTGTGACATCTATTGCATCTGACATGTGATCTGTCCTCCTGTCTCCCCAGTGGAGGACAGTCAGAAGGTCACCTTACTGTCTGACTGAGTGGGTGGCACAGACAGAGACAGAGACAGAGTGAGACTGAGAGAGAAACCGAGAGAGAAAGGGGAAGGAGAAAGGGAGAAAGAGAGAAAGAGAGGGAGAGAGGGAGAGAGAAAGAGAGGGAGAGAGGGAGAGAGGGAGAGAGGGAGAGAGGGAGAGAGGGAGAGAGGGAGAGAGGGAGAGAGGGAGATAGAGTGGGAGAGGGGGATGGGGAGGTCGAAGGGTAGGGGGAGGGGGAGAGAGCACATCAAGAGACCTCGTCTTTCTCCCTGTAGCTGGCCTTTATGCAGGATAAACTGTTTATCAAGGGAGACATGTTCTGGTAGATATGTGCACTTGCACACATGCACACACCCATGCACCCAGATGCACATGCATGTATGCACATATGCATGCATACATGCATAAACCACACTCGCACGCACACATGCATGCATGCATGCACAACCACTCACACACGCACACACACACTCACACACACACCCACACACCACAAACACACACACTTATACACACACACCACACACACACCCACACACCACAAACACACACACTTATACACACACACACACACACACACACACACACACACACACACACACACACACACACACACACGCACGCACGCACGTGTGTGCGCACACACATGCACGTACGCACACACACACGCACAAGCACTCACACACACACACTCACACACTCGCACACATAAACACAAGCACACACGCACACGCGCGCACACACACACACACACCAACCCACTCATTCAGATGTCAAAGTTCAGTCTTAGTTCAGAGCAGCAATGTCCCACTGGTGTGTAAAACTACATACGTATTTTAATTCCACATCTCAAACTATCTCGGCATGCACAAACTAAATTTGTTGTTGCAATCAACCCAATAGAAACGAATCATTCAATCACCACCTTTCAGATATGAGGATAGTAATATGACTGTGTAACAGTCGTCTGATATTGATCTACACACTCAATATCATAGCCTCGTTATTGGTGCTCTCTTTCCACATTGTTATAATGATGTCTGGCGAGTAACGCATATTCAAAACCATAAGAAAGCTAGTCCCTGGAATTAACTGATATTCAGCATAGGAGCTGATTAACTTCACTTGCGTTATTGAGACATCTTGTTGCACTCTTGCAATTTGAAAAATGCGTCATGTATTAAGACAGCTCATATGTCCCATCTGACCTGCAGAAAGATTATTACTAATGCTCTGATTCATATGTCAGAGTTGATGGGAGTCGATTGGGTTTGTAGACATTCGCAATTCAACAGTGGATTTATCTTGGCGCAGCATATACCGAAGATTAATTTGTAGGTGTTTTATGTGCGTTATTATTTCTCAGGATGTCAGACATATCGGCTGACTTCTGCCAGTGATATTTGGTTTGATATGGAAATTCTGATGTGGTGTTGATGATAACTGTACACCTACTACAAGTATGCTATATATATATATATATATATATATATACATATATATATATATATATATATATATTGAATATCAGTATACATGTGATTTATATTAGCACTAATATCCATATTAGTGTTGGTATATGTATTAAAACATGTTATAGTAATATAATTCCAAGAATAGAATAGAATTTAGCAGATTGCCACACAGTATACATTTGTAGTGAGCACTGTGTCTTACTATTCCATGTCTTTCATATTTGGTTGTACTTAGGAGTTCGAATATTACATTCCATTTTATCAGGCTACAGCTTTGTTCAGATATCCTGTCTGAATTTTCCCCACACATAAGAAAACATGTGAGTGTTCAAATCTTTTGCATATATTTATCTAGACCACCTTGTATATTATGTTGCTCTATGTGACATTTAATCATTCTTTTTATGCAATTGTTGATCACCATACTTGTTAAATCTTTGTCGATATCATTATACAGTATAGTTTCTTACACTGATCTTTGCCACAAAGGATATATTTTTAAAGTATACCCTTAAAAATTACTTCTGTCACTCATACATGTTCCTATCGATTCAGTTACACCATCACCTGTGCCAAGAGCCTTCAGTGTAAACAGTGATCGTTGGTCTGGAACTTTGTTGAAAGAATTCTAAGTAGCTATTTCCATTGTCAGTATCTTGGTAAGTTTCATCATCATTGTGTAGTCAATAAGTGTACCTTGGTTGGACGAATGGTGTCGTTTCATACCTGTCTTGTGACCACGAGAAGGGTACCATCTGGTAGAGGATAGTGCGAGATGGATAAGCTTAAGTTTTAGGAAAAAAGTTGTGAGATAGATGGTCTGAACTGTCTGGGACATTTTAAAAATGCACTGGGTTATCCCAGTATATGGTGGCGGTTTTGTAGTTTAAAGCGTATCATGCAATCATCTGCTAACACTAACAGCAAACTCACTAGTCCAAAGTTAGAGCTATCCAACATATCGTCAGTGAAATAACTGTACCGTATTGATAGATTTAGACTATCATTGTAACTTCACAGTAAGTGATAGTTCACATATAAAAAGAGAAGTCTTATGAGTGTCTTTAGAGAAATTCCTAGGATTTGTTTAAAGAAATCCAACCTTTGGGTAGTTAATTTAAATAATTGTTCTATATAAATCAATTTGCCCAGTCAGTATTGCGTTTATTAACCAATCTTCCCTGTCTCTAAGCTATGCACAGACAGCACTTAATAGAGGGATTTGCTCTGTCGGTAACAAACATATTGTAGTTGTTTTTAGCGTTTTAGCTGCAACACCCACCAGCTGCGAACAAAGTGTACTGTACTGATGGGTTCCACCCACCAGTACTTAACTGACATGAATGCCATGATTGATTGTCTGTTGGTGCTGCCACCTGTCCATCTAATTGACAAAGAATCAGTATTGATCTGCTGTAATTAACGGATTATCATTGATCAGGCTGTCAAAATTCATTGCGTTATTATGAAATCAGGACTCGATAATTGGTTCTTTGAACACAATGATTTGTCGTATATTGGCTGACAGATAGAGATAGGGAACTGTAGAATTGACCCTTCTTATTTAAGGTTGGTTGTTAGCTCTAGGAACCAGAATCAGTGAGGTCAGAATTAGTAAGAGGAAGTTAGCTGAATCTGTGTCCTGAATGTGGGAATATAGCCACTATGCTGAGGCATGAAAGAGCTTTACAGTTAAGAGGCTTTATAAATTAAAAAAAATCTGATTATCCAAAATATGTACACCATCAATGCCACCCACTCATCCCTAATAAAAAAATATTAGGAAGGCACAGCTAAAAACTTTGAATATTTATATATATTTAAAATGTTTATACAGTTGAAGGATTTGTCCATGTTTAGTGGTTGCTTTGGATACTACTCTTTGTTTCACACAGAAGACAAATTCATTTAGCCAAAAAATTAATGCAATTTAATGGACACTTATTTCAACAGGTATAAATTATTTTTTGTCTTTACATAATATTAATTAGTGTAAAGAACAAAGAAACAACCTCGCTATGATTGGCAAGGGAAAGTAAGTAGTCAAATTTTAAACAAAGATACAACATTTTATTTGATGCTCTGCATAGTGTGTCTCAACATTTTTACACATTCATAGTGTTTTCAAATCTTCAGATGTCACAATCATCGGTTACGGCAGATGATGAAAGTGTTCAGCCATGTTAAAGCAGAACTTGTGTAGACACTCAGTTCTCCATATTTCCGACAAATGTAGTTATTACAAGATCAATATGTTTAATGCAAATATGTTTGTCAGGCATAGTTCCATTGCACTGTAGGAGAGGTGTGAAGAATTTGCTAACATTCATTCATTCAGCAATTGCTTTCTAGAGTAGCTTACTGTAAGCACACAAAATACACAGTGATTGTTGTGCCAAATATGACTCCGTAATTCATGTCTAAATTCTTCTACTAGTGTATATATTCAATTACAAACACACATGCAAACATTCATAAGCATGCATACACACAACTCAGTGCATACTCTCTAGCATGCAGTCATGTAAACCACACACCACACACCACACACCACATACGCACACACACACACATATACACACACACACCACCACACCACACCATACCACACATGTACACACACACACACGCATGCTCGCATGCACGCATGCACGCACACACACACACACACACACAGAATTAGTCAGAGGAAGTTAGCTCACACGCACGCACGCACGCACGCACGCACGCACGCATGCACGTACGTATATGCATGCATACACACATATGTACACACAACACAAATGTTCTTGTACTGTCACCCATGAAGTCCACGCTCTTGCAAAAATTGTACTTGTCTGCTGTGATATTTTTCAGTAGTCTCTCTGGACAAAACTGTTATCAAAGCATCCCCTGACAACCTTTAAACATAAGATATGGTCACATGACTGTGCAAAATCCCCAAAATATACAGCATTACGTATTAATGATTACCACATTGTGTCCATACAGATACTGATTACGTATTGAATGGAACATAAGTGATATTAACAAACATATCAAGACGTGGTGATTCAAGATGATAGCAGAAATACGCACTGATAAATCATTAACATCAGCCAGGTTAACACTGGATTTAGCGTCTTTTAAATCTAGGAGTCCCAGATTCCTGTCCAGCGATATTTAAAGAATTTGTATATGAAACAAGAAGTCTCAAATTCAGTGACAAAAATCAAAGCCTGATATAAGAACGGGGAAGTGAGGGGAGGGAGGGGGAGGGAGGGGGAGGGAGGGGGAGGGAGGGGGAGGGAGGGGGAGGGAGGGGGAGGGAGGGGGAGGGAGGGGGAGGGAGGGGGAGGGAGGGGAGGGAGGGAGGGGGAGGGAGGGGGAGGGAGGGGGAGGGAGGGGGAGGGAGGGGGAGGGAGGGGAGGGAGGGGGAGGGAGGGGGAGGGAGGGGGAGGGAGGGGGAGGGAGGGGGAGTGAGGGGGAGGGAGGGGGAGGGAGGGGGAGGGAGGGGGAGGGAGGGGGGGGAGGGAGGGGGAGGGAGGGGGAGGGAGGGGGAGGGAGGGGTATCTCACCAGATGAATCTCGACTGTGGCCTTAGAAGCAGTTTCAGATTTCTCAATGTTACATATTTCGTACCTCGTTGGTGGGTTGGGGTAGGGGTGATGTGATTCAATACAAAACACTATATTTTGGGGCCTTTGCGAACATTTTAGACCACCTCTGAGAACACCAAGTTAGAGCAGTGATATGTAGATAACCTACTGTTTCAGCTACGAAGACGCTTGTTTCTGTATCGGTGCCTCCCCAGGGCAGCTCGTGGCAACTGCTTGACTGAAAGGAAATTTATTCTCGTCATGAGTCGTGGAACTAATTTGTCCCGTAGAAATAGAGAGTGATGGATACTGGCCAGGTTTAACACACCTTGACATATCCGTGTGCAGATCGTGGGGGAAATGATAGGCTTCCTGGGGTTTCAGATATGGCATTGATTGTATGAGTGCCTTTGTCTGCTCTTTGGAACTGGTTGTTGTGCTGTTGTCGATTTGTGCGTTCATTGAGCCGCTGAGATCGTATGTCCCGTCCTGATTGTACAGACTTTGTTGCAGTGAGGATGGATTCCACATCGAGTTAAGTGACAATGAGCTGAACTCCTCGTATTTATCACTGACCTCAGAAATAACAGGAGTATCCAAGCACAGATTGCTGCGAGACGGCGGTTCCTTTTCCGTCACGGACACGCTGTCATGTTTCACCTTTGGAACGGGCGTCATGGTGTGTTTCTTGTCGATGAAACTACACACTTCGAGACAGTAACCATTGAAAAGTAGATCCTGTGGCGTCACTTCCGTGACTGATTTCGTCTGAAAAGTGTCTTTTTTCGAATATTTCTTTGGCGAGTTTGTGCATGAGTGCTCCTTGCTGTACTCGCTCGAGTCATAGTAGTTCCTAGCCACATTCACATTACGTAACTCCCCCAGTTCTTGCTGACTCGCCGACCCACCGGCGACCATGCTGACACCGAGCGAACTCGTAGTAACCGAATATTGCATCTGCTCGAAGCTGCACAGCGCCACCTTGTGGCAGTCGATGCACGACAGACTGCAGACCTTGCAGAAGTCCCGACACGACTTATCGTTGAGGGGCTGGCTTTGTATCCATCTCGCTGTCGCTTCCATCACCGCCGGATCTGGCCTGGCGATTGAGAGTCTCCGCGTGAAGCTGTCTCTGTGGTAGCTGCTGTTGACACTGCCCACGGCTGCCTGGTGCTTTGCCTTGCAGTACTGCAGGTAGTACTTGTCTTCTGACGACCACCGGTGCCGTCGACACCACATCTTGCACATGCTCCGGAGAAACACAAACAGCAACAAGGCGCCGAGGACCAACGCGATCCGGATTCCCGTCACCGGGTTATACTCCTTATGGTATCCAGTTTTGTCTCCGTATAACTTCTGCATGAAGAACGTCTTCAGATTAGCTCTGCTTCCGGTAGCGTCGCGAGCTGTGCCGTCATGTGATGCGTTTCGACCAATCATTTCCGTTTCATTCCATTTGACGACCTGCAGATGCATCATGGGAGTTGTTGTTAGAGCTGCAGCGTCTATCATTTCCCATCATCTGTGTCGAATGTGACAAGGCCAGGATATCTGAAAACAGTGAACAAGTTATAATAAATTATGCAGATATCGTTTAACTCATATTTAACTCAGTCAGTCAGTTAGTCAATCAGTTCACTTTGTTGTCCAAGGAGAGATATTTGTCTTTCAGTTCAAGATCTCATAAATCTCATAAAATATAATATGAAAGTGGGAGGCTACGTGTTATAGTTATTTAATAAAGTAATAACTTTAATCTCATCCCATTTGTTAAGTTTTATATAAATAAGTTAATGTCGAAAGTTACGAATAACCTGTTTGGCACCAGGTCTTTAATGTTGTCAATGTACATTCTGGTTGACAGCTTTTAAAACTTGGTTACCGCTTTTCAGAAATTACCTTTCATTCTACTCTTATAAAATAGGTTATGACCTTCTCGCCAGTAGTACTAGGGAACTGTGCCAGCGTCTCCTGGGGTAGTGAGATAGTGTCAGAGAGTCACGGTTAGTGGTTAGTACATCTGCCTAGCTGGCTGGTTCAATACATCGTCAGGGCAGGCATGGTATATTTGATGTTAAAACCTGGCTCTCAATATTGGGGACTCTATATTCCTCGTGAACCGGAGAATGACGTTAAAATTGGTACCATCTTAATTTGGGACGTAAAAGAACCACCGAGGACAACAAACACCCTGACAGATACCACCCTCAGTGGCACCACAGAAAGGTCGGCTTGGTGTAAATGTTCTCAAAAAGACTGACTAGTTCAATGAGACCTCATGAGACCATAATGTTGTAACCACAATATACAGACCAGACAGTTAATAGAACCATGCTGAGTGCTGGAGACAACTAGACAAAGAGGTACTTAGCCATTCAACACCACGTGTGTACAATGTGACTAGTGTGAAAAAACTCTAAAATGTCCTACCCTTCTTCCGATTAGCTCAAAACCCTGTATAGTTGTGGCTGATATGTCATCAAAGTTGTGTCAGCAGTAAATGACCTGGATATAGTTGTGGCTGGTGCGTCATCAAACTTGTGTCAGCAGTAAATGACCTGGATATAGTTGTGGCTGGTGCGTCATCAAACTTGTGTCAGCAGTAAATGACCTGGATATAGTTGTGGCTGGTGCGTCATCAAACTTGTGTCAGCAGTAAATGACCTGGAACTTGGTCTTCGGTGTTCCTTCTGTAAGGTTTGAGTTCACAGTACAAGTTACATGTTTACAACCGTTGTACGTACATTGCATCCCACTCTGTCCATTTTCCACTGAAGCTAATCAACTAAAACAAATGTTATGATAACACTATGACTTCAGTTACACCTTAAGCACATCTTCAAGTACATCTTCATAACAGTTATAAGCAGGTTGTGGCTGTCAGTTAGTGTGCATGATGACTAGTGTTCTGTTCAAAGAAGCAAGGGTAGAAATGGAGACACAAATTGATACACATTTTTGGACACTAATTAAATTTATTCCACAAATAATAAATATTAGAACATAAAAGTCAAGATGCATTGTAAACTGTGTAACATAAAATGGTTAAATGACAGTTTTAATTTCTTGGCTGTTGGGACTTTTTTCTTAACCTGTTAAAGACATCAGGTTGAAGAGATCAAGAGCTTGTACCTTTGGTATTCAAATCATGCAACACAGAAATGTCATTTTAGATAGATAGCAACACAGAGGTGTATTTAATTACTTTAAAGTACATCGGAAGAATTAATCGGAACCAGAGCCAAGTTTTTTAGGCCTATCTCCTTTCTACATAGACACACACATGCACACGCACACACGCACACACGCACACATGCACACACAACGCACACGCACACGCACACGCACACGCACACACACACACACACACACACAAACTGTCCTGCTTATTTCAATAGTTCAATATTTTTTTTACAAACAGTGGATATGCAAATGTCTCTTTTTATGTAAATGTATAGTTAACGCTAAAACTAAAGGCAACTTATTTGATGTTGTGCAGTAACATTTTGCCATGCCCACTCTAATGTAAGTAGAAGTCTGTGGCGATGTGGTCACTGACATTGACCACAACTAACAGGCAGTCTGTGAGTGACCAGTGTGACATCTATTGCATCTGACATGTGATCTGTCCTCCTGTCTCCCCAGTGGAGGACAGTCAGAAGGTCACCTTACTGTCTGACTGAGTGGGTGGCACAGACAGAGACAGAGACAGAGTGAGACTGAGAGAGAAACCGAGAGAGAAAGGGGAAGGAGAAAGGGAGAAAGAGAGAAAGAGAGGGAGAGAGGGAGAGAGGGAGAGAGGGAGAGAGGGAGAGAGGGAGAGAGGGAGAGAGGGAGAGAGGGAGAGAGGGAGAGAGGGAGAGAGGGAGAGAGGGAGAGAGGGAGATAGAGTGGGAGAGGGGGATGGGGAGGTCAAAAGGTAGGGGGAGGGGGAGAGGGCACATCAAGAGACCTCGTCTTTCTCCCTGTAGCTGGCCTTTATGCAGGATAAACTGTTTATCAAGGGAGACATGTTCTGGTAGATATGTGCACTTGCACACATGCACACACCCATGCACCCAGATGCACATGCATGTATGCACATATGCATGCATACATGCATAAACCACACTCGCACGCACACATGCATGCATGCATGCACAACCACTCACACACGCACACACACACTCACACACACACCCACACCCACACACCACAAACACACACACTTATACACACACACCACACACACACACACACCCACACACCACAAACACACACACTTATACACACACACACACACACACACACACACACACGCACGCATGTGTGTGCGCACACACATGCACGTACGCACACACACACGCACAAGCACTCACACACACACACTCACACACTCGCACACATAAACACAAGCACACACGCACACGCGCGCACACACACACACACACCAACCCACTCATTCAGATGTCAAAGTTCAGTCTTAGTTCAGAGCAGCAATGTCCCACTGGTGTGTAAAACTACATACGTATTTTAATTCCACATCTCAAACTATCTCGGCATGCACAAACTAAATTTGTTGTTGCAATCAACCCAATAGAAACGAATCATTCAATCACCACCTTTCAGATATGAGGATAGTAATATGACTGTGTAACAGTCGTCTGATATTGATCTACACACTCAATATCATAGCCTCGTTATTGGTGCTCTCTTTCCACCATTGTTATAATGATGTCTGGCGAGTAACGCATATTCAAAACCATAAGAAAGCTAGTCCCTGGAATTAACTGATATTCAGCATAGGAGCTGATTAACTTCACTTGCGTTATTGAGACATCTTGTTGCACTCTTGCAATTTGAAAAATGCGTCATGTATTAAGACAGCTCATATGTCCCATCTGACCTGCAGAAAGATTATTACTAATGCTCTGATTCATATGTCAGAGTTGATGGGAGTCGATTGGGTTTGTAGATATTCGCAATTCAACAGTGGATTTATCTTGGCGCAGCATATACCGAAGATTAATTTGTAGGTGTTTTATGTGCGTTATTATTTCTCAGGATGTCAGACATATCGGCTGACTTCTGCCAGTGATATTTGGTTTGATATGGAAATTCTGATGTGGTGTTGATGATAACTGTACACCTACTACAAGTATGCTATATATATATATATATATATATATATATATATATATATATATATATATATATATATATATATACATATATATATATATATATATATATATATATATATATATATATATATATATATATATATATATATATATATTGAATATCAGTATACATGTGATTTATATTAGCACTAATATCCATATTAGTGTTGGTATATGTATTAAAACATGTTATAGTAATATAATTCCAAGAATAGAATAGAATTTAGCAGATTGCCACACAGTATACATTTGTAGTGAGCACTGTGTGTTACTATTCCATGTCTTTCATATTTGGTTGTACTTAGGAGTTCGAATATTACATTCCATTTTATCAGGCTACAGCTTTGTTCAGATATCCTGTCTGAATTTTCCCCACACATAAGAAAACATGTGAGTGTTCAAATCTTTTGCATATATTTATCTAGACCGCCTTGTATATTATGTTGCTCTATGTGACATTTAATCATTCTTTTTAAGCAATTGTTGATCACCATACTTGTTAAATCTTTGTCGATATCATTATACAGTATAGTTTCTTACACTGATCTTTGCCACAAAGGATATATTTTTAAAGTATACCCTTAAAAATTACTTCTGTCACTCATACATGTTCCTATCGATTCAGTTACACCATCACCTGTGCCAAGAGCCTTCAGTGTAAACAGTGATCGTTGGTCTGGAACTTTGTTGACAGAATTCTAAGTAGCTATTTCCATTGTCAGTATCTTGGTAAGTTTCATCATCATTGTGTAGTCAATAAGTGTACCTTGGTTGGACGAATGGTGTCGTTTCATACCTGTCTTGTGACCACGAGAAGGGTACCATCTGGTAGAGGATAGTGCAAGATGGATAAGCTTAAGTTTTAGGAAAAAAGTTGTGAGATAGATGGTCTGAACTGTCTGGGACATTTTAAAAATGCACTGGGTTATCCCAGTATATGGTGGCGGTTTTGTAGTTTAAAGCGTATCATGCAATCATCTGCTAACACTAACAGCAAACTCACTAGTCCAAAGTTAGAGCTATCCAACATATCGTCAGTGAAATAACTGTACCGTATTGATAGATTTAGACTATCATTGTAACTTCACAGTAAGTGATAGTTCACATATAAAAAGAGAAGTCTTATGAGTGTCTTTAGAGAAATTCCTAGGATTTGTTTAAAGAAATCCAACCTTTGGGTAGTTAATTTAAATAATTGTTCTATATAAATCAATTTGCCCAGTCAGTATTGCGTTTATTAACCAATCTTCCCTGTCTCTAAGCTATGCACACACAGCACTTAATAGAGGGATTTGCTCTGTCGGTAACAAACATATTGTAGTTGTTTTTAGCGTTTTAGCTGCAACACCCACCAGCTGCGAACAAAGTGTACTGTACTGATGGGTTCCACCCACCAGTACTTAACTGACATGAATGCCATGATTGATTGTCTGTTGGTGCTGCCACCTGTCCATCTAATTGACAAAGAATCAGTATTGATCTGCTGTAATTAACGGATTATCATTGATCAGGCTGTCAAAATTCATTGCGTTATTATGAAATCAGGACTCGATAATTGGTTCTTTGAACACAATGATTTGTCGTATATTGGCTGACAGATAGAGATAGGGAACTGTAGAATTGACCCTTCTTATTTAAGGTTGGTTGTTAGCTCTGGGAACCAGAATCAGTGAGGTCAGAATTAGTAAGAGGAAGTTAGCTGAATCTGTGTCCTGAATGTGGGAATATAGCCACTATGCTGAGGCATGAAAGAGCTTTACAGTTAAGAGGCTTTATAAATTTAAAAAAATCTGATTATCCAAAATATGTACACCATCAATGCCACCCACTCTGGCACAGCTAAAAACTTTGAATATTTATATATATTTAAAATGTTTATACAGTTGAAGGATTTGTCCATGTTTAGTGGTTGCTTTGGATACTACTCTTTGTTTCACACAGAAGACAAATTCATTTAGCCAAAAAATTAATGCAATTTAATGGACACTTATTTCAACAGGTATAAATTATTTTTTGTCTTTACATAATATTAATTAGTGTAAAGAACAAAGAAACAACCTCGCTATGATTGGCAAGGGAAAGTAAGAAGTCAAATTTTAAACAAAGATACAACATTTTATTTGATGCTCTGCATAGTGTGTCTCAACATTTTTACACATTCATAGTGTTTTCAAATCTTCGGCAGATGGTGAAAGTGTTCAGCCATGTTAAAGCAGAACTTGTGTAGACACTCAGTTCTCCATATTTCCGACAAATGTAGTTATTACAAGATCAATATGTTTAATGCAAATATGTTTGTCAGGCATAGTTCCATTGCACTGTAGGAGAGGTGTGAAGAATTTGCTAACATTCATTCATTCAGCAATTGCTTTCTAGAGTAGCTTACTGTAAGCACACAAAATACACAGTGATTGTTGTGCCAAATATGACTCCGTAATTCATGTCTAAATTCTTCTACTAGTGTATATATTCAATTACAAACACACATGCAAACATTCATAAGCATGCATACACACAACTCAGTGCATACTCTCTAGCATGCAGTCATGTAAACCACACACCACACACCACACACCACATACGCACACACACACACATATACACACACACACCACCACACCACACCATACCACACATGTACACACACACACACGCATGCTCGCATGCACGCATGCACGCACACACACACACACACACACAGAATTAGTCAGAGGAAGTTAGCTCACACGCACGCACGCACGCACGCACGCACGCACGCACGCACGCATGCACGTACGTATATGCATGCATACACACATATGTACACACAACACAAATGTACACACAACACAAATGTTCTTGTACTGTCACCCATGAAGTCCACGCTCTTGCAAAAATTGTACTTGTCTGCTGTGATATTTTTCAGTAGTCTCTCTGGACAAAACTGTTATCAAAGCATCCCCTGACAACCTTTAAACATAAGATATGGTCACATGACTGTGCAAAATCCCCAAAATATACAGCATTACGTATTAATGATTACCACATTGTGTCCATACAGATACTGATTACGTATTGAATGGAACATAAGTGATATTAACAAACATATCAAGACGTGGTGATTCAAGATGATAGCAGAAATACGCACTGATAAATCATTAACATCAGCCAGGTTAACACTGGATTTAGCGTCTTTTAAATCTAGGAGTCCCAGATTCCTGTCCAGCGATATTTAAAGAATTTGTATATGAAACAAGAAGTCTCAAATTCAGTGACAAAAATCAAAGCCTGATATAAGAACGGGAAAGTGAGGGGAGGGAGAGGGAGGGAGGGAGGGAGGGGGAGGGAGGGGGAGGGAGGGGGAGGGAGGGGGAGGGAGGGGGAGGGAGGGGGAGGGAGGGGAGGGAGGGAGGGGGAGGGAGGGGGAGGGAGGGGGAGGGAGGGGGAGGGAGGGGGAGGGAGGGGGAGGGAGGGGAGGGAGGGGGAGGGAGGGGGAGGGAGGGGGAGGGAGGGGGAGGGAGGGGGAGGGAGGGGAGGGAGGGGGAGGGAGGGGGAGGGAGGGGGAGGGAGGGGGAGGGAGGGGAGGGAGGGGGAGGGAGGGGGAGGGAGGGGGAGGGAGGGGAGGGAGGGGGAGGGAGGGGGAGGGAGGGGGAGGGAGGGGGAGGGAGGGGGAGGGAGGGGGAGGGAGGGGGAGGGAGGGGAGGGAGGGGAGGGAGGGGGAGGGAGGGGGAGGGAGGGGAAGTGAGGGGAGGGAGGGGGTATCTCACCAGATGAATCTCGACTGTGGCCTTGGAAGCAGTTTCAGATTTCTCAATGTTACATATTTCGTACCTCGTTGGTGGGTTGGGGTAGGGGTGATGTGATTCAATACAAAACACTATATTTTGGGGCCTTTGCGAACATTTTAGACCACCTCTGAGAACACCAAGTTAGAGCAGTGAGATGTAGATAACCTACTGTTTCAGCTACGAAGACGCTTGTTTCTGTATCGGTGCCTCCCCAGGGCAGCTCGTGGCAACTGCTTGACTGAAAGGAAATTTATTCTCGTCATGAGTCGTGGAACTAATTTGTCCCGTAGAAATAGAGAGTGATGGATACTGGCCAGGTTTAACACACCTTGACATATCCGTGTGCAGATCGTGGGGGAAATGATAGGCTTCCTGGGGTTTCAGATATGGCATTGATTGTATGAGTGCCTTTGTCTGCTCGTTGGAACTGGTTGTTGTGCTGTTGTCGATTTGTGCGTTCATTGAGCCGCTGAGATCGTATGTCCCATCCTGATTGTACAGACTTTGTTGCAGTGAGGATGGATTCCACATCGAGTTAAGTGACAATGAGCTGAACTCCTCGTATTTATCACTGACCTCAGAAATAACAGGAGTATCCAAGCACAGATTGCTGCGAGACGGCGGTTCCTTTTCCGTCACGGACACGCTGTCATGTTTCACCTTTGGAACGGGCGTCATGGTGTGTTTCTTGTCGATGAAACTACACACTTCGAGACAGTAACCATTGAAAAGTAGATCCTGTGGCGTCACTTCCGTGACTGATTTCGTCTGAAAAGTGTCTTTTTTCGAATATTTCTTTGGCGAGTTTGTGCATGAGTGCTCCTTGCTGTACTCGCTCGAGTCATA
The DNA here is from genome assembly GCA_964017155.1 of Oasisia sp. SBJ-2009. Classification (NCBI taxonomy): domain Eukaryota; kingdom Metazoa; phylum Annelida; class Polychaeta; order Sabellida; family Siboglinidae; genus Oasisia; species Oasisia sp. SBJ-2009. The sequence continues at coordinate 6,588,684 of OZ024860.1, forward strand.
GTAGTTCCTAGCCACATTCACATTACGTAACTCCCCCAGTTCTTGCTGACTCGCCGACCCACCGGCGACCATGCTGACACCGAGCGAACTCGTAGTAACCGAATATTGCATCTGCTCGAAGCTGCACAGCGCCACCTTGTGGCAGTCGATGCACGACAGACTGCAGACCTTGCAGAAGTCCCGACACGACTTATCGTTGAGGGGCTGGCTTTGTATCCATCTCGCTGTCGCTTCCATCACCGCCGGATCTGGCCTGGCGATTGAGAGTCTCCGCGTGAAGCTGTCTCTGTGGTAGCTGCTGTTGACACTGCCCACGGCTGCCTGGTGCTTTGCCTTGCAGTACTGCAGGTAGTACTTGTCTTCTGACGACCACCGGTGCCGTCGACACCACATCTTGCACATGCTCCGGAGAAACACAAACAGCAACAAGGCGCCGAGGACCAACGCGATCCGGATTCCCGTCACCGGGTTATACTCCTTATGGTATCCAGTTTTGTCTCCGTATAACTTCTGCATGAAGAACGTCTTCAGATTAGCTCTGCTTCCGGTAGCGTCGCGAGCTGTGCCGTCATGTGATGCGTTTCGACCAATCATTTCCGTTTCATTCCATTTGACGACCTGCAGATGCATCATGGGAGTTGTTGTTAGAGCTGCAGCGTCTATCATTTCCCATCATCTGTGTCGAATGTGACAAGGCCAGGATATCTGAAAACAGTGAACAAGTTATAATAAATTATGCAGATATCGTTTAACTCATATTTAACTCAGTCAGTCAGTTAGTCAATCAGTTCACTTTGTTGTCCAAGGAGAGATATTTGTCTTTCAGTTCAAGATCTCATAAATCTCATAAAATATAATATGAAAGCGGGAGGCTACGTGTTATAGTTATTTAATAAAGTAATAACTTTAATCTCATCCCATTTGTTAAGTTTTATATAAATAAGTTAATGTCGAAAGTTAAGAATAACCTGTTTGGCACCAGGTCTTTAATGTTGTCAATGTACATTCTGGTTGACAGCTTTTAAAACTTGGTTACCGCTTTTCAGAAATTACCTTTCATTCTACTCTTATAAAATAGGTTATGACCTTCTCGCCAGTAGTACTAGGGAACTGTGCCAGCGTCTCCTGGGGTAGTGAGATAGTGTCAGAGAGTCACGGTTAGTGGTTAGTACATCTGCCTAGCTGGCTGGTTCAATACATCGTCAGGGCAGGCATGGTATATTTGATGTTAAAACCTGGCTCTCAATATTGGGGACTCTATATTCCTCGTGAACCGGAGAATGACGTTAAAATTGGTACCATCTTAATTTGGGACGTAAAAGAACCACCGAGGACAACAAACACCCTGACAGATACCACCCTCAGTGGCACCACAGAAAGGTCGGCTTGGTGTAAATGTTCTCAAAAAGACTGACTAGTTCAATGAGACCTCATGAGACCATAATGTTGTAACCACAATATACAGACCAGACAGTTAATAGAACCATGCTGAGTGCTGGAGACAACTAGACAAAGAGGTACTTAGCCATTCAACACCACGTGTGTACAATGTGACTAGTGTGAAATTTATTCTCAGGAGACAGACAATTGTCACATTGTGGAAGCAACAGTCACAGGAGATTTGTTGGTGTGTTTTTTGTAGAAGAAAACACTGGTGTCATGATACGGCGGTTCCATTGAAGAACCAAATGAGATTAATCCTCTCACATTCACCTTTATTGGCCATGCAGATCGACAGAGCCAAACCAATTGGTTTGTTGGTGTTTTTGCAAGAATATGCAAATCAGCAGGGTTGAATCCCTGCCAGCATGTTTGATTTGTTGTGGTGGTCTTTGCGAGAAGTCACGAATCAGCAAAACTATCACATATGAATTGCTGTTTGTTTATCAAATATCCTGCACGTTCTTCAGATCAAAAAAAGTTAAATGGTAAATGATCTGTTCTCATCCGTATTATGGTGGTTGTCTTGGTAACACATTGGCATAACAGATAATGTAATCAATTTTGAATGATCTTGTAGGTTTTTATATAAAGTGTAGTATAATAGTAAGATCGTTACATAAAATCTTTTGATAGATGTTTTAACTATTTTTTTGAGAACATCCCTAAAGAAACATGGGTTGTCATCAACAATTCATACTGACACAGTCAGTGTGACACTGTGAGTGAGACAGGTGGACAGACACACAACCACAGACAAGTAATACAAACGATGACATTAATATACTTGCAGAGATAAGGCAGACCATAATATTCATGTGACAATTAGAGAAGAGCAAGACGACAGTTGACAAACAGGAATGTACTTCACTGAACAAATATAGGGCATGTATTGGGCATATATTACATTGTTTATTGTTGTTGAATAAACTATCACTTATTCATTCACTTAATGCATTTTCATTAATTTTCATTCACTTAATGCACTTTCATTCATCCATCCATCCATCCATCCATCCATCCATCCATCCATCCATCCATCCATCCATCCATCCATCCATCCATCCATCCATCCATCCATCCATCCATCCATCCATCCATCCATCCATCCATCCATCCATCCATCCATCCATCCATCCATCCATCCAGTCAGTCAGTCAGTCAGTCAGTCAGTCATGCATCCAATCATCCATCCATCCATCCATCCATCCATCCATCCATCCATCCATCCATCCATCCATCCATCCATCCATCCATCCATCCATCCATCCATCCATCCATCCATCCATCCATCCATCCATCCATCCATCCATCCATCCATCCATCCATCCACCCACCCACCCACCCACCCACCCACCCACCCATCCATCCAATCATGCATATTCTGTGAGATATTATATCAAAAAAAACATATGAACAATTTATTGGATAGCTGTTATTTTTCAAAATCAAACAGATTTGATCAACTATAGTAATGGACAGCTCACGTGAAAGTGCCTTTTATTTATTACAAATTTAATTGGGAATATAATATATAGTCGACATGTAATTGTTTGAAAAATTGGCAATCTTGTCTTGGCGTAAAAAACGTGATAAATTTAACAGTGCAAACCATCTGCAGAATGTAAGTTATTAATAGGCTCTGTTTCTATAATTATATAACACTGTACATTGATTTACATTACAAATCAGTGGAATACATCGCTGCTTTATCTTCCAGACTATTTTGCAGGCAAACAAAACATTTTTCATCTATAAAATAGCTTTTTCTAATGATTAATACACTGAGTCTGTCTACATGTAATTGTGGAATCATTCGTCTTTCATATATCATGAGGCAGAAAAAATTGATTGCATTTGTACACTTTCAGATTGCATTTTTACACTCTCAGATTGCACTTGTACACTCTCAGATTGCATTTGTATGCTCTCAGATTGCACTTGTACACTCTCAGATTGCATTTGTATGCTCTCAGATTGCACTTGTACACTCTCAGATTGCACTTGTATGATCTCAGATTGCACTTGTAAACTCTCAGATTGCACTTGTACACTCTCAGATTGCACTTGTATGCTCTCAAATTGCATTTGTATGCTCTCAGATTGCACTTGTACACTTTCAGATTGCACTTGTATGCTCTCAGATTGCATTTGTATGCTCTCAGATTGCACTTGTACACTCTCAGATTGCACTTGTACGCTCTCAGATTGCACTTGTATGCTCTCAGATTGCATTTGTATGCTCTCAGATTGCATTTGTACACTCTCAGATTGCACTTGTATGCTCTCAGATTGCATTTGTACACTCTCAGATTGCACTTGTATGCTCTCAGATTGCAATTGTACACTCTCAGATTGCACTTGTACACTCTCAGATTGCACTTGTATGCTCTCAGATTGCACTTGTACACTCTCAGATTGCACTTGTATGTTCTCAGATTGCATTTGTATGCTCTCAGATTGCACTTGTACGCTCTCAGATTGCATTTGTATGCTCTCAGATTGCACTTGTACACTTTCAGATTGCACTTGTATGCTCTCAGATTGCATTTGTATGCTCTCAGATTGCACTTGTACACTCTCAGATTGCACTTGTACGCTCTCAGATTGCACTTGTATGCTCTCAGATTGCACTTGTATGCTCTCAGATTGCATTTGTACACTCTCAGATTGCACTTGTATGCTCTCAGATTGCACTTGTATGCTCTCAGATTGCATTTGTATGCTCTCAGATTGCACTTGTACGCTCTCAGATTGCATTTGTATGCTCTCAGATTGCACTTGTACACTTTCAGATTGCACTTGTATGCTCTCAGATTGCATTTGTATGCTCTCAGATTGCACTTGTACACTCTCAGATTGCACTTGTACGCTCTCAGATTGCACTTGTATGCTCTCAGATTGCACTTGTATGCTCTCAGATTGCATTTGTACACTCTCAGATTGCACTTGTATGCTCTCAGATTGCATTTGTACACTCTCAGATTGCACTTGTACACTCTCAGATTGCACTTGTACGCTCTCAGATTGCACTTGTATGCTCTCAGATTGCACTTGTATGCTCTCAGATTGCAATTGTACACTCTCAGATTGCACTTGTACACTCTCAGATTGCACTTGTATGCTCTCAGATTGCACTTGTACACTCTCAGATTGCACTTGTATGCTCTCAGATTGCATTTGTATGCTCTCAGATTGCACTTGTACGCTCTCAGATTGCATTTGTATGCTCTCAGATTGCACTTGTACACTTTCAGATTGCACTTGTATGCTCTCAGATTGCATTTGTATGCTCTCAGATTGCACTTGTACACTCTCAGATTGCACTTGTACACTCTCAGATTGCACTTGTACACTCTCAGATTGCACTTGTATGCTCTCAGATTGCATTTGTATGCTCTCAGATTGCATTTGTATGCTCTCAGATTGCACTTGTACGCTCTCAGATTGCACTTGTACACTCTCAGATTGCACTTGTATGCTCTCAGATTGCATTTGTATGCTCTCAGATTGCATTTGTATGCTCTCAGATTGCACTTGTACACTCTCAGATTGCACTTGTATGCTCTCAGATTGCATTTGTATGCTCTCAGATTGCATTTGTATGCTCTCAGATTGCACTTGTACACTCTCAGATTGCACTTGTATGCTCTCAGATTGCATTTGTATGCTCTCAGATTGCACTTGTATGCTCTCAGATTGCACTTGTACACTTTCAGATTGCACTTGTATGCTCTCAGATTGCACTTGTATGCTCTCAGATTGCACTTGTAGACTCTCAGATTGCATTTGTACGCTCTCAGATTGCACTTGTTTGCTCTCAGATTGCATTTGTACACTCTCAGATTGCACTTGTACGCTCTCAGATTGTATTTGTACACTCTCAGAATGCACTTGTACACTCTCAGAATGCACTTGTACGCTCTCAGATTGCACTTGTACACTCTCAGATTACATTTGTACACTCTCAGCTTGTATTTGTACGCTCTCAGATTGCACTTGAACGCTATTAGATTGCATTTGTACATTCTCAGATTTTATTTGTACGCTCTCAGATTGCACTTGTAAACTCTCAGATTGCACTTGTAAACTCTCAGATTGCACTTGTAAACTCTGAGATTGCATTTGTACGCTCTCAGAGTTACTTACATCTCTGGTAATGACATGACATCTGTTTACTGTGAGCCTCTCTGCAGATGTGACATTAACAAAAACAGCTTGGTCAGCAGGATCGAGTACATGTGATATGCTGTTCAAAGACGATGCAGTTCTTGCTATTGTTCATTATAAACTATGAGCCAAAACACGCCTGCCCAATTTTTTACTATTTCATTGAAACACTCCATTATAGACTAATGTTTGATATGTATTAGTTGTGGAATTGATGGGCATTATACATTAAGCCTGGAATGTCTGTCGTTTCAACATCTATATTTTCTCAGGTTAGACATATTTGTGTCTATCTGTCTGTTAATTGCCACTGGTTCTTCTATGTAGAGCACAATGGCTGTTTTGACTCCCAACTATGAGAATCACGGTTCGAATCCTGTGTTGTGGTGTTAAAACCATGAGCAAATTTGTTCGCTCTACATTGCTCCAGTTCACTCAGCTGTATGAATGAGTACCTGGCTATAGACATTGGTGGATGTTTGTATGTGCAAATTTCTCGCATTATTTGCAGCATTGCTGGATGCTCCCCAGAGAAGTTGAGATGGTGTCTGATTGAACAGGTCTGTCAGGGAAGTAAAGTGTAAAGCACTTTGAGCAGTCCTGAGGACTGGATACTGCACTATATAAGAACTTGCCTTTATCTTTACCATTTTTTCTGGTAGCAGCTATCAGGAAATTGTAGAGGAACCTTTTATAAATCTAATGTATGTTAAATGCTGGCAACATTTCAAGCCACAGCTTCATACGTGAAAACCAGAACTAGCAGTGAAAAAATCACAGCCAGCCGAGTGAAAAATAGCTAGCAGGATGGCAACAATGTTGAGACAATTAATTTAGAACCATGGCTTCACCACAGACCTGTGTGTTGTCTTCAAGACAACTGGCCTTGACGGTTATTTACAGACGGATTTAGTTGGCCAGCTGGCTACTGGATTAACTAATGTTTCCATGTAACGGCAACTATGATTGACATAACTGATACTGAAATAAATCAAATTGATCAGTATCAATAAAAAATTGCTCAAATGATTAAACTGGCCAGTAATTCACTTGCGTGACTTAAACAGCAGAGATTAATTTATGCTGATAGAGAGAAAATCTGTTTAAATTGTGAAAATCACAAGTGATAATGAAAACCAACGGAGTGAAACCTTATAGCTGTTCAACATTTTCTGCATTCAGATTGCAGTATTGTTGGAAATAGTGCGACAATAATTATTTTTATGAAACAATGAAATATCATTTTACCTTTAGAGACTGTACTCTATTCAAATATATCCAGTAAACAGCAACACATATTTTTGGAGTAGTGTCAGTTTGGCACAGTGGGTCGCACGTCTTAGGTGGTTTACTCCAAATAGCCCAAACTTGGGGTAACACAGGAGTTGTCCTTCTCTAGAATTTGTGAGTCCACTACAGGTTACACATTTACCCCCTGTGTGGGACCACCGGCTTCTAGTGTCTCTTCCGAAAGACACAGGCAAATGTGTGGTGAATGAAATTGCCTAAGTTTCGAAACGGCTGTAGGTGTGATTGAACCACTGTCCCCTCGATTGGCAATCATGCACTCTACCGTGCGACCACTGCTCACCAACATTTGTTGTCATTTATAATTCTTGAGACAGTGAGGGGGACAGCTGTATAATCTGTAGATAATGGGCAAAGGTGTTAGTCTTAGAGATGGCCAGAACTCGCTGATTATTGTGTTGATGAGTGCGGGAAATAATTGGAAATCCCAAAGGCCTACATGCTGAAACACTTTAAATATCAGTATTGCAAAACTAGTAGTAAATATGGGTTTTTATTATTTCTGCTTTGTACAAGAATTAAATGTGTGGAAGTCTTTAATAACCTACATTACATTGACCTGTGGGTTGATATTACCTTGCGGCCTGGCCAAGCTTGCAAACTAAGCGTTCTCCAGAACATATAAACGGTCGTCAATTATTCATACTGTACTCACACCTGCCTCCATCTCAGTGTCACATGTTGCAAGGTTTCGATAAGGTCACCAGGTTAAAGTTCATGACACCTCAACAGTTATGTTGAATATTTCCTGCTAACTACAATGCACAGGGGAAACTGGAGAGGGAATTAGGCTCGTAGTTTAACAATTGTCTAACAAGTTCGCTGTGCAAAGCAACAGGCTCCAGATGGCAGTGAACATGAAGGTCAAGGCTGCCTCATTGAGAATCCAGGCAGAAATCTGTCATTTATGTGTAACCTGTTCTTATGAGGTATGGTTATAGGCATTCATATTAATATAACCAGTTGATAATGTGTTCTTTGTTGTCATCAGTAACAGCTTGTCATAATGATTGTTAGTGAACATGTTGGAAAGTAATTATACAACTCAAACGTTTTTATTTTTCATATCCAAAATCAAGATCTTTCTTTTTACCTGTAGAGGCTTTCATGTGACGTTACACGCCGACTTCTTCAATACTAATGCCTACATCTCTGTCCATTGGTGTCTGTCTTTCTGCTCCAGATGGTTTTACTTGCCGGGTTCTTCTATTTGGCTCTTTTTCAATGATTTTCACTCCTTCCCAATCTGATGTGGTTTTCATTCGTTGCATTGTCTGTTAGTGCAGATTTGTTGAAGCTAGACATTAATCCTTTTATCCCATTCCTTGTGTATTTCTCAGTGTTCGTGTTGTCTATGTCCTTCATGGGTTCGTCCAGTCATGTTTTCAGCAGTCTCCCGGTCACTCCAATACACTAGGCACCACAGTTCTAGCACGGCATCTGGTACACCAGCTCACCTTGTTCTGCTGACTCTACCTTGTCTTGTGGAAGTACCAACAAGCCACTGAGGGTGGTGAGGGGACACATGGCTGTTGCAACTCCATACTTCTCATGTACTCTTTCTGCAACTTCCCCGCATGTGGAACAAATATTTGACTTCTGTAGTGTTTGTTCTTTGTCCAGTTGTTGGTCTTTTTCTTCTCCTTTGTGTTGTCTGGGACCTTTTTCAAGGGCCAGGATGGACAGCCACATCCTCTTAAGGCTCCTCTCAGGTGTTCCATCTCTTCCTTCTTGTCCCCCTCCTCCGTGGTTATCGTCTCACACCTGTTCATGAGCGTTCTGACAACTCCTAGCTTCTGGTGTTTGGGTTGGTCGGATGGAAAGTTCAGGTACTGGTCAGTATGCGTCTTCTTCCTGTACACGGTGGACTTCATGCTTCCATCTTCTTTTCTGGTGAACTTGGTATCTAAGAAGGGCATACTGTTCTGTTCTTCATCTACCCTCGTGAAAACGATGCTACCCGTGGGATCTACAGTCTTCATTCGTGAAAATGTTCTTCATGTTTTGCTGCAGTTTCTGTGTCTTTCCTGTGTGAATCAGGCAGATGGCGTCGTCCACATCTCTTCCAGCTTCTTGGTTGAAAGTCCTCTGGTGTTGTAGCAATAATGTCTTGCTCCAGGTCCTCCATGTACAAGTTCACAACAATGGGTGATACTGGGCTGCCCGTGGCTACTCCGAACTTTTGTTGGTAAATTCCCCTCCAAATCTGAAGTACGTTGTCTACAATACAAATATCAGTAGTTCCATCACATTTCCTACATTCAGGTTGGTTCTTTCCTTTTGTGTCTTGTCATTCTCCAGTCTTTTCCTGATGACCACACACGCGTCTTTTATCGGAATCTTCGTGAACAATGACACAACATCGTATGACATGAACGATTCTCCTTCGTCTATACTTATTTTTGTCATTTCTTTCACCAATTCTTGTGAATTTGCTGCATGCTGTTCTGTTTTTCCAACAAATACAAATGGTTGTAGTAAGTCAGCCAACTCCCTGGATACCTTATATCCTATTGTCTGTGTGTAGTCAACAATTGGTCTAAGTGGCACACCTTCCTTGTGGATTTTTGATGATCTATACATCCTTGTTACTTTCTCTAGTACTGTTCCTTAGTGGATTGATGATTCTGATGAGTTCAGTCTTCTACTTCCTGGTTGGATCCTTCTTTAGCTACTCATGCGTTTTTTTGTCTCTCAGGATTACTCCCATTTTCTCTTTGTATTCTTTCATTTCCACGACAACCGTGGCCTTTCCCTTGTGCGTGGGTAGTATGATGATGGTCTTCTCCTTTTGTAGTTCTTTTACTGCTTTTCTTATTTGGTTTTGGAGCTATGCTAATAAATATAAAACCATAATGTATAAACTAAGCCTATCAGAAATAAATTTATAGATAAAATAAAATAATAAATGAATAATAAGGTAATAATTAATAATAAAGTATGACACTTAAATAATTTTAGAAATTATAATTATATCAAAATAAATTAATCATATTACACATTACAAGTAATCTACAACCAGACCTATACAGTGTACCACTGCCAATCGCTGGCACTTATTGTAGGGACATAAATCCTACCTTTGATATGGTTTGTTCCCACGGTCACAACACAAATCCTGCTAATCATTACGTAATGCCTGTTAATCCCCGGCTGATCTGGGCCCAAGGACAAGCAGCGTTCCCCTAAGGCCGTTTCGTAACAGCTGTCAGGAGTCTTGCTCCAGTGTCGGTGTTCGTATAAGAAAGAGGCGTGCGTTGGTGAGAGTGTCACAGACTGGCCGTGTTGAGAGGGGGAGGCAGATGTTTGCTGTCGTTCCAGGAAACATCGCCGTTAGCAGCTGCTAACGTCTCGGCAGGAAACAGGAAATTGAGGAGTTTCTCAAAATTGATTACCTCAGTGTGTGGCCATGTTACGTGCTCCCAGGCACACATATGGACTTGTACAACATGGGGCATGTATAGCATGGGGACTTGTACAGCATGGGGACTTGTACAGCATGGGGACTTGTACAACATTGGGACTTGTACAGCATGGGGATTTGTACAGCGTGGGGATTTGTACGGCATGGGGACTTGTACAGCATATGGGTCATGTACAGCATGGGGTATGTATAGCATGGGGACTTGTACAGCATGGGTCATGTACAACATGGGGAATGTATAGCATGGGGACTTGTACAATATATTCCCTCTGCTATACACTAGCTGTGCTGCAGTAACAGTAAGTATAGCACAAATGCAGTGATGCAAGAAATTGGTGCCAATTCCATCTATACAGGTAAAGCGTGATAATCTGAAAATTGAGATAACCAGATGTAGCCAGACATCGTCATGGCCATCTGTTCACATCATGGGTACCGCAGAAGGAAACATTAACATTTATGCGATGTAATGGCGCAAGTCGTCCTGAACCTGATGACTTGGCCAGTCAATGTTGTACTGGATCCCTTCCATGCAAAGTCAGTCTTGATATTACAATGTTGACATTGATATTTGTTTTACAAACTCTAATGCAACATTGAAGTTATGAACACTGTGTCTGGTTTAGAAACGTTAAATGTTAGGGTTTTTATATTGTGTCGTTAGCCATCCACCTCAGCGACGTCACTGGTTACAGTCACTTACAAACTGTATAGATGTTTAGTGCTGATGGTAGTGTTCACGTAGTAGAGACTGACACAGAGAGACCCACACCCTGTCATTTGGATGGACTGGGTCGACTGTGGAGGGATGAGAATTATGTCAACCATGTGAAATTAAGGAACTTTCTTATTTTTAGATCCCGCAGCTGCAGCATATTTGATTTATATAATATCTTCTCATTCTCCTGTGACTATTCCACAGGTTTATATAAAATATATATAAAATATATATATAAAATACATATAAAATACATATAAAATATATATAAAATATATATAAAATATATATAAATATATATAAAATATATATAAAATATATATATAAAATATATATAAAATACATATAAAATATATATAAAATATGTAAAATATATAAAATATATAAAATATATAAAATATATAAAATATATAAAATATATAAAATATATATATAACAAATACATACATAAAAATACTTAAAATATATAAATATATATAAACACTTCTGAATAGAGGTTTACTTTGGATTTTAGTGTATAAATAACATTATTATTATTATGATATGTTCTTTATATTAGAGAGTGTACACAGTCTTTGATGATGTCCAGACAACCTCGGTGTAAAGTCCCACTCTCCCCTAGGTCTGACGGCCACAAGATGACCAGACGATCAATACCTGTCATCCCTGGCGTAGACTACCTCAGTGACAGTTGTCACAGACTGGCTGGCGGTCTCACTTGACAGGTGGCATCTGTGTTTAAATCCATCACTGTCCCACTCTGGGCTCCCGCTTTTAAATACACCTGATCAACCACGGTGTTGTCTGCAGCGAAAAACAGACCTGCTCAAATGTGTCTCTGGAAAACATTTTAATCAGAGACGTTGTATAGATTTATAGTTCGTTGTTGGCATAATAATAATAAGTTAATTTTAATGATAACAATAATAATAAAATGTGATATTTATATAGTGCCATAATCATACAATGCTCTACGGTGCTTTAAAATACAATAATACATTCAGAACAAAACAATGAATAATTTTTTACTGAATTAAACAGTTAAAATACAATTTAAATATATGGGTGGTAAACATAAAAGCATTAAATTTAATTAACTGGTGTTACACTGTTTCGTCACTAGTGTTACATTGTTGCACCACTGGTGTTACATTCTTTCCTCACCAGTGTTACAATGTTTGTTTACTTGTGTCACACTGTTTCTTCACTGGTGTTGCATTGTTTCTTCAGTGGTGTTATATATTTCTTCACTGGTGTTGCATTGTATGCTCATTGGTGTTATATTGTTTCTTCATTGGTGTTATATTTTTCTTCACTGGTGTTATATCTTTCTTCACTGGTGTTAAATTGTTTCCTCACTGGTGCTATGTTGTTTCCTCACTGGTGTTATGTTGTTTCTTCACCGGTGTTACATTGTTTCTTCACTGGTGTTACATTGTTTCCTCACTGGTGTTACATTGTGTCCTCACTAGTGTTACATTGTTTCTTCACTGGTGTTACATTGTTTCTTCACTGGTGTTACATTGTTTCCTCACTAGTGTTACATTGTTTCCTCACTGGTGTTACATTGTTTCCTCACTGGTGTTATGTTGTTTCTTCACTGGTGTTACATTGTTTCCTCACTGGTGTTATGTTGTTTCTTCACTGGTGTTACATTGTTTCCTCACTAGTGTTACATTGTTTCCTCACTGGTGTTACATTGTTTCCTCACTGGTGTTACATTGTTTCTTCACTGGTGTTACATTGTTTCCTCACTAGTGTTACATTGTTTTCTCACTGGTGTTACATTGTTTTCTCACTGGTGTTACATTGTTTCCTCACTAGTGTTACATTGTTTTCTCACTGGTGTTACATTGTTTCCTCACTAGTGTTACATTGTTTTCTCACTGGTGTTACATTGTTTTCTCACTGGTGTTACATTGTTTCCTCACTAGTGTTACATTGTTTTCTCACTGGTGTTACATTGTTTTCTCACTGGTGTTACATTGTTTCTTCACTGGTGTTACATTGTTTTCTCACTAGTGTTACATTGTTTTCTCACTGGTGTTACATTGTTTCCTCACTAGTGTTACATTGTTTTCTCACTGGTGTTACATTGTTTCCTCACTAGTGTTACATTGTTTCCTCACTAGTGTTACATTGTTTCCTCACTGTTATTACATTGTTTCTTCACTGGTGTTGCATTGCTTCATCATTGGTGTTATATTGTTTCGTCACTGGTGTTGCACTGTTTCATCATTGGTGTTACATTGTTTCATCATTGGTGTTACATTATTTCTTCACTGGTGTTGTTTTGTTTTTTCAGTAAATTTGCAATGCTTTCTCACCCGTAGTGTGTTGTTTATCTTACTGATAATTGTTGCACTTTCATCATCAACAACATTATGTAACTTCATGTACAGTCTCAGAGAATTAATGTTCACAGTTTGATAGACACTTACATCACTTATTGAAACATGACCATTTCTTCTGCATTGTGTGTCCTCTTTTTGTGTGTTTAGTCGGCAGAACTTCCTCAAAGTCCGTCCATTGATCCATGTGTCACCATGTGTCACCATGTGTCAAGTGACGCAGGTGCACATGTTTTTTTTCAACGTCGGCACACGACACGAGTCAACCGATTCTGTCTTCTTCACAGAACATGTCCTCCGATCTCCTTAATTGTCATCTGTGAATAGCTTGCTGTCAGCTGCCTTCATGAGGCAGGAGGCATAACTGATTACACTCGTGTCAGAGCCCCCTGGTGGATCGACTTGCAAAACGCTGCAGTTAAGCACGGCCAATGAGATAATGTGCAAAAGTATTCAGCTTGGTTTTGTTTTAACTTTTAACCAACCGCAGCTCATGTTTTAGTACTGGTTGTTTCCAGCACTTGGCTGGGTTCTGTTGACTGTATATAATGTGGTGACTGTGTTATTATCTTACAAGGTCTCATTCAATTAATAGAAATCAATAAGTCAGCCTTTTTCAGAACATAATTGCCAAGTTGACCTTTCTCTGCTGGCACTGAGGGTGGTCATTGTCAGGGTGCTTGTCGGCCTTAGTTGTTCTTTTATGTCCCAGATTTAGACCAACATGAATATGATCTCCAAGTCATGAGGGATACACAGTCGCCTATGTTCAGAGCCAGAATAGAATTGAAATAAACCTGTTTTGCACCTGTTTAGCAATAAATAAGACATTGTAGATTTTTTTCACAAATGAGCTATCATTTTAAAGCATTTGGTCTGAATATCTTGGATCCCAAAAATGACAAAATTGTATTACACAAATATGCAACTTAATGTTCCCAGCTGTGGCATGTCATAATTCACTAGGACTTATTATTAAAACATTAAAACAAATTGTCTTCAATTACGAACATATTCTAAGTAAGTCGGCAGCTGTCAGTTGCCTTCAGCAGCTCTTGTAACAAGATCAGATGTTTCAGTTTCTCAATTATGGTACATGAATAGCACTTGAAATTAGGTTTGGTTGTCGTATTTAAAACTCTACCATTTAGATCAAACACATTTCGTGTATGGGTTATTTCAATTATTTAGTCTTGTGATGGATTATTCTTGAAATTATTCAGACCTGTCAGTGCCGAGGTGTGGTCTCAGGGTGCTGTGATCTACATAAAGTATTCTCTGTGTGTGGTGACTTGTCAGCAGTGGAAGTGTAGGACAAAGTTGACTCTTGCCTAGAAGGTGTTGTGGTAATTATATGTGTGAAGTGAACGCCTGCAATACTGGACCAAAGATGTGGAACATGATCAGTACCAAATAAGTTTCAGAAAATAAATGCTCTAGAGATGTTGTATAGTAATGATAGATCCTTTGACCACTAAATAATAGTAATATATATATATATATATATATATATATATATTTATATTAAACTGGGGTTTATGATTCATTGTTCACATGTTACATGATTTCTGTTAAGCATTTTTTATTTAGTGCTAAGATAATTTCTGCTGATGAATTTTTTTTCGCAAATGCTGACTTTGGGTAAAATTATTGTAATAATTGTATGAAAACAATGGAGAAAGGTTTTGTAGAAAAATTATTTTAATTGTACTTTTCAACCTTTGTGGCTACCAAAGAGAAATACACTTACTGACAAAAGAAGACACATTGTGAGTTAATTGGTAGCTATAGAGGCTGAATAGTACAATAGGTTGTGCGAATCCTGGATAGGGTCATATTTCTATAATCTTCAATAAGCATCACATTCCAGTGTAAATGATTTTGGGGTGGGACAAATTTATAATTACCCAGGGTGGACCACAGTGGAGACAAGTGCCTGCACTTCCCTTTGTCATCATGGTGCATTTTGTGTACTTTGAATTTATGTATGTAGTCCTGAGTCGAATCGATCAAGAACTCCACCCGAAGGTAAATAATGACTGCTCCCTGTATGATGTTTCAGTCACAGTTGATACATCATCATCGTGATAGTCAGTTTTTAAGCCCAGCAGCTGTGAGACGTGGTGGTGGATTAAGATTGATGACAGAATGAAAGAGTTGTAATGCAGCCAACTCGTGGGATCTTCAGTGATTTGTGTATCTAGTTACTGTTGTCGACAAGCGCGTTTGACGGTTTTAGAACTACCTGGTTTAAATGAAGATCGATCTGACGGAACAGAATAACATAGCGTAATAACGGGCTGCCAGATTCACTTGTTCTTTTGTGGTGTACACAAGAGACCTGCAGGGCAACAGAAGATGAGGGCGATTTCTAAAATCTCACCCATCCATAGACAAAATGTGTGTTTATGGAAGAAATACGATAAACGCCATGTTTTTCTATGATAATGCAACAAGTCCATTTCAGCCAATCAATCGGCACTTTGACATTCTTTCCAAGTGTTAAGTGATGGTGCTTACTGTGCAATACCACTTCGACAAAATAGACAGGATAATGGATATGTTTTTATAACAAAATCATTTAATGTATGACATTTTGTGTAACAAATCGACGGAAATCATTTCTGAATTTGCGGCCGTTTTTTATTAGGGATTTCATTTAAACTTCGATGAAGAAACACTGTTTCTTGAAATCTACCAAATGGATATTTCACATTTGTTCTGACTGAAACTCTTTGTATGATTTTGTTATTCTCTTGGAATAGTTTTCAAACATTTATTGCGACATGGCTGGAATATTCCCAGGGAAGTTTGAGATGATGGTTGATTAGCCCAGTGTGTCAGGGAGTAAAGTGTAAAGTGCTTTGAGCAGGCCTGAGGATTGGATACTGTCCAATAAGTAAAAACTTATTTTTGTTTTGTCTATTTCGCTGCAATGTACATATTTTCATTTAGCACAGATTAAAAACACATCTTGACTAAACAATCAAAACAGTTGAATGTTGATTTTGTAGACAACAACAACCAATGCCACTTTACACCTAACCACAGTCGTGATTACATCAGCCAATCAATGCCTACTTGTGATTCACTGCGGGTGTAAGATGACTTGCTATTTATTTCCTCATATATAATCTCCTTTCTTTGAATCTGCTAGTCAAAATCAGTGCTACATGTCACGTTCCTTGGTCATTGATTCAATGTATAAGCACCTGGAGGTAACCATTTATCCATGATACTGTTGTCACCAATCAATAAAGGTTTCAGAAAAAGTGCACCAGTTGACAGGCTCTTGTCCTGCTTTATGGACAACAACACAAGTCAAGTAGGGAATTGGAGGGCCAATGAGAAGGTGAAATTAAGGGCCAGTCATATCGTGAACCTGAGGTCCAGTCAGATGATGAAATTACAGACCAAGCAGATTGTAAGGTAGAGGACCATTTAGGTGGTGAAGTGAAGGACCAGTCAGATGGTGAAGTGAAGGACCAGTCAGATGGTGAAGTGAAGGACCTGTCAGATGGTGAAGTGGATGACCAGTCAGATGGTGAAGTGAAGGACCTGTCAGATGGTGAAGTGAAGGACCAGTCAGATGGTGAAGTGAAGGACCTGTCAGATGGTGAAGTGGAGGACCAGTCAGATGGTGAAGTGAAGGACCAGTCAGATGGTGAAGTGAAGGACCAGTTAGATGGTGAAGTGAAAAACCAGTCAGATGGCGAAGTGAAAGACCAGTCAGATGGTGAAGTGAAAGACCAGTCAGATGGTGAAGTGAAGGACCTGTCAGATGGTGAAGTGAAAGACCTGTCAGATGGTGAAGTGGAGGACCAGTCAGATGGTGAAGTGAAAGACCAGTTAGATGATGAAGTAGAGGACCTGTCAGATGTTGAAGTAGAGGACCAGTTAGATGGTGAAGTAAAGGACCTGTCAGATGGTGAAATTAAGGACCTGTCAGATGCTCAAATCTAGGACCAATCTGATGGTGAAGTAGTAAGCCAGTCAGTTGGTGAAACAAATGTCCAGTCATATGGTGAAACAAATGTCCAGTCAGAGGGTGAAGTTTGAACAGGACCATAAACTTGATAACCAACAGCCAAATGAACATACTTATGGTTGACTACAAAGGTGCTACTTCAATAATGGTAACATTCACTGCTGGTGGT
Organism: Oasisia sp. SBJ-2009; assembly: GCA_964017155.1. Classification (NCBI taxonomy): domain Eukaryota; kingdom Metazoa; phylum Annelida; class Polychaeta; order Sabellida; family Siboglinidae; genus Oasisia; species Oasisia sp. SBJ-2009. Next base: position 6,606,252 of record OZ024860.1, read on the forward strand.
AAACTATAGAAAAAAACAATACACAACTTTTTCAGCTTGTGGAAGAGGACGGATCATCCATGGTTTTTGGTCCTGGTTAGGTGTATGTTATAAACACATCATAGCCTAATGTCACCACAAAGATATATTAATTTCCATTAAAATAATTCCCAATCATATCAAATTTATATACATTGTATACATATTTAAGCTGTACAAATATTTCTTGTAGTATTTTCAAAATTATTTACTATTTTATAACTTCAGATTTATCTTCTTTTCAAAACTATTTACCATTTTTTATTTCAATATTTTTTTATGCTCTTCTCTAAAATTGAATATCCTCAGTTAATCCATGAATTTTGGCATTGTATAATTATTCTTTTGATTACAAACTTAAAGTAAGAGGAAATTTGCGCACGTGTCAAACTGCAGCAAAAGAAACTTACCGTTTATATTGAAATGCCACAAACAGTTCACCAAGTCTTTCACAGTTTCCACGCATGCATGTTTTTCATCTTTCGTTGTACGGATCACAGACACAATCCTTAGAAATGGCACAAGACATGCTTAGCGGGAATCTCACCAGACAGCTGTCAGGTATATCCAGGCAACTTTGCCAGGCTGCCAGTGCACAAGTAGACCCAAGCAGAAGCAAGCTGCACAAGCCACAGGCTCGAGCACAGCCAGCCAATCAATACACTCGACAGTTGCAGTAATGAACCAATGAGAAGCTGATGTTCAATTAGCTGCGAAACATTGCCGGCATTAGCATCGTTGTAATGATAATGAAATAATAACAGTGGCTTATGGTGCATTATGGTAATGATAATGTTCGGAGCTCGTTGTCTGTGTTATTCACAGTGATCAAGGTCCGGTAGGATAATCCGTAATGATCGTTGCGGTGTTATAATGATTTTCTTGGGGTAAAACTGAATGTTTTGTTTTGGAGGTAGAAACATCTGTTTGAGGGTCCACACTGGTTGAAGGTTCACACTGGTTTATGGTTAATACCAGCTTATGGTTGATCCCAGTTTAGGGTTCACACTGGTTTATGGTTCATACTAGCTTATGGTTGACCCCAGCTTAGGGTTCACACTTGCTTAGGGTTCACACTCGTTGAGGGTTCACACTGGTTTATGGGTCGTACCAGTTTTTGGTTAACGCTGGTTGAGAGTTCACAATGGGTTATGGTTCACACCAGTTTATGGGTCACACTGGTTTAGGATTACACTGGTTGAGGTTTCATGCCAGTTTAGGGTTCACAGTGGTTTAGGATTACATTGGTTGAGGTTTCATATCAATTTAGGGTTCACAATGGTTTAGGATTTATACTCGTTGAGGGTTCATTCATACAGGTTTAGGATTCATATAGGTTGAGGGTTCACGCAGTTTGAGTGCTCACACAGGTTGATGGTTCACACATGTTGAGGGTTCACGCAGGTTGATGGTTCACACAGGTTGAGAATTCACACAGGTTGATGGTTCACACATGTTGAGGGTTCACACAGGTTGATGGTTCACACAGGTTGATGGTTCACACAGGTTGAGAATTCACACACGTTGATGGTTCACACAGGTTGATGGTTCACACAGGTTGATGGTTCAGGCAGGTTGAGGGTTCCTGCGGGACATTGCAGTGTTACACATATTTTCTGAGCTTCCCAGCTACTTGAGTCGTCCACTGACATGACATAAGCATTCACCTGCGACTGGGCGGACGTTTTGACCGATGCCTGCAAGTTGTTTATGTGACACAGGATGAGCCCAAGGTCAAGCATTCTTATCTCAGCTTTTGGCCATCCAGCACAACTTTCATAGATCTCTCAATCAAGATGTTTTATAGCCACTTCATCGAGGTCCTTGCTGTGTTGTAGTCAGATAATTTATGGGGGAGTTTCGTGTGGGCGACGGGGAATTGAAGTTGACATTAATGCATTAGAAATGCATGCGTGTGTGTTGTGTGTGAGTGTGTGTGTGTTTGTGTGTGTGTGTTTGTGTGTGTGTGTTTGTGCACGCGCGCGTGCGTGCATGCGTGCGCGTGCGTACACGTGCATGTCTGTCAACATTATACCTAAAACAGGTTTTCCCTAGAACTGAAATGGAATACAGTCACCATTCTCACATTATGTAACTACATTAATTCAGGAGTAGAGGAGCAAGATAACATTCTTGATAAAGCACACACTCACTTGATTAATGTTTTAATGTGAATTGTTGGTATTAGTCGGATAAATGTTAAAAACATTACCCGTCAGATGACATCTGATCTTCACGACTGATTGCAGTTTTCACAGAATAGTTTTCTACCAGACGTTGCTGTTGACATTTCCCCCAGACAGTTGTGGCAGACAGAATATTGTCTCATTATTGATGTGTTAACGGAATTGAATGTAGCAGTATAGGACATTATCTCGATATTGGCTCCAGAAGTTAGATGTCTATTGCCAGTTCCGAGTTGATGCCGCAAAAACAACAGTGATGACTATTATATGGATTTATATATTTTGCCATTTTGTATTTTCTGATTATTGTATAGAGTCGTGCTTTTATCACCATAGTTGTCCAGCAAGAACAGACACTCATGATGATCAGCCACAAAGCAATCATGTGTTTGTTTCCTGCCCCTTCAGTGCATGTTCCTGTGAGGTCTCGGTTGAATTCAGGAATAACTTATTATGGCGGTGCCATTGTCTGCGAATGTCACACTACAATACGTGCATTTATAAAGAAATGTGCGCACTTGTTATTTGTGATTTCAACATTCTGGATAATTGATTGTGACAACACAGAGATAGAGGTAGGTGCGTGCATGCATGTGTGCGTGTGTGCGTGCGTGTGTGCGTGCACACACGCCCATGAGAAAATAAGCAGGTGGCGGACCGTGTTGTCAGCTAGTGGTAAGTCCAATCTGTCAGACTGTGATGCCCTTTAGGCTAGAATGGGCTTTTTTCCCTGGTGCCCTTTAGGCAATGATGCCACCCTGATTGACTAATTGATTGACTGATTCTTAGCAGCGTCTTAGTAGCTTCACTATTGATCCAACACAGCACGTGCACACATATCTGCCTGGCCTTTACTTAGGCTGAAACGTACATCAGTGCTTCATATGTATGCATAGGTGTGCGTGTGTGCGTGTGTGCGTGTGTGCGTGTGTGCGTGTGTGCATGTGTGCGTGTGTGAGTTGTATGTTCTAGTTGTTTCCAGCACTCAGCAGGAATGATCTGACTAGTCTGTATATATTGTGGTTACAACGTTGTGATCTTATGTGGTCTCATTCAACTAATCAGTCTTTCCAGATAATGTTTTACGCTAAGCCAACCTTTCTATGCTGGCACTGAGGGTGGTCACTGCCAGGATTCTTGTCATCCTCAGTGGCTCTTTTATGTGCCAAACTGAGATGAGACTGATTGTCTGATTTGTGAGGGAAACACACTCCCAATGTTGAGAGCCAGGTTTTTACACCAAAATACCTAACTGGGTATTGAATGCGGGGCCACTGGCCAGACAGATGTACTAACCACTACACTGGCCGCGGCTCTGCGCCTCTGTATTTTTGTGAATGTTAGTTGACAACAGATTAAACCAAACTATGGGCATGCATACATATGTGCTTGCTTGGGTGTTTCATGTGTGTATGGGTGCATGCATGCTTGTGATATATAGCGTGTATGCATGCGTACATGTGTACGTTCAGACAATATGGTAATAAGACAATATAGCATAACACAAAAAACATAAATAAATTACTGGCCATAATAAAGATACTAGTTAAATTAAATAGCCATAGAAGAGTTGCCAAAGTCTCGCCATTTTTTGGATTCTTGACATACACAAAATTAAGGGACATCACTAGTAATCAAAGGCAATGAATGCAGTTGATGTTGGGACGATCATGCAGTTTTGACAGTGTTTGAAATTACATTAATGCACTTTGTACTGGATATGATCAGAAGGCAGACCAATTATAGGAACATGCAACCATAGTGTTGAAAATGTGTTAAATCTCCCCAATTCACACATGGCATATGTATTTTATTTTTTATTTTGTAAGAATGTTATACATCATAAAATTAATCTTGAAATGTAAATTTTCACTAAATAGTTTCAATAAAAGTTGCTAAGCTCCATCTAACCGACCAAGTCCAAGTAGGAATGCACAATTGCTTTGGTTGCAGTCTATACTTGAGTATCATTATTCTTTATCCTATTCTTTATGAATGTTTACATTTTAACGGACGCCGTGTATTTATATCTAACTAAGTGTAACTAAATGGATGGATAGATCTCAGTAGGTGGAGAGTTCTTTTTGTTTTGCCCACCCGAGGCGTTAGCAGTTGTGGAAATGTGACGACGTCACATACCCACAGGCCTGATGTCCAAAATGTCAGCCTCCAGGTATGTTCAGGAATTCTCCTTAAAACTTACTAAATAATTTAAGAAAAATAAGAAAAAGCATGGGGTATGATTCAGTAAACATTGTTTAATGGTTTGAGCATGTTTAACTTTTTGGGTTACATGTTCCTTTAAGTTTATTAAGAAAGTTTTGCAAATGGCTGGAAAGTCTTGGCAATGATTGCGACCCAATTTTGTGTCAATCCACGGGTTATGAACTGCTCATGTAGCATATCTGCTAAAGGTAGTGCAGGCAACAGCCACACTTGACTGGTGACAATGAAGATGGTCTCACTTGATGGAAACTCCATGCTGCTGTGTCACCCAGAGCATTCTGTATAACACAGGGATTGTCATTGGTTTACACATTGGTCACCAGTCGGCAGCACTGTTTTATCATAAAAATTAGCTGCATGAAGGTCTTCATTAAAACTGTCCATTAAATGCACTCTTGCATGTGCTGTGTTTGTCAGGATAAATGAACTTCATATTTTGTGATGTCACATGCTATTGTAAGTGTTTAGTGCAATGCAAGTAAATATATATACCTATCTAATGCTTTTTCACCAGAGTGCAACACAGTACAACACTATAGAAACCAATGAAAACCAACCAATTCAAGTTATAGTTTTTGATTTTATTGAAGATGTTGAAATTTGCAGCTAGCATGACTTGCCATGTATTAAGAAGAATGCAAACGTGAAGCACATTGCTTTTTTAAGTTACTGAGTAACTCAGATCAAGGGCGGATAGGTAGATGAACCTTTTTACCGCATCATGAACCTTGGATAATAATTCATATATAGCACAGCTGAACATGTGTATTAGAAGCCAGCATAAGCTGATAAAACTGAGTTTCTTATTATTGGTACACACCGGCAGCGTGACAAAATTAAGACTCTTTTTCCTATACCCTTACTTAATCAGCATGTTATGCCTGCAGTTTCGACTAGGAATTTGGGAGTAATTTTTGATGATAAATTAAATTTTAGAGAACACATTTCTCAAATTTGTCGAACATGTTTTTACCACATTCGTGATTTGCGGCGTATTCGTCGATATTTGCCTGTTTCTGTTGCAAAGACTATTGCAACTGCATTAGTTACTAGTAGATTAGACTATTGTAATTCACTTTTTCATAATATTGCTATTAAGGATATCACAAAACTACAACGTGTTCAAAATTGCTCAGCTAGGGTGGTGACTAGGTCTCCACGCTTTACTCCTTTTAAGCCGCTTCTAAAGTCTCTGCATTGGCTGCCTGTCCAATATCGTATAATGTTTAAGATGTGTACCATTACTTACCAGGCACTTTCTTCTAAGCAGCCATCGTATTTACATACTTTGCTTACTCCTATAAGAAAACCTATTCAACTTCGGTCATCTACTTCTGATTTACTCTTTGTACCAAAGGTCAATACTAATATGGGGACCAGGGCTTTTGCTGTGGGTGCGCCTACTCTATGGAATATGCTTCCTTCTAGCGTGAAATCAGTTGAAAATATTGCTAAATTCCGTCGTCATTTAAAAACATATCTGTACAATCTGGCCTATCCACCATAGCTCCCTGGCGCATCAATCAATCTGATGACAACTTGATTTGTTTACCGACTATCAGATCGATTAATCCTTTTTGTTTTGATGCGCCTCTGAGCTTGGTTTCTAAGGATATAGGCGCAATAGAAGTTAACTAATTATTATTATTATTATAGTTGGTACATAATGACAATACGATCTTCTCTCATAATTTCACAGTAGTTCCATACATTAAAAATATAAATATTAGAAAACTCCCCATTTATTTATGACAAAGATTTATAAAGAGATTGTGTTCATGAAAAACCTTGCACCAATGCCCTATTGCAATTATGTCAAGCTGTATTTTGTTCTACGTTTTCTCTTATATAAAGCAGGTTATGTTAGACATTTTGGCAATGATGATTGAGTATACACGAGACACTGAAGCAAGCATTCCTATATATCTTCAATGCAGATGAATATTAATCAATCCTAAGCAATGCAGACAACTTGTAGCCTTAAAATACACATGGTAAAGTCAACATAGTTACCATAATCCTTCCACATCTGGGGGTCGCAGCTTTATGAAAAGCTAGGATAATTTCCAGTATTTTCATATGATGAAGTATGAGTCTTTTTTCCAATTGTTATGAGGTTGACAGGGCTGTGGAAGATTTGAAAGACCTTTTAGTATTGTCATGTGGCAACGTGACATATCGCATGAAATACCAGTTTTTCTAAACCATTTTCAAGCCATATAAAAATACCAGTTCAGTGGCATGCCGGTGCATGGTACACAGTTCTAGTCATTGTGGCAGTATCGTTCCTGTAGTAATTCATCACATTTTAATGAAATGTTTGTCAATTTGGAACTCTCGATTCAAGCTTCATGCAGCTCCACTGCAGCACAGTCAAACTTGTGTGACACTCTCCCGAGATGGAGGCAGAAACTCACATGTCGCTGGTGACAGTCGGCGACTGTGGCTCATAGCTGTACTCGATGTCATACAGACTTCGTTTCATGCGGTTATCCTTGCGTTGGCCCGGTGCTGGTCGCCAACGGCAACCGTAGATAATGCACACGAAGACGATGAGAATGAAGGTAGCCCCAGCAGCAATGGCACCCGTGATTGTGTTCCGGCGGAACTGTTTCCACGTTTCTGGATAGGTTTTGTAGACTTTCACCCGGGAATATTGATTATAGTGCCTGCGTTTTGACGAAACTGTCAAACACAGATAGGTCCCCATGTCCTTGTGTTCGACCGAATCGATATACAGGGACCAGCCGTTATCTAGCAGTTTCACGTTGCTGTTGTTTGACACCTTACGAGGATCAACGACAGTCATATCGGCAGGGAGCACCCAGTATTTCAGTATGACATCGCCGTACATTGCAGAATCTTCCTGGGAGCAGTTAATGGTGAGTGGCTGGCCATAGTGACTGATCCGGATGCTTGAATCGATAATGGATGATCCCGCCGCTGCGGCAGCGATCATCAACACTGCGAGCGCCCAGCAGGTGGCAGCACCCATCTTCGCACTGCAAACAGAAACGTGATTGTCGATCAGTATTTCTGGTCGCCACATTTTCGTCATCGTTAACATAGTTATCATGTGCGATTGTTCGGGCACGGTTAATTCCACCGACCAAAATGTTTACGCCGCAGATTGTCGTTTGCGATACGAATCGCTGCCGTAGTATCGTTGTTCCAAGGTCTCCGTGGTGATATCGATCGAGTCTTTCTTGTGTGGTCCGCTGCAGCAGAAATGGATGAGCAAGCAGAACAGAATGAGAACTGCCAGTGCGACTAGAGCCGAAATTATGGCCGCCAGAAACTGGCTCTGGTATCGTTGCCAAGTCGTCGGAGGACTGTAGTACACGGTGGTTCGGCTGTAGTGGATCACGTCGCCCTCCATTGATGCGCATATGTACTCGCCCGTGGCGTTCTCGCTCGCGTCTTCGACTATGAGGGACAGGCCATTATCTGTCATATACAAAGAGGTGCTGTTGAAGTGGCAGGGTACAATATTGGAGAACTGAGGGAGCAGCCAGTGTAGACAGCGGGTGATGTTTGAGGGAGCCTCATCCGCTGTGCAACTCATCATCAGCAGGTCGCCTCGGTTCTCGATCGGTAGCCGCTGTACATTGTGGTCACCATCGCCGTGTGTGTGACAGCCCGTTGCCATGGTAACCAATAAGGTTATGGTTGTAATGACACGGGAAATGGTTGTCATTTTCAGGAATATTTGGCAATGAAGCCTGCAAGAAATGCGGACAAGATTTGTTATTGTAAACGTTAAACATCTTTATACACTATACGAAAACATTACGCATCCATCAGTGGGACTACAAAGTCTGGCCATCATTTTACATAGGACAACCAGAACTATGATCAAGTCCTTTCTCTTTCCTTCATATGACCACCCTTTCCGTCATGCAACCACCCTTCTTTTATGCAACCACCCCTTCCTTCATGCAACCACCCCTTCCTTCATGCAACCACCCCTTCCTTCATGCAACCATCCTTCCTTCATGCAACCACCCCTTCCTTCATGCAACCACCCCTTCCTTCATGCAACCATCCTTCCTTCATGCAACCACCCCGTCCTTCATGCAACCACCCCTTCCTTCATGCAACCACCCCTTCCTTCATGCAACCACCCCTTCCTTCATGCAACCACCCCTTCATTCATGCAACCACCCTTTCCTTCATGCAACCACCCTTTCCTTCATGCAACCACCCTTTCCTTCATGCGACTACCCCTTAATTGACGTGACCACCCCGTTATGCAACTGCCCCTTAATACGACTGCCCCTTCGATGTGACCACCCTTTACTTTATATGATGACCCCTTCTTTCATGAAGAAGGGGTCATCATCATGAGACCACCCCATATTTTATGCAATCATCCCTTACGATATGTAACCACCCTTTCCAAACTGTGCTATGAAAGTTTGATCTGTCATAGCATATAATTTTATATAATACGTGTAGAAAATATGCCACAACATACAACATATTCTGTAATGTTGTATGGAGCATTTTTCTAGAGAATATTGTTTTCTGCAGGATTCTATAGAATTTCTACTAAACCTCCCAAACAATTCTATAGAATATATTCTGTAGACTATGCATGGCCACATCAGTTCTGACAGAATTACTAAAGAATACTAATATATAAGAATATTACTATAGAATATTGATAGCCAAGTTTGCAGAAGCTCTCTTTGCCCAGTCGTGCAATCTTCATCAGCGTAGAGCAAAGACGTGTGGTCAGTTTTAGAGTCCAGTGAAGATTGAGATAACTAGCTGTTGATTGATAACCCAGTTGGCCGTGAGATTTGCTTATAGCTAAGAAATATGTCCAACAGATACCAGAGTTTACCCGCTATATGATGAGTGAGGTGGGCCACCATGCTGTTTTACTGCGCCACCTCGCACACAACATGTCTAAAATGCCACCTGATAGATATTTTTTGAGCTTCTGTTGACTAGTTACAAGCAATGCCACAAAACATTTACAACATTGCCAATTTGTAATTTCTCTCCCCACTACATGCCAGGGAATAGGTTAAAATATGCTTCACAATGCACCATTCTGAAGGTAGTTAATAACAATTTCTAGAGGGCAGGCGCCCAGACCCCGTCATGCCTTCAGTGCCTACTCAGTTCACCTGCCATCTGACCTGTCATTTACCGAGGGGAAACATTGACATACATATTTACATACATCTACTAACCAAATTAATTTACTCAAGTACCAACAATGCAGCATGTGCTGTCCGAAGTTTTAATAAATGCACAAAGTTATATTTCAGAAACAGCATTTGATCTCTGTGTGATGTTTGAACACACAATAATTATAGTTTGTTACGTACCTTATGTAGATTGTGCAAAATGCGTAACTTGTACAATCGCATACAGTTCAACCACAGCTAAATAGATCGATTCAAGTGGCTGTACATAAAGGAAACAGGTGTAAGGTAGGTATTTAATCAACAGTTATTATCAATCAACAACTATTATTATCATCAACTGGCAGCAAAATATGTTTTGCTTTGTAGCATACGTAACACACCATTGCAAGTTGATTATTGACACTACACTATCTAGAGTTGGATATTAGACATATCATTGATCAAAGTTGCCAGACTTACGTATAATGTGCCACAGGTGTGCGTTGGTGGATCGCGGGAATATGGAGAATGCACCCCACCCCGGTGAAGTCAGAACTATGCGACGGTGTTACGAGGGCACTAACAATGACTTACTCATAAAGCAATATTCCTTTTCAAAATACCTGTCTTCAAGATCTCCGGAATAGAGGGTATAGGTGTAGTATTCAGGAGTAAACCAGTGGCCAGTGATTGTTCTTTGAAACACAAAGTTTTTTATGATTTTGTAGGGGCATATTCAATACAGCTGTAATAAGAAAATGTGGAAAGATTTCACATACAATTTTTTTAATGCAGACAAATTTCAATGGAAGTATTTATTTTCAACGTATCTAAAATACTTATAATTTCTGATAAAAACATGTACCATTAATATATTTAAATTTAGAGAAATAAATAATATAATTTTTTTAATTATATATAGGAAACTGGTTGTAGAAGACATCTAACTATAGTGAAAACACTGATATTTGAAAATATTTAATGCCACATTTGCATTGTCCACTACATGTAAATCATAGTGGGCACTGGACACACAGCACAATTTTGTAATGTTCACCACAAAAATGTGGACTGTATAATTATAAATGTTTTGTGTCATTTATCTTCATAATGTTATAACATGGCATGATCTCTGCCATACAACATTCTATGGAATTATTTAACATTGCGATAATAGTTAATTATTCATATATTTATTTTGATTACTTCATTTTCTAATTAGTACAATGTTACTATTCTTAAAAACCTTTAATATGTACATATCTATTTTATAACATATTTGATCTAATTTACTAGTAATAATTGCATATTTTGCACATTAATATAAACATGTATAGGTTTTTAAAGTTATTTATTTATTTGTAATAATGTTTAATAAATAACATTTTAATAATAACAACACACTGTCCCAGAACAATAACTTGGAGTTGACATATAAGAAATGATATTTACATTACTTAGTTATTTGCACCCAGCCAGTTTTACTGGATGCAAATAAACGATGGCACGTGCTTGTGCAAAAGAGTCTACCAAAAGATGTCTGTAACCTCACGAAGAGTCTACGTACAAAGAACTCTCTCCCGCACACCTTCACCCGTGAAAGAACAACAATTGGGCGCCGCCGTGAATGAGGTCATCGGTGGTAGCCGTACATAAATAGCAGCCCTCATTGTCATATAAATGATTCACTGAGTTCCATGCAGTCAGGTGAGATGACATGTGGGACCTGTATGTTGAAAACCACGGTGTGTGTCATTGAGACATTCCTTGTCGGCTTAAAGTTGCAGTTGACAGTTGATTCATTCAGTCAACTGACCACAAGAATGTTATGATGATTTCTTTATGGAGCTGATAAAAATCAAGCAGCTTTTGTGAAACTTAATAACCCCAAGGTTTAGGGTATTAAACTATTTTAAAGTCACGAACCCTTACATGTCACATGGCATTGTTTTGGCACAAGAGATGGTGACATCATATGACAGTGCTTTGACACAGAAGATATTATGAGTGTTTTGAAACAGTGGACAGTGACTTCTTATGACAGTGCTTTGACACAGGCAGAGGTAGTGACATCTTTTGACAGTAGTTTGACAAAGGATTCGATTGCGTGTTTCAATAACTTATGCCAGTAGCGGTTGGTTACAAGTGAATTTATTTTATCATAACTTTGAGATTGTGAATTCTAATTTGGGCTTATGGAATGCAATTTGTGCACAACAAGGTAAATGTGCCTATAGTCAGACAGTACCATCCCTCGGACAATTAAACATTCTTTTAAAATGATATAAGAAGAGCACCATATTAACCACCCTTGTCACCCAGGGGTCATTACCCTATGCTACAGTACACCTGGCTGATCATTTCCACAAACTGTGGAAGTGAGCGGAGTCGAACAATAAAATTATAGTAACTGACTCTGCCAGTCGCTAGTTACTTGCTACTGTGTCAGCCAGTCCTGGGAACAGCATGATATGTTACACAGGCAAGCTGTGGCTGAAATCACCCGAAATATTAAGTCACATGACCAGGAGCTAACCACACTCCTCATGGACGATTTCATTGGCTGGGTTTAAAGGATGTGCCAGGGGTCGAGAAATTTGACGTAATCAGCTGCAGCGCCCCCTGGTGTATGAGAATGCCACTAACAAATGTCATGCTTACCATAACTTTTTTAATTCTACATGTTGGGGTCTTGGTGAAGTCAGTGATCTGCCACCAAAAATCCCACCAATGTGCAGTAACCAGCACATTTCCCCATACGGTTGTCATGTTTGTATGAGGATTTAGAAATGGGAAACAAATGTCACCGATTAACTGACACATTGGTTTCTGTTGTTTTAGGGTTTTGAGCGACTCGCTGAAGCAATCAGAGAACAGCTGGAAGAAGACGGTAGGAAGTGAAAGTGAAAGAAACAAGACATGGCAGGTGTTGGCCCGTCCTACATCAGTTGTTATTAGATACACATGTAAAATGTCAAGTTTTTTTAAATTATAAATGAAGTCATAATAAAGTTTGATGGTAGAGAACATAGATCATGTGTATAAATTTGTTAAAAATTGTGAGTGAAATTAATTTCAAATGGCACCTTACTGATGTACATCTAGCTGTGATGGCACTCAGTGGTGGCGTGCTAACACAAGTGATTGGATGTATGTGATTACTTAGGCTACTATGCTACTGCTTCACACAGTCATAACTGCAACGGGTGTAAAAAGGTGCAATTTGATGTGACAATTTGATGTGCAATTTGATGTGATATACCCTATTGATGTGAATAACACATTGCAGACATTGTTGTATAACCAATAATTTATTTATCAGATATATCATGTATAAGTTTCACTCCAGAGACTGTACAAGATGAGGCGATTAGATCACTGAATTTTAGCAGAAGTTTTGTAGTGTAATATTTAATGTAAAAGAACTAATATATATTTATTATGTAGCTTTTATCTAATATGATTTGTCGTGTGCTGAAAGGTAAAGATGTATTTGTTGGAAGAAATTATCACCTGTTAATGCCAACAGTGTGACTATATTTAAAAGCAAAAATTGACAAATATCTAGTGAGTGCATGTTGTACTCTCAGTGATGGATGAAAAAAAATCGAATTGGTTAGATTGACTGTCTAGTAGGTTGTGTATACTATTGTGGCGCCATCTATGGCATTACATAGAAATAAATTACATGATTTTACCATATCTGTTCTGAGTGTGGAACCGGTGGACAATGGACCAGTCCTCACTGGTCAGTTAGTTGCCCAGTGGACAAATGAAAAAGTGCACGCTTGCTCAGTGACAAAAATGTGTCCATGCATGCAATAAAGAAGTACTTTTTATAATAGTATAATTTTAACTTAACTGAATAATAACCCTAATATGCATATAAGTTCTGAGGTGTTCCCATTTAATTTAGGGGCTTTGCTAATATGAAAAATTCCAATCAAAAAAATTCTGAAAAGGGTTGGTGGGTGAAAGGACCATTTGGTGTCATCGATCCTATCCAAATTTGTTTGGGATTATATATTGTAATTTGCCACTGAGCAACTGTCCATGTGGAAACTGTGTCTATCTGTTCTGAACCCTGGAGGCACTGTGACACTAGGGGTAGTAATATAGATTTCAGGAATTTGTGCACTGGAGTAACCAGATGCAACTAGGAGCAAATGAATATGCCCAGGATTTGAACTGGCAATCAGAGAATTAAAACTGTTTTTTATCTGATCAAACGAGATGTCATTGTATCCCGATGACCAGAACCACATGAAACGACTGTCCTGATCAGGGGAGTGTTTCACCGAGATAAAGATCAATGTTGCAAGCCAGTGATGGTAACTGAATACCCTTAGCAGACAGCCCGCATGGTATATTAAAGTTATCTGTATTTGTTTCTATTAATTGATTCTGCCGGTCACTGTTGTGTCCCACATGTGAACGATTCCTTATCCGAGACAGTGCGATTCACGGAAATCAAAATAAAATTACCAGCTACACAACAACTCTTAAGACAAGTGGAGCAGTAACTTAAGTCAATAATTACGTCAACTTCCCATCCCAAAAGAACTGAATATTAAAAAGCTTCGAGGACACTGGCTCAGGTTATCTTCAGCGTTTTAGTATGGTGACAAAACAGTATAACATTGAAATAAAAATTTGAAACATTTGACAAATGATGACAGTTTACCTGTAGGTTTATTTGCACATTATTTATAATCATCAATTATTTATAATCATCACATGAACTTGACAAATGCCAACAAGGTGGAGCAGAATAAACCTCACATCCTAACTGTAGCAGCATCACAACTTTAAGCTCGACTGTCACAATATAAAAACCCTCCCACATCTGTCACATTCTTCCGTCTGAAAACGTTTATGATATATTACCATATTGAAAACATGTAATATATATTAATATAACAAGTTTGTTCACGTTATGGTCGATACTAAAAGAAATTGGATACGTTTCAAAATCTGGCATAACTAGTCTAAATATAAAGTAGCACATTTAGTCTTCCATTTCTAATGTTTTATTGCTCAACTCAGATCAATATTGGCCCAATGCATGTTGCTATATTGAGCCAATTTTTGCATGCTATATTAGATTCAGACATCTCCCTGGGCCAATATAACAATTCTTCACTTGGCATAGCACTGACTCTTGACATTGGCCTGTGGTTGGCATGCCGAGCTATAGACCGTCATTCATTGCCAACCTTGGCCCAAGGCAGAAATATTTGCCTATTGTTGTTTTTAATCCATGTTTGCAATATTTGTAAAAAAAAATGCCATTTCTGATCTTGCAATAATATCTGCCTATTAAGAATATGTATCACAGACAATTACTGAAGTCTACATGTAGCTGACCATCACAAGGTAATTTAGATTTGAATACAGTTTTCAGTTCCCATAATGTTGACAGCATAGCCAACAACTTTTAATAAATAAAACACTGGCTGCCTAAAACGACACGTCACGTCGCGTTTGTGTCAACACTGAACACAGTTACATACACCACAATGTCAAGTAAATACATACTCGATGGATTCATTAAATGAGTTGGCAGGATACCGTGCAACATGCACAATACGTCTCGTCAAGTTACATTTTACACATTATCATCTCGCAGAGAGAGAATTCTACCATTTGCTTTGTACTGCGAAGTACCATAATTTTCCTCTATGCCACTGAAATTGACTAGGATGTATGTATACACAACTTGCCGCCGTATTTCACAAAATATTTCCTGCTTAAAATAGGTATGCCCCATATATGTATATATACGAGGTTTGCCATATGCCTGGCAAAACTCATTTCTCACAATCCATCGCTACACTGTCCAACAGATGCAAACATGTATATATGAGTGCTACGTCTCTTGTGCAAAGATACGACCGGCTTTCACTTTCGTTTTCGTTCACTCTGTATGACCACCCACAGCCTTACACATCACTCCCGACTGCCAGCGTCTATAGCATTCAACCGATCGCCACGACGACACGCTACATGGTCGTCACGGCAACCAATCACCATAACAATATCCTCTCTTGACCTTCCATTCACCACATGCTGAAGCTGTCGAAGACGTTCTCGCGCCCAATTCAGAGCCTCCTATTGTCTGTTCATTGGTGCGTAGTTGCGCTGGGTCAGACTCAGACAGACACATCCGGAAGTGCGTCGACTTCACCGTTGAGGCATGCCGACGTCTCCACTGGACCCATCAACGGCTGGCTGGATAGGCTGGATTCGGCCAACACTTGTTGGGTTACGGGTAATGCTCCCTCCATGTTAGTCTCTAACTTCTGTTTCGTGTCCTCCTACACACAAGAACAATGTGGTTCCGCTTAAAACATGCTATATACTTTTTGCTTTTGGAGTTTAGGATTGTGTCTTGAAAACAAAACATTAAAATGACCGGTTACCAAACTACACAATATATACAGTAGTCATGTGATAAAAGTTAAAATTACTGCCTTGTCGATTATTGAAATACATGTACACGAAATACACTCGTTTTGGCGTGTATACATTATTTTCAGAGGAAACCCTGGCAAATGGGCACTATTAGACAGCTGTGATTACTGAGACTGGTCGATCTTGTTGTCTGTCCGTAAGGACAACAACTGACCAACAAACATCATGACTGACGAACCATCGGTCACTACAGACAGTCCAGAGTTTATGGTGACCGGTACTTACACTGTTGAGTTTGTGGTGACCGGTACTTACACTATTGAGTTTGTGGTGACCGGTACTTACACTGTTGAGTTTGTGGTGACCGGTACTTACACTGTTCAGTTTATGGTGACCGGTACTTACACTGTGGTGTTTGTGGTGACCAGTACTTACAGTGTGGTGTTTGTGATGACTGGTACTTACACTGCTGTTTGTGATGACCGGTACTTACACTGTGGTGCTTTGTGGTGACCGGTACTTACACTGTGGTGTTTGTGGTGACCGGTACTTACAGTGTGGTGTTTGTGGTGACCGGTACTTACACTGTGGTGTTTTTGGTGATCGGTACTTACAGTGTGGTGTTTTGTGGTGACTGCTACTTACAGTGTGGTGTTTGTGGTGACTGGTACTTACAGTGTGGTGTTTGTGGTGACCGGTACTTACACTGT
The DNA here is from genome assembly GCA_964017155.1 of Oasisia sp. SBJ-2009. Classification (NCBI taxonomy): domain Eukaryota; kingdom Metazoa; phylum Annelida; class Polychaeta; order Sabellida; family Siboglinidae; genus Oasisia; species Oasisia sp. SBJ-2009. Next base: position 6,622,947 of record OZ024860.1, read on the forward strand.
GGTGTTTGTGGTGACTGGTACTTACACTGTGGTGTTGTGGTGACTGGTACTTACACTGTAGTATTTGTGGTGACTGGTACTTACAGTGTGGTGTTTTGTGGTGACCGGTACTTACAGTGTGGTGTTTTGTGGTGACTGCTACTTACAGTGTGGTGTTTGTGGTGACTGGTACTTACAGTGTGGTGTTTGTGGTGACTGGTACTTACAGTGTGGTGTTTGTGGTGACTGGTACTTACAGTGTGGTGTTTGTGGTGACTGGTACTTACACTGTGGTGTTGTGGTGACTGGTACTTACACTGTGGTGTTGTGGTGACTGGTACTTACAGTGTGGTGTTTGTGGTGACCGGTACTTACAGTGTGGTGTTTATGGTGACCGGTACTTACACTGTGGTGTTGTGGTGACCGGTACTTACAGTGTTGAGTTTGTGGTGACTGGTACTTACACTGTGGTGTTCGTGGTGACCGGTACTTACAGTGTTGAGTTTGTGGTGACTGGCACTTACATTGTGTTGTTTGTGGTGACCGGTACTTACAATGTTGAGTTTGTGGTGACTGGTACTTACACTGTGGTGCCCGGTACTAACAGTGTGGTGTTTGTGGTGACCGGTACTTACAGTGTGTTATTTGTGGTGACCGGTACTTACACTGTGGTGTTTGTGGTGACTGGTACTTACACTGTGGTGTTGTGGTGACTGGTACTTACACTGTAGTATTTGTGGTGACTGGTACTTACAGTGTGGTGTTTTGTGGTGACCGGTATTTACACTGTGGTGTTTGTGGTGACCAGTACTTCCACTGTGGTGTTTTGTGGTGACCGGTACTTCCAGTGTGGTGTTTTGTGGTGACCGGTACTTACAGTGTGGTGTTTTGTGGTGACTGGTACTTACACTGTGGTGTTGTGGTGACTGGTACTTACAGTGTGGTGTTTGTGGTGACTGGTAGTTACACTGTGGTGTTTTGTGGTGACCGGTACTTACAGTGTGGTGTTTATGGTGACCGGTACTTACACTGTGGTGTTGTGGTGACCGGTACTTACAGTATTGAGTTTGTGGTGACTGGTACTTACACTGTGGTGTTTGTGGTGACCGGTACTTACAGTGTTGAGTTTGTGGTGACTGGCACTTACATTGTGTTGTTTGTGGTGACCGGTACTTACAGTGTTGAGTTTGTGGTGACTGGTACTTACACTGTGGTGCCCGCTACTAACAGTGTGGTGTTTGTGGTGACCGGTACTTACAGTGTGTTGTTTGTGGTGACCGGTACTTACACTGTGGTGTTTGTGGTGACTGGTACTTACACTGTGGTGTTGTGGTGACTGGTACTTACACTGTAGTATTTGTGGTGACTGGTACTTACAGTGTGGTGTCTTGTGGTGACTGGTATTTACACTGTGGTGTTTGTGGTGACCAGTACTTCCAGTGTGGTGTTTTGTGGTGACCGGTACTTCCAGTGTGGTGTTTTGTGGTGACCGGTATTTACACTGTGGTGTTTGTGGTGACCAGTACTTCCAGTGTGGTGTTTTGTGGTGACCGGTACTTCCAGTGTGGTGTTTTGTGGTGACCGGTACTTACAGTGTGGTGTTTTGTGGTGACCGGTACTTACAGTGTGGTGTTTGTGCTGACCGGTACTTACAGTGTGGTGTTTGTGCTGACCGGTACTTACAGTGTGGTGTTTTGTGGTGACCGGTATTTACACTGTGGTGTTTTGTGGTGACTTGGTACTTACACTGTGGTGTTTGTGGTGACCGGTACTTACAGTGTGGTGTTTTGTGGTGACCGGTATTTACACTGTGGTGTTTTGTGGTGACTGGTACTTACACTGTGGTGTTTGTGGTGACCGGTACTTACACTGTGGTGTTTGGGTGACCGGTACTTACAGTGTGGTATTTTGTGGTGACTGGTACTTACACTATGGTGACCGGTACTTACAGTGTGGTGTTTGTGGTGACCGGTACTTACAGTGTGGTGTTTGTGGTGACCGGTACTTACAGTGTGGTGTTTGTGGTGACCGGTACTTACAGTGTGGTGTTTGTGGTGACCGGTACTTACAGTGTGGTGTTTGTGGTGACCGGTACTTACAGTGTGGTGTTTGTGGTGACCGGTACTTACAGTGTGGTGTTTGTGGTGACCGGTACTTACAGTGTGCTGTATGTGGTGCTTCTTTCGCTTCTTCTTGGACGACAGACTGGGCACGACGTTGAGATCCAAGATAGTGGAGCCGGACTTCGCCTTCAGAAGGGTCTCAATGTAGCGACCTCGGTCGACGTCCAGGGCCGGACCCCACGTCGAACTGGGCTTCATCTGGTCATGTATACGCTGCAAATCCAAACATCACAGTTTCAGTCCTCCTAGACATCCTGTCCTGTACGGTTTTCCCGTATGCGATAATACATATAAAATTGTTGGGACTTTGCAAGGAGTATATGGTCATGGTCGGTTTTAATGGTTGCACTTTTTAATTGGATGGTTTTCTTGTGTCCTGCATACCTGGTAGAATAGTCAACATTCTGTGGGAGTCCAACATGAAATCTGGACATTGAAGATCACCCATTAGAATACTGTAAAGTAACTTTATTACCGACTTGTGGGAAATTCATTTTGTGTGTTAGATTGTCAGAACGCAAAAATGTACATGTGATATGGAATAAGATAAAATACAGTATAAACTTTTCAGATACACATATGCCCTAGACATGCATATTGGCTTGCCAAATAATAAAAAAAAACTAAAAAACACTATAGCAACAGTTTTTTTTTCTAAATAAGTACAAAATGCCACCCAGAAGCCCCTTGGACTATATAATAGGTCGGTAATTTTGTATGAAATGTGTTTAGGGGAATCATAGTCACTGCCTAGTCGCTTTATCATAATCACCTAATTGGCATTTTCTCTGGTTATTCATACTAGATGACTACAAATGCAGCCAAATCGTGTGAATGCAGCAGACAATATCAATAAAGTGTATGAATGTTTACTGAAGTTTTCCAGGATATTAATTTTCTATGTTTGGGTATTACAGATGACAATCTTTAATGAGTAGACACCACAGTCAAATAACTAGGCAGAAACGTCTCAGATGCCCTTACAAAACATTTGTCAACTACAAATTTCTTTTGTACAACAAAAATACCCTCGGATGTGCCTACGCAAAATTAGAGGAAAAGCTACAGAACAGCGTTTGGAAAACCAGGACAACTGAAAATGTACAAGTTTTAGGATTTAGAAGACCCAAGGAGGCTTAAGAATGAGTTAGATTTCTTGTGCATAGTGACAGTACTCTAAGAAGCATCAATGCAAATTGTGAAAAATGGTGGACGGCAGTAGCCAGCCATAAGTCTGTTGGACAACAAATTGAATTAAATAAAAACAGCGTGCACTCACTGATGAATGTTCGTCTGTGACTGGGCGCAGGAAACAAGTATTTAATCGGGTGATAAATCTACAAATTTAGAAATGGAATTTTGATGCGTATTCGCTGGTTTTCGTCAGGATGAAGCGACCTACCTCACAGCATCGGCCTGACGACTGGTGGAACTTGATGATGAAGAACAGAGGGAGGGGAATGATGGAGCTGACCGCCATCGTCCAGCCGACAATGATGGCCCAGGGCGGGTAGTTGTAGGCGCCGTACTTCACCGGTGTGTGTTGTATGACAGTGAACATGAAGACAAACTGTAAGACACGAGGCAGAAGGTCAACCAACAACTCACTCCACATTCTTCTCTCTCACTCCTATTTCTCCTCTTTGTTTCCATCCTAAAATGTGCCTTCGTCCTTCCCTCCACCCATGTCCCTCTCCTTTCCCCTTGCCTTCTCTCTGCACACATCTCTCCCCCTCTCCATCTCGCTTTTTCTCTCTCACCTCTCCCTATCTTCCTATTTCTACCCCTTTCTTTTTTTCACTCTCCAACCATCCGATTCTCTTTTTCACCCCAGATCTCCCTCCCTCTCTCTTTCTCCCCCTCTGTCCATCTTCCCCCATCTCTTCCTCCCAGTCTGTCCTCCTTCCCCCTCTCCATCTCTCTCCTTCACTCTCTTTTCCCTCTTTCTCTCTCTCTCCTTCACTCTCTTTTCCCTTTTTCTCTCTCTCTACTTCACTATCTTTTCCCTCTGTCTCTCTCCCCCCCCCCTCTCTCTCTTTTCCCTCTCTCTCCCACTCTCCCGTCCCCTACTCACTACAATGGTCGTGGGTGTGATGAAGCGCCAACACAGACTCCACCAGCGATTTGGCTTGTATCCAATCATCAACTCAATGTCCTCGTAGAACCGATTCACGCCTGCATCAAATGTACCCATCATCACAAAACATAGCACAACACTAGACAGACCGTATTCGTTCGGTTAAGCATACAGACAAATTCTTATTGAAACATGCTTCTTTCACTATGACAAATGGTGGTGCCACCTAGTGACATTGGTGTAGTTTTGCTGTTTCCATCGTTGTCTTCGACCGGGTGGATACACCAATTTGTCGTTTCCATTGTAAACTAACATGGCACCACACCACCAAAAATTCAAGCTGGGATGGCACATATGGCAATATAAATTGTCTAGACATTATTTATTCTTCCATAAGTGTGTAGTTACGTGGTGAAATAAAATGTCAATCAAATATGTAACAAAATGCACAGGCAGGTTTTTTGGCCAAATCACTGGAGACTGTCTCCCTCAAACAAAGCTCTTAACAAAAATTCATCACTAAACAAATAACTTGTTAAATGAAATGAGTTTTTTCATAATACAAATACACATTGATGTATTACAGAGGACACTATTTCCATGACACACCAGTGACAATGTCCCACTCGCGCCGCTTAATGAAGAACTTTTCAGGTATTCATGATCATTCTTAAGGTTAAAGATTAATTTTAAAGAGCAAAATGTTATTTAAGAGGTCTTAGCAACGTCAGTAATATAGCCCACTGGACCCGTGACAGACTGGTCAGTTGCTTCTGGACACTGACCGTAGATCCAGGCAATGACCATACACTCAGTGAAGGACAGGATCATGAGGGAGAAGGTGGAACTGTACCAGTCCATGATCTGTAGGAAGTAGATGCCTCCCTGGAACACAACGTACATCCTTGCGGTCACACAAAGTACATGCTTTGTGGTCACATAAAGTACACGCATCAAATATGTACATTGCTGAAACACCAATTACATGCTTGAAATACTGAAACACAAAGTACTTACATCCCTGAAACAGAAAACGGAAACAATACAATAATACTTTATTATCCCCCAAGGGAAATTAATTTTGAGTTTTAGTTTGTCAGGACGTAAAATAAAAACACACAAATGTATAAATTACTTAGTGATAAAAGTTATATATTATAAATAGGTTAAAAATAAAACGAATACATAAATACACGGATGCATTAAATAAATGTTAAATAAATACATAATAATGACTTACATTCATTGTACATGGAATGCCGAGAAGAAACTCCATGGTGCAGAGACCCGCTGTCAGAAGCAGCTTGCGTTTCTTGAAGAGGTGCGGGAACTCATCTGTGAACGCACTCGTCATGGTCTCGAACATGCCAAACTACAAGTACAGGCACATGACGCGTTACCGTGGGCAACCACCGTTAAGCGAGGGACTAGCAATTGTCTGAGGGGAGGAGGCTACATTGACAAAACAGTGCAGCTCAGCTTCAAACATGGCACGTGCTGGCTTACTGGAGTCGTGGTCTTTGCGCTTTAAATGCGGCGTGGCTGAACACTTCCCAGGGCAGCCGATATGGTGATTGATTGAACAATTCTGCCTTGAGGTGAAGTGCTTTAAGCGGTTTTATGGACTGGATACTGTGTTTATTTTTATAATCATCTGCAGTTGGGTGAACTTCAATTTTGTACCAACTGTCACCGGAAATAAAAACTTGCGTTCCATTGCATTATAGTTGTTGTGATTAACTCGACTTAATGGCTTTTATTTATTTATTCTTTCATCATCTGCATGCATGAATCCACTCACACTTATCGGAAATGAAAACTGCATTTATTTCATGATGCCTGGTAGCAATTTAAACAACTACAAGCACACATAGTGCCAAATTCCCAGTAAACCAGCACCACAATATTGAACTGACCTGAAAAAACTAATTATAATTAAAAGTTGTACACATCAAGTTGCTATTTTTAAAACCAGCAACTTAATACATACAACAGCTATTTCCAGGTATCAATTAGTCACTTCTTAGATTAATATCTCCTTGCAACATTGGACAAACATTAACCAATTTTCATAATTTCATAATAAAATCCCCAAAATGAACCCAGCCTAGCCACCATTTTGAGCATCACTATTTGCATTTTGTGCTATTTTTGTTTTATGAATGCAAGTAAGCCACCTGTATAAAAACCAGAAATATAATTTGACCAAGCAAAATTACCAAAAAAAATCCACCAGATAGTTATGGCATCATGGTGGCTAGGAAGAGGATATTTTGTAAATAATTTTCCCATCAGTACATTTTCATCCATTCACAAACATTGATGGTTGAATATGTACGCTTTAGGGCGAAATGAGCATAAGAGTACTTGTTAATTAAAAAACATTTCATTAATCTATTATAATGTAGGGTGTGTAGCTGAAAAATCATATTGTCAAAACAGAAACCGTTTCAATGATGAAATTTAACATAAAACCTTGTCCTTACGGACTTATTCAAGCGTCTACAAATCTTCTTTAACTGTTGTCAATTTTGCAGGATTGAATTGGAATTCATAGCAAAACAGATCTGAACAAAAATTTTGCATTTCCGGACTTGAGAGGCAGCGAGAGATAGAGAAGAGAATACTGCGAGAGTGGAGGTGTAGAAGAATGCGATGATTACATGCTGGTATTTATGAGAAAAAACCTATTGCGGTGGTCAGCGATGCGTCCAGCCCCGGCGTGCCAGCTTGCAAGTGGACACCCGCGTCTGAGCCTTGAAAAGTGCAATTGAAAAAAGACAACCATTTAAAAGGACATTCAATTGTGGTGATCAGATCAGACAGCTTTGGCTACTGACAACACACGCAGACACACGCAGTTTCACTTTCACTTTCGACGTCGTAAGACATCGCAAAAAGAAACCCATCAAAATGACTGAACGTGAAACCCCTCGATCGCTAGTGCTGCGTACCCCATGCTAACAGTGTACCTTTGAACCAATACTTTATGTGGCTTGGAAACTGCTATTTCATTCAAATGAACTGACATAAACGTTCCATTCAGAATATGATGTGTTCATGTGAGAATATGTGAATTTTCCAAAACTCGTACGTGAGTAACACAATTTGTACAATAACGATGTACATACAAAACTCAAGATATACAGCTTTCGCTTTCACTTCAATGTAGGATATGTATATACATGGAAGGGCAAAAGTTAAAATTAGCCAATCAGTGGCCTGGTGTATAATCTACTGTCAACCATATGAATGCATATGCAAGCTGCACTCCATATGATACAATATACCATACTTATTGTATACCTTACAAGTCAATACGCTAAACAGCACTGCCGAACACAATGACGCATCAGACTCCGGTATATGTTAGTCTTATTCTAACATCCTACTACCATCCATTCATGACTTCGAATTTTGTGTCACTACTATTAACAAAGTACACCAATAATTTATGCACTTGCGGTAATAATTTAACCACGAACATTATATTATGGCCAGTTGAAAAATTGAGACAAATTCTTGTCATAACCTTTAAATCATTCAACCAAATTCTGTGACTACTATGGTTATGACCACCGATGTTCACGTGTTCAGAATTATTTGTTAAAAGGAGTAATACTGCCATGTCAACGTACATTTCATGTTCATCGCTTTTACTGGCTATTAGGTACTTTTCTTTAAAAATGTATTGAAAAACAGAAGACACAACAACGTTTTATCATAAAATAACACCCATAACACAATGTTTCACCCAAGTCACCTAGCCTCATGGTCATCTAGTTTCATATCATTAAGTACCTCTCTTGTCATCACCAACTGCTAGAGTTAACCAACATTCAGCCTTCCGATTAGAACAAGCACACAAAACTTCACCCATTCCTCAATAAGACAATACAAATTACTGTCTGACCAATATTTTTATACGTTTAGAAATATAAACGACCAATATTTTTATACGTTTAGAAATATAAACGACCAATATTTTTATACGTTTAGAAATATAAACCACCATTCTGTTCAAATGTCAAAATCTTCATGGCATCCATAACATACTCACCCCCTCCCCCTCCATAAACACACGCCCAATCACAATTTGAGGCAGTGAGACAGACTGACAGACCAACATTCACACGGTAACAGTGTAAAGAAAGCTAACAGGAAATTGGTGCTAGTGTGAGAAGACGGAAGGTCAACAACTGTCCACACTCAGCTCCACATAACATCTAAGTCAAGCACGCACACACGCACACGCATACACACACACACGCGCACATGCACACACATGCAAGTCAAGACACAGAGAGTATGCACAACATGTATTGGCAGAACACGTAACTCTTAACATACTCACCTTTGCATCTTACTCTGGAAAGTAATGATTAGTATTGCACAAGGCAAGCAAAGTTAATTACTTATTTTGGGGGGATTTATTCCAGCCAAAATGGACAAACTGAATGTTCACGATGTTTAGTCTTTTAATAGGCCACGTGACAAAGGATCAAATGCAGCTGGAATTTTGCGAATACTTCTATGAATGTTTTGACTAGAAACAAGAGACAGCGTTCTCCGGGGTGCTTTTGAAAAAATGGTGCTTTTGGTAGTATCTTCTAGGTGGCACCATGTGTACATAGTGTTTACCTTATCCAGTAGATGGCGCCACCTAGAAATATGCCACCATTACATTTTAAGAAGATATACATACCATTTTTAAAGTAATCAAACATGTAGTGCCAGTGCTTGAGACACCCCAAAAATTAGGCATTTAGGGAATCATTAGCCAATCAGAGCTGTTGTGATAAATAACATTATTGTTTTATGTAATCGGAAAAGGATATAATTTTACACAAAAGAAAACGATGTGTACAGTGTTTCTGTTAGCATTGCTTTTGTTTTTAGACGGAAGAATATTCACATAAAAATTGAATTTTTTTATTTTCCGATTACGATGAAAACTTTAAATTCTGGCAGACAGAAAATAAAACTGATCCGAGGAGTTTTTGACCATGTTTTGAACGGAATATGTAAAAAAAAACAAGACTCCGGAGAACGCTGGGGAGGAGGGGGTAAAATCAGGATCCTTTTCACTCATTGAACACTCGCCATCACATCACTTCACTCGCACACCACCGACAAGAGACAGAGTGACAACTGCACCTACCCCACACCTCTGTATGGCCAATGGCTCTTGCGTCTATTTTTACGAACTAATTAGTACTCATTAATTGTTAATTACACTTTGTTAAATTGCTAAACACCAATCTCTAAAAAAAAATGTATACAACCAATTTGTTTTAAATTTTGAATGAATCTTTTTCACGACCAGTACCGTCAATAAATTGAAACAATACATGCCATGTTGTTGCTAGATGTACAAAAATCCCCAAATATATCGCAGATTCAAAATATAAATTTTGCACCTGCTGTACGACATGATTAGATTGGTGTGAGGTGGATGCAGTCATCGTTTTTCCATCGCCTTACGCAGTCGCCAAAGCTGTCTGCTGTAACTCTGTGACTGAGAGAGACTGAATTAATTCACCAATTATCTTAGAAGATTTAGCCCCTTTACAAGAAAAATAGATTGTCATGTTGACCCCAATAATATGTCTACAAAATCATAGATGAAACCGATTAAATTTTGTTATACCTTTGTACTGTCTGAACCCAAATTTATGACTAATCTAATCCCAGTATTCTGAATTCCACACAAATTTGTATTCCTTGAGAAAGAATTTACTGCAGACGTCTATAAAACGTTGAAATTTCGAAACGATTTTACTCGCAATCAAAACACGGAGATTTCTCCGGCGTCCACCGTGAGCAGAACAGCCAGTAGGTGGAGCCACGTGAGCAGACAGCCTCCGCCACCCGGAGTCGTTCTTACTGACACGCGTGTGGGAGCGGGAGAGTCTTACCTGACTGTCGAGGCCGATGGTGAAGACCATGAGGAAGAAGAGGACGGACCAGAGTTGTGACACGGGCATGTGGACCACGGCCTCGGGGTAGACCACAAACACCAGGCCCGGTCCTGCATGGGAGAGACAAGCGGCGACTATTAAAACTCGATTCATTGTTTTCAATTTTTTTAATTTGACCGATTTTTTATTTTACTGATTTTGTATTTTACTGATGTTTTAATCTCACTTAAGTGACTCTGGTTTGGCTGCGTAACTTTGCCGAGAAGATAGTCTGGTGACTTAGCTGGCTTTGGAATGTCATCCGTGTGTGTTTAAATTAAAAAAGTGCTGCAACATACGGAGCCTGGTTGATCAAGGCTAATCCGTTGACGAATAAAGGCGATTTCATTTTGTACTGGAATTTGACACTTTGGCAACGTTATTTTTACAAAGGGTAATAGTAACTAATCATTTAAAATTTTTAATATAGTAATTGTTGTGCTTTTTGGGGTGAAAAATCAACCATTTGTCAGCGCAACACTTCACTGCTATACCATGGGTTTGCACCGGTGGTTTAATGCACCAATCTACCCTGATGTTGAACAAATTCATAAAAACAAGTTTTCTACAGATTTGATTCATTTTTCGTCATTTGGCAGCTAACATGTCTGACTACACTTGTCTCGCAGGAATCTGTCCCGAGTGTCCATTTTCTATTCTACATATGTAACTATTCACTTGTTTTATTTAGTAGTTTTAATTTATTAACCTGCGACTGGCCAGCAAAATGTTGTTGTTGCATACTGTTATAATAAAAATCATAACTGCAAATACTTATCATAAAAATATGAATGAGATGTAATTTTACTGCCAAATGAACTCTTTCCTATAACAAAGTTACACTATTAACTGACATAATAGAAAACTTTAACACAAGTGAATATATACATATGTAGAATAGAAAATTAGTTGATACATTGTTACTAACATATTGACCGGGGAAACGCTCACTAAGACATCAATGTGACCACAGCGAGAGCCAACTTAACATAATTATTATTACAGCATTGGCTTCATCAATAATTAATTGATTAATTATTAAGGATTATTAGAATTATTAATTTATTAATAGCTCATTTCAATGGTAATGTCCGTCCTTCTTATGGCAAAACAGGAGAACAAAATCAAGTGAAGAACAAAACATTAAAATGTCAACAATGCAAAAACAGTTTTTAAATGAACACACCTCGGTGGTAAGATTGACAGTTTATACTATTAAATAAATTTAATAAAAAAATTTGGCCTGTCTTTCTGAAAATGAGATTTACTGCAGCCAGACTGGTCTCATGGTGGCAGGGTGGATGTAACACAGATGAGGACGTACCTTGTGTAACGACATTCTCAATTGGAGAGCCTGTCTCATGAGCCATGAAACCAATGATTGAGAAGATGACAAAGCCGGCAAAGATGCTGGTTGCACAGTTGAGGATGGGCACCACACACGCGTCTCTGGAACAAACACACACAGGGTGGTCACTAACATGATATCTCATCTCAAACACAGATCTGTACGAGTGCTGTGAGGCAGAAGTCAATGTTCAACCACATGTTTTATACATCCAGAGACCGGCCTGCACCACTGGCGTAGCGTAACTGATAATGACAATTGTACAACTGTTAAATATGCCATTTAAACACATTTATAAACTCCAATTAAAAATATATATATTACTAGATAGAATAAGTAAATTAATAAGTTGAATAAGCTAATCAAATTTGTAAAATATATGCACGTTTTTAGATTGATATCACCATCAGTCTAAAAAACTTTATGTGGGGAAAATGGGGGAGTAGTTGCTGATATTGTTGATGTCCATCTGTCTGTTTGTCCGTCCGTCCGTCCGTCCGTCCGTCCGTCCGTCCGTCCGTCCGTCCGTCCGTCCGTCCGTCCGTCAATCCACTCACCTGTAGCAGTTGTTGTGGAATCGGTTGTAGCTGGACATCGTGATGAGGGCGCCCCACGCCGCTCCGATCGAGTAGAAAATCTGCATCGCTGCCTCAGCCCACACCTAGGGGGCACCACAGAGCAATCAACAATCAATCGACTGACATCCTTATTACAACATCCAGGCTCTCAAAGGGTTCTACATCACAGAAAGAGGCAGCGTAGTGATTTGTGACAGGAAGTGAAGTTGGCTGGGCTGAATGCGGGAAATTGCTTAACATCAAAGGGTGCTGAGGTTCACTGAGCTCACCTTGTGTCATTGTCAGTGCGGGTGGTTTTGAAAGAGGATGTTTCATTTATGATTTAAGCAGGCCACATGTTGTTACTTCTAAACATCGCTTATACCTACCGGCACACTTGTTTGCCAGCAAGTCTTTGACATGTTTATTATAGTCATAATTGTTTATTGCTCTTCTAGACTTGCACTTATCGATCGGAAGTGAAGGCCAGGATATGTTGAATGTTGCATTTTCATTCAATTTTACGAAGTTTACAAGGTTATGGAAGATTTGAAAGACTTTTTAGTATTTTCTTTTAATGATGTAATATATATATATATTATATATATATATATATTATATATATTATATATATTATATATATATTATATATATATATATATATATATATATATATTATATAGCAGGAATAAAAAAATTCAAAACTAGGTTTCAAAATCATATAAAAATACCAGTATAGCAATACACAACTCTACTAATTATTATGATAACTTCGTAACATGCTTACAGTGAGATCGAGGAGTTTCTCCCACTTGGGGATAATGTAAAATTTGATGCCATCGATGGCCCCAGGTAGTGTCACTCCGCGGACGAACAGGATCATCAACACGATGTACGGGAACGTCGCAGTCACGTACACAACCTGAAACAGCAATTTTTTATTATTAATGAATGTTTATGCAAATAGTACTGCTTTAAAATTAATTAACTCTTTACTGGGTAGACAGCCTTCTCATTTTAGACCCTGCTGTAGGCAGACAATTTGAAGATGGCAGTCAACCATGAATTACGTTGCATATTGTCTTAATTTTAATTTGGATATCATGACTGATGCATGAAAGTATATGAAATGAATTACATCGTATATGAAATAATTATCTGAATGAATAAAACATTTTTTTTTAATTTCTTACCAATTTCTGATTTTGTAACAAACTTCAGCAATAGCAATGCCAGCAAAACATATTTCAAACTTTTTTAATTACAATTGCTTTTATAATCAAGGCCAACAGGCGTGAAGACCAAAATTAAAAATTATGTTCTAATTTACAGCATGGCTACCATTTACCAATTATATTCCTGAATGGAATGTTCTTTTTATGTAAAATCAACACTATTGAAAGACAGTACACATCCTCTCACAACAAGGTGCTCCTGCGTCAGACAGAAGGAAAGTGAAAGTACCAACAAAATACCGTAAAATAAATAAATCAAACTAACTATGGATGGAACTCTGATCAACAAGAAGACTGAATATCAGTGAAATAGAGAATTTTCAGACCCATTGTTTTAAACATCAACATGTATATTATTTCCAATAAATGTGTTTATTTAACTACACTGGCCTCGCTTCTTTCCCAATCAGCATTCTATACAGAACCTGGTCCCATACGTCAACATCAAGATCACCGATTTATAGTCGACACTCGCCTGCACTTGATTAAATGATTTTCCTCGCGTCTATTGAGATTAAACGATGGATTTAGGATAACAAATGATGCAATTCGGAGCAATGAAGCCCACGCCTTCCAATGTTAACACAACAGTGGTGACTAAATGACACCTCACAATCAAATGTTCAGGTAATAACTGGACCATTTATTATAACAGATAAGCTGATTACAACAGACAAAACAATACAAGTGTAGGTGGCCAGTAGATATAAATACTGAACAGTAAACATACAATAAATAAGCAAGCAATAATATACATCTACAAACATTTAGTAGGAAAAAATAAAAACGTTACGACGGAATATATTTTTGCTTCGGTATGGGACACCAATTACCCTACCTTTTCATGTAGTCAATTATTTGAAATATACTCAACATTTTGCAATCAACATTTGGTCATACGTTGACACAGAGCCTGACCAAATTACATTTTTTGACCAACTTAAAAATTCCTGGCGACACAGGAGCTAAGCAAGAGACAAATCTGTCCTTGGTTAAGATGGGCAGAAGACAGACCATCACTGGTAATATCAACTGATAAGAATGAGTAGAATTGAGACGAGGCCAGCTTGTTACTATGTAAACCATTAGTTCTCCACACTGAAAAAATATTAAAACAATCAATAATGCTTGTGATTTTAACACGTGTTTCGGCACTCAACCAAACACGTGGTGAAATCCTGCCTAGAATTATCTCATAAATTATTCAGTAATCAAAGATGCCTAGGTGAGCCAAGCTGGTGCCGCAATAACAGAGGTGCCTAGACAAAGCCGTTGGTCTCGACATAATTTACCTGCCATAACAAGCATAATCAACAGGTTCCTCGCTTCGTCTATTCATGTGACGCGTTAAAGCAACGGAATTTTCCACACCACACTGCAGAATCACCACAACAGAAATCGCGACTAATCATCTTGCGTAATCCATAGTGCAACAATCAACAAGGCTCATTAATGATATTACTGCAATTGAGTACATGACATCTTCGCCTAACCGAGCTGTTTAGTCTCGCAAACAGCTCCGTTCCCGAGCGAGCGGCGTAATCAGGGGGGTCGTTGCGGGCCGGCAGCCGTAGCCACGGGGAAATTTCCATGACGTAAGCTCATAGACCATTGATCCGTTTATTGTGAACACTGCCGGCTGTGCTGACGGCACCCACGTGTGAGTGGAGCCAACTCCGACATAACAATGTCATCTCTGACCACATGGACGGCTTAGCACAAACGCCACAGGATGGGTCGACACACTGCGCTGTTAATAAGGTTTCCCAGAATGTTTTCCCAACTACAGATAATCGCATCGTTCCCGGTGCCCTTGATACCGAGTTAACAGTACGTAGAAATACAATGTTCTTGGTACCAAAAATTACTTTTTTTAAACATGTTTCGTACCCACAGATTTTACTTTTTTATCCAGAAATCTGACTTACTTGTACCCTGAAATCTGACTTACTTATACCCAGAAATTCTACTCAGCCAGCTGTTTCATGGCATATCAGTTTATTATTTTAATCAGTCAATAATTTATCATACACCTGCTTCCTGGACTTTGTGGAGAATATTTTTACCAGTTCAGATATTTGATGGTGCCATCATGGTGGAATGCATGTGTTAAGTAACTTACAAACACACAGACCAGTCTAGACATGTGTAATGTCCTGAAATAAACCATAGATATATGTGACATCCATTTTCAAAGCACACTTGACAATATAATATATATGATTTATTCAGACGTTTTCTGGGTCCGTAATTTTGTTATCCATTCACAACCTGTCCAGTGAAATTTATACCCGTCCAACACGGGTTTAACCCGTCAAAATGACAAGACATTCCATTCATGCATGACCCGGTTTTGGAAGTAATAATTTCCTGTATCTAATTGCCATTTTTAATGTCTAAGTCTAATAATTATTTAAAACATTTTTATGCTTTCCTATCTCAAATTTATAGCATTTTCATAATTTGTGAAGTTTATTTCTTGACATCTGATCATAAGTCTGGGCAGTTGATATCATGTTTTTATGATCCTGTATTTTTAGTGCTATTTTACGTTTTGTTATGGCGCCTTCAACCAGGGTAACCTGGAGCCATGGCGGCGTAATTTTGTTCACTTCACATTAGCAGTGTCTTCAGGAAGACAATATAAGCCTCAGGGTCCTTCCATCTAACACCCAATATAAGCCTCAGGGTCCTTCCATCTAACACCCAATATAAGCCTCAGGATCCTTCCATCTAACACCCAATATAAGCCTCAGGGTCCTTCCATCTAACACCCAATATAAGCCTCAGGGTCCTTCCATCTAACACCCAATATAAGCCTCAGGGTCCTTCCATCTAACACCCAATATAAGCCTCAGGGTCCTTCCATCTAACACCCATCCCAGGGAAGTAACAACCCACACAAGAGGGCATCATTTATGCAGGACCAAATTATTGCCAGTCACACATGTTTTGGTGGACACATGGATGTTAATTGTTAAGCCAGTTTACAAACTTTAAACGTGTCTGATGACCTAAAAACACACATGTATGACACCATTTACACTCACTTTTGAAGCATAACTGATAATATCTATGGTTTTGGAAAATCCTTTTTTATTTGTCCACCCATATTTCGTCCCGTCCAAATGATGGGTGGACGGGTCTCTGTATAAAGCTATACCAAACAAATGTGTAACCTAACTCAGCAATCCTAGAGAAGGAAAACCTTGAAAACCAACTTGACGATACACTAGACAAATACGCAAGAAAACAATTTATTCCTCGCTTCAGTCCGTCTTCCTTCGGAAAAAAGACTACAGATTCAACACTTCACCAAATGAACTTTGCAAACACAATCTACGCCAGTGGCTGTCTATGCTGGGCAATGTAATCACTGGATTCAGTGTAGACAGACTGGTGGGTTCCACGGAGTTATCACAGTTCTAGGTTCCTAGAAACCATGGTGATATAGTGATGTCGGAATAGATACCAAACGGGGAGTGACCTGTGTCTTATGGCTCCCTTCTTAGTCATACTCTGAACACCAGTAAACTCAGACCAACGTGACCTAGATCATTTCCCTATGTTAATGTTACTGGTGAGAGAAGTAAAAGATATCAGCATGCTAAAAGAATATTTAGAAGGGTGTCACACCCCTCTAATGTGTGCATGAGGTGTGACACCCCTCCTGTATAAAGTGTGAGACCGCCTTCACCTGAATGCATATGGTGTGACATCCCTTTCCCCGTAAACATGTGTTGTGACACCCCTCCCCCCTACTGTAGACAAGAATCAAATGTGAAATCACTATACCTGTAAGAACCCTTTAAGCATTATATATGACCCACCTCCCACTGTAGGCATGGGGTGTGACACCCCTTCTACTGCACACATGGGGTGTGACACCCCTTCTACTGCACACATGGGGTGTGACACCCCTTCTACTGCACACATGGGGTGTGACACCCCTTCTACTGCACACATGGGGTGTGACACCCCTTCTACTGTACACATGGTGTGTGACACCCCTTCTACTACACATATGCGGTGTGACACCCCTTTTATTGCACATATGGGGTGTGACACCCCTTTTATTGCACATATGGGGTGTGACACCCCTTCTATATTCTGAATACAGTTACCCCCCCCCCCCAACACCAGTTAATTTTTCAATGCAGCATCTTTCTGGGTGATCTTCTCTGTTCACTACGACCATATATGGAATGTAACGATGCCTTGGAATCACCAAACGTTTTTTTAAATCAATTAGTCATGACACAGCTTGTAGACTGCATGCAGCAAGGCATAGAATCAACGCTGAGTTGGCTTCGGGATTAGGTTTTACATGACTGGGAAAAGGTCTATGGGCTGGATGATAAAAGGCAACTGCAGATAAGTGCTTTATACTTTTTTATACACTTTCATGTGTTACTCTAATCTAATAAACAAACCATATTTTCTTGCTAATTCTATTCAAATTTCTTTCATTTATCAAACTGACAGTGCCCACAATTTAAACAATTCATGCACAACACTTTTGGAATCAGCAAACATGGTATGTTGTGGCATAAATGAATGATTTTAAAATAAATTGAAAATAAACGACGAAATCCCAGTAAATCAATGGCACAACAGCGGCCTGCTGACAGATATTCACAAGTGATGTCAACCCTCTGGCAAGTGTCGACGATGATGACACGTGTCGACAATGATGACACACACCGACACACTGGATTTATCTTGCCACTGCCATTATTGGATTTTCCGTAATATTCACTCTCACATGCAGTGAGTTTGCAGTGGATTTCCGAGTGATTGATCGCATCTTCAACACGTTGTTGTCGCAATTTCAACGAAGCCTGCATGTCGTTTGTTACAATCTGAGTCATTTCATTCTGAGTCATTTCAACATTAAATAATGTCAGTTTTATACGAGGAGGTTCATCATTCTGATTGGTTTAAAATTGGTAATATTTTTTATTTGATCTTAAACATCTCATGACAGTTGTGTCTGCAAGTTACCGCACAAGCTACTAAAGATCATGATCTATGGTACAGTGATCCAGCCAGTCCTCCTGTAAGGAGCAGATACACAGGTTGTGAAGGGAAACTGAGAGCTCCTCCTCATCTGGGCTGAGGTGAGAATGATCAGACAGATGACAAACATATCTCGCTCAGAGAATGAAAGACAACTGAAACGTAACTGACACAATCACACACCTGTGTGTGATTGATCAGTCTGTCGGAAGCATTCATCAATAACTCATCAAGAAAAAAGGTAAGTTCTTATATAGCGCAGTATCCGGTCGTCAGGACTGCTCACAGCACTTTTACACTTTACTACCCTGGCAGACCTTTTCAATCAAACACAGTCTCAACTTCTCTGGGAAGCATCCAGCCATACGCTACAATTAATGCACGAAGGCTGCTCATATACATATCCACCACTGTCTATAGTCAGGTACTCAGGTACTTATACAGCTGAGTAAATTGGAGCAATGTAGAGTGAAAAACCTTGCCCAAGGTTTTAACACCGCAGGATTCGAACCCGGGTTCTCTTAGTCGAGAGTCTGAAGCTCTACAAAAATTGACCAATCAGGACAAAGCCGAAGTAACTCACCCTGCCGGAGGATTGGACGCCCTTGATGAGACACAAGAAGACGAAGACCCAGGCCAGGGCCAGGCACCCAAACAGATCGAGCTGGATCGATCCCATGTTATCGATTCCGTCCGATATGCGCAGAACGCCTCCCCTGTCAACCGAAATGAGCACCGCTGTTACTCCGATATAAATCGACATGAAATGTACTATTAATGTTATCTTGCCATGCTAGCACTCGTCAAGACTTTCTTTTATACATTCGTTTGACTGTAGTTTATTTACGTCTCTGCATAGGTGTCTGTGTGGTAATTTTTCTGATGTAAGTGATTGTTTACTTTGTGTGTGTTTCAGGGAGGCTGGCATACAAGTGCGGGGAAAAGAATGCTTAATTTTTTTATTGCATATAACAACTTTTTCTGGGTATCGAACAATTTGCTCATGAGATAGTTACACAATTATTGTTAAATAGATAATCTATTATTTAAATTTTTTATTTATTTATTTATATTAAAATATTTTTTTCATTTTAAAGAACAAATGATGTACAATGTATATCTTATATCTACATCTTATATTTATTTGCCATATTTCATTTTATTGTATATAATATTATAGGCACTATACGAGTCAACGCCAGACTACATTCCAATTTATCATGTAATGAATATGGCAATAACGCTTTATTATTATTATTACATGTTCGCAACAAATAATGTCATCTCGGGGAAAGGTGTAATCAAAAAGATAATTTTTTAGCCCAATGAGCAGGATTGACAAGTCTTTGATTTCAGTTATTTATAGCTTTAAAACTAGCAAAATGTATCATAGTTCAAAAATGTGGGTCCAGAATTTATAAAAAATAAATGTTGTTCTTATTGATGTATTTCTTTATTATATTTATTTACATAATTTTTATCGATGTTATAAGTTGACATGACTCTGAAATAAAATCTTATTTTACTTTTTAATGTTGAAACAAGGCGGCTTTCAATGCCATGACACTAAAGCTTTCTGTAAATTTGTAAATGTTACTTGACAGTAACTGCTGTCTGATTCTGAAAATATTTCCTCAGTAGCTGAGCATTTTCTAATTTTTTTCTTATGAAGTTGCGTATCACCTTATAACTGCTCAAAGATAATTCTTTACATGATGTAACAATCACAACAACTACACTTAATTAGTGATAGTGATACAATGCATTAACATAAATATACATAGGCACCATTACAGAAGTGTTTAATAGTTTGATAACTACCCAATGTACACTTATTTTATACACCCTGCAAATATTTAATTTGTCTTCTCTTTAATAATTTAAAAACCCAAACGTGCTACGACTGACTGGCTGCAAAATGAGAATCGGGCTGCATTCATGAAAAACAACACAAACGAAAACGCAACAACGCCGAGAGTGGCCCATGAAATCCCATGAGGACAAAGGTACATACTCCCAGTATTCTTCGCTGGGGGTCCGCCACTTTGCAACGCCACTAAGCGTTACGTTGTTGGTCATATTGAGTGCGGCACGGCGTGTGGAGTCGAGGCACCGTGGCGTGTTCCACTTGTTGTTGCACGTGCTCCACGGCAGCTCCGCGTAGAACGAGTTGAAGAAATAGTGGAGCGTCCACGCGATGATCATGTTGTAGTAAATACACACGACGGCCGAGATGATCACCATGCCGTAGCCAATTCCTAGAAGCAACGATGCAATTTACATTGGTCAGAAGCAAGCGTTTCCAGGAAAGAACCCCGTCGTTTCTCGCACCGCGTCAACGAACCGGAAATTAATAATAACAGCAACATGATAATAATTTTATTTGTAAAGCGCTGTATCGCCGAGATATGATTTTGCTCAGATGGGCATAAAATACAACATTTGTAATATCTAAATTGGACACAACAAATTAAGTTTATACTGCAAACGTTTTATAAACGATACTTAAAATGTAAAACAGTAATTTAACGGAGGCAGCGCAGTTTATATTACAAAAAACAGTGGGTACAAACAGTTATCAATAATAAAATGTAGACAGTTGCCAGGTGACAAGAAATCCATAAAATCATGACATGTAAATGTAGCACATAAATTTGTGTTAAGTTTAAGGTGAGGGTTTAGGATAGGATTCGGGTTAGAAGTATATTGATGGAAATGTTGTTGTCACTGAGCAAGCATCCACTTTTCATTTGACCACTGGGCAAGTGTCCACTGTCCTACACCAGGATGACTCGCTGGCTGACCATATACACTGGACAACACCAACTCTGGAGATGTGGCACAACATTTCTGTATCCAGCCATAAACAACAGTACACCACAATAATTTCGTAAAAAAAATTTTTTTTATTCCAATAATTCAAAAAAGTGGCCACACACCCACCAAATAAAAAACATGGATACGATCGATGCCATAAACCCACCCCCTCTCATGCAAAACATTTGGAAAGGTCAAGAAGTTACGGCGTTGCTAAAATACAGACAGAAAAGAATGACTGGACAATATTACCCGTTATCAGAAACAGACCACGCGTCTACACCAGTACAGCTGAAAATTGACACAAAGACCAGGATTGGTCCACATTTCTCCCAAAACTCCTTCATATTCCAAATGGACCCTTCAACTACCCATCTGCATAAAAAAAATTGGATTATTGGAATTTTTCACATTTACAAAGCCCCTTAATTTCGCGTGAACTCTGCGTGCGCCTACAATGAGCAGTTGCGTACCTTTAAAGAACGGACTCATCCGCCAGACCGTGATGGGACTGAGACTGGCGAACTGGCCGTACGACACCTCGAGGAAGAACAGAGGCATCCCACAAAGCACCAGGAACGTGATGTACGGGATGAGAAAGACGGCTGAAAACAAGCAAGAAACATGTATTCTTCTGAATCGCCCAGTTACGCCACCGTTACGATGACGGTTGACTATGTACAGTGCACAAAACTGCCCAGTAAATTATGTTGTCAGTCGGTCGTCACCACAAACCGCGAGGGTAATAAATTTATACTGCAATGCCACCTAGTGAGTGGAACAAATAAAAGCACGATTGTGCTGAAATAGAGATCAGAATCGGGCCGCGCAGTGCTACTAGCGAGTAATGATGAGTTGAATATTTTGTTCTGTTTATCAAAACGCAACGGACATTTATCGCAACCCCAGGAAGACATCATTAAGCAAGAAGCAACGACGGCGTCAACAACGGTGGCGTCAACAACACATTTTTAGCTAAAAATTCTGTACTAAACGAATCCATTTAAAATAGAAGCGGACAGGTCAGGGCTTTATGTAGGATAAAATTATTGCCAGTCACACATGTTTTGGTGGACACATGGATCTTAATTGTTAAGCTAGTTTACAAACTTTCAAATGTGCCTGATGACCTGAAATGGGCTACAAACACACATGACAGCATTTACACCCACTTTCAAGGCATAACTAACAATTTTTATGGTTTTGGAAGACCTTTTTTGCTCCTTCATTTTTTTACCCGTCCACCATTAATTATTTTTACCCGTCCATATTCGTTTTTACCCATCCAAATGACGGGTGGACGGGTGTCTACATAAAGCTATGCACGACACCTACCGCCCCCATTCCTGTAGCACAGGTACGGGAATCGCCAGATGTTGCCGAGGCCGACGGCATAGCCGACGCAGGAGAGGATGAAGTCGAGGCGACCGACCCAGTAGCCACGGATGCTGGTCTCGGTGCTGGTCGACTCAGAGGGCGAGGACTGGGACGAGAGGGTGGAGGGCTGGCCACTGGAGTTCGTATGGTACGACATCAGTATTGACTTCTCCTGCTCCTTCTCCTGAAACATCACAAGAAATCTCCTTTTCTCGCTGTGTTTTTCGGTGTCGCCTCACAATGGCAATGGTCACAAAGTACAGACACAGACACTGGCTCTTACTGTGATGACTGGCCATTGACAAAAACCTAACAAATGCCTACCCCTTGCCTGTCGTTGACTTTATTTACACGCTTTATAGGAACACTCCGTACAGCTCAGATTCTTTATTATCACCCACCGTAGACGTTTTGGTCTTGTAGAGCAGAGTGCAATCCGTTCATATCTACACAAATAATGCCCATCCACACACCTACACTACCTATGCATGTTTGCGAATGTATGTACTTTTGCTAAGCATTACCATTTCAATATATCAAACATGTAAATATAAAAAAACATTCTTCATAACAGATTAAAGCTTGCTTATTTAAATATGTCTCCTGTAGTGCCTGTGTCACCATGGCTCAGTCTGGCTCACAAATAATAAATGCTATGTTCAAGTTTTATATGCACAGAATACATTAGTTATGTAATAAAATATCATGTAGATGCTGCTGTTTTTCATGGAAGGGATTCTTTGCGACATAATATAATACATACCAGAAGTTGAACAACTATGTTACTTAATGTTATACACCTTGTTCCTAGAACATAAGTAAATTACGGAACATTATAATTTTATTGATCTATGACCGTGTCTTCCTTTGAACTTATAAATAATGAGGGTCAAACAGCTACACATTATTTTTATGTGAGATTAACAGGGAATCTTTGTATTATATTTGGTATATTGTGACTGGTGAACTGTTAGCATAGTTTTATGCAGACACGTTCACCTGTCATTTGGACGGGTAAAAGCCGTTGTGGATGGGTAGAAATATGGGTGGACGGGTGACACTCGTGTTAGCCAAAGGTGACTTAGTCCCATTCCTATTTGCCCCAGGAGAGGGGGGTGATTGTTAAGTTCGTTTGCTACATGACAGTCAGTTTGTATTATTGCTATACATTTGTGAAATTGCATAAAAATGACAAACTTTGTGTAGTAATGGCATAAATGTTGCGTGACTGGATCTGATGGTGTGAAGACAAACTGTCGTTGAGAACTGTGAAATGAGTTTCACCACACAATTAACACGTACGCCCAGTCACGAATATCAAATCTAGCGGTAACATTTATAGCACACAACAATAAAATGCCCACACGCGTTCATTATTGTTTATTATTAACTCGGCCCTTGAAATATCACGGCGTTGACGTCAAAGACTTCGGTGGTGTTCAACGACAACTACTGATTAATCAACACACCTTCATATTATTGCCATTGATTAACAGGGCTTTATGCAGGACCAAAGTATTGCCAGTCACACATGTTTTGGTGGAGACATGGATGTTAAAGGACAAACAAAGTTAACTTTTACGTGGCATACACCTAATAGAGTTAATATAAAGTAACAATTTCCACATATAGTAAATTTTTTAACGCCAGCGGTTTACCAGAAAAATATTTTTTAACACCCAGCCATCCAAATTCTATGCGCTACCCCATCTTAGACGAAGAATGACGTCACGACGGTGATCGAGGCGCTCTCCAAGTAGATTCCCTGCATAGGGTTTGGCTGTTGTCATGAAATGGCTGCAACTCGGCAACGCGCGTAACATGCTGATGACGGTAAATATAAAGTTGTCTATTATTGTTATCGCTGAAATCATCCCATCAACTGATGATACATGTCTACATCAAAGCATTTCTCCTCAAAATGGACCGAGCAAAGTGCCAAACAGTACGCCCGCAAATCACCAATGTGAATCCATTGCTTCAATACTACCGGTTGTTTCAACTATTATTGCAACCGTATGCCGAACAGTAAGGCATAATTACTAAAGTTTACCATAGATTTAACCACAGATTTAGATATACGTCTATAAGCAGCTGCTAGATGTCACGCCAACTGAACGAACTGTCGAAGGCTCGAAGTTATTGACCCTTAACAGCGTCGCCGGAAGCTGACCGAGATATAGAATGCCGCGCGCTGAATGGCCAAGCCAAATTAACCCTTCACCTATGGCAGCGTCTAGACCATCGTGGATTTCGTTACAATTTTAGACTTTAAAGTCACATTCTGAGTAAACCGCTGATGTTAAAAATTTGAGTATATGTGGAAATTGTTACTTTGTATAAACTCTATTAGGTGTATGACACGAAGCCGTAGCCTTTTTTTGTCCTTTAACTATTAAGTCATTTGGCAAACTATAAAAGTGTCTGATGACCTAAAATGGACTACAAACACACATGTGACACCATTTACACTCACTTCTAAGGCATAACTGACAATATCTATTTTGCTCCTTCATTTTTTTACCCGTCCACCATATTTCTACCCGTCCACAACAGTTTTTGGCTGTCCCAATGACGGGTGGACGGGTCTCTGCATAAAGCTATGTGTAAAGGACTCTTGGAGATTAATATAAAATTTGCACTCAAGCTACCATTATTGCCAAGTTTCCCACAAACGTAGCACGAGAATTCTTTGTTTTAAGTGAATTAAGCATGTGGTCTGCGAATCATGACATAACTAATAAAAGATTCACCATAGTTGATAGCAAAGCCATTTAATGGGAATTGCCATTTGCCAATGCACGATTTTCATCATTATAGTTTATGTTATCTGTCTGACCTTTTGATTCCAAATGTCTAACATTAGCAGCATGTCATAAAACATTACTGTCAAGTCATTAAATCTATTTATTCAGTAATAATTCACACCAGTGTACATAAAATAAATATGCGAAATTTACCTAACAATATCACGACATGCCTCATGATGTGAATCTTGTTGTTAGCATTTCTTGATTTCATAAGTTTTGGCTCGATATATATAAACACAAGAGATTGAAAATACAACCATTATTTATTTGAGAACAACCGTGATGTTCAAAGCCTATGTGCGGATCTGCTGAAATGACACTCAAGAAAATATTACCATATTTTTGTGCGTATAATAAGTACTATGGACCCATCAAAACATCTAAAACAATTTTTAAATATCATAGTAATATATAAATTTCTAATGATTTATACAATTTTGTTGGATTAGAACTGGACCTACAGCATTTAAATTTAGCTGATAATTGGATTGCGTAATCTAATTAAAATCTATTCCCTAAAAGCCTACCCAGGCATACCTGGTTTACAAACGAGTTACCATCAAGTTTTGAAGCAAAATGTTTTTTAATTTCTGGCAGTCTTACACTGTAAGAGATTTATTGCAGTGTGAGTGAGTCATGTTTAGGACTCTTTGTAATCAGGTGTGCAGTCATTGATTGCAAGCATGGCTGTAACAATAAAATGTTTGCTTATTGTCATTTCAGGCTATCAGTGACAGATGTCACCATCAGATCAGATTCTGGTTGGCAAGGAAACGGCTGCATGCAATTGATTTGCAGCTGACCTGAACTGAAGCTAAGCCACGTGGTTTTTCTACCACCGGGTCGGTGCATGCATGTGCCATGTGCGCAAACTGACATGTACGTGTTTTCGCATACGCGCGCTGTTGCGTGCGTGTACATCACAGAAATCAAGTCACAACTGAGACATTGTCATTGTGCTCGCATGCGTGCAAACGTGTACGCCAACAATACAAACTTGACAGAGTACGCCGTATGCGTGAAAACAAATTCAATATTTATTTGTGTCAGATGATAAGAATTACCTTCAGACATTATTAATCTTTTAATGTATTAATTGCATAATTATAAAATTGTGAAAAAAATCTCTAAAAGATGACTGACAAAATCGTAAGCGGACGTTTTAAATTTTCGTCGCATTCATAATAGTTAAATGTGAGGCGTTTTCAAATGTAGAAAATATCTATACAATTCACAAATCAGCATGCCGACAAATTAATCCATCGAGATGACGACTGCGACACTGCGAGTTTTCCCGCGTTGTGAAAATGTGCGGCATGGCCGTGGCATGGGGCAACGCGCTCACGCATAATCAGCATAATCCTGCGCTTCGTCGTAAAACACGACACGCTAGTACTGAATTCATTTACTTACGCCCAGCATCTGGCCATCTTTCACAAACGTCATCTTCTGGTCTCTTTCGGGCGAGCGTATTGTTCTATTTTATTCACAGTTCGATCTCCCGTAATCTCCAAGAATTCCACCGCCGGACTTCTTACAATACTCGCATCAGAATGACCAATATCCTAGCGCATCTCGCGTAATGCGCGTGCGCGGGCGAGTCCATTCTGCCGTCAATTGACTGCCTCTGATGCGGGGTAGTTCGTCTGCATTGCGTCTCATCCCGTCTGATTGCAGCCGCCCACAGAATAATTTCATGGCCAAAGCAAGGTCACTTCGTCTGCCAGATGCGTTTCTGTGCAGTTCATGTATGCCCTAGATCTAGAGCTTCGTCTCAGATCAGAGCCGCGGACGGGATGATGTGAGAAAAACCGCGGTTGTCAGAAGTGTTGCTGGCTTGTGTTAGGCAATTAGTAACAACCGTCTGCAGGAATCTGATCGGATCTATGGTCCAATAATGTACGCTTAATCGGACAGATTTAAGGTCAAGCTCATACTAAGACTGAGAATTAGAAAGCCAGGGTAAAATAGTGGACTCCTGCTACATGAAGAACAGACATTTAAACAAGCATTTCTTATCGTGTCCTTCACAGATCAAAAGACACTCGATTCAACCTCCCCACCGAATAGGCCTAAACCTGAAGCATTTTCGTCTCAGACTCAATGCAAGAGACCAATCAATCTAGAGATGAAAACAAAGCTCGTTGTAAGATCTAATTGATATTATTACGAAACTGTTTGGCCAGCAGTACATACATACTAGTACCTACATTGGTCCTAGTTACGTAATCGCGAACACTGACCAGCCAGCCTTGCCTAACTTGCCGTGGACCCTCGTGGCGACGGAAATTATAATTTTCCCGTCACCGCCCGATGTGTCGTTGGTATTAGGCCAACATTTTGCCAACGTTAGAAACTGCGTCTGTGGTGAATTAGTCATTCCTTTTACAGCCGCTGTACGTAGACCTATATAAAATTCAGCGTATTGATTTGATTGCAGAGACACTAGTCACAGGGTAGCAGTGGCACTGGAGTGCGCCCTTCGCCATGCTAGCCTTCACTAGCCGGCCTGAGCGCAGAC
Source organism: Oasisia sp. SBJ-2009 (assembly GCA_964017155.1). Classification (NCBI taxonomy): domain Eukaryota; kingdom Metazoa; phylum Annelida; class Polychaeta; order Sabellida; family Siboglinidae; genus Oasisia; species Oasisia sp. SBJ-2009. Next base: position 6,650,770 of record OZ024860.1, read on the forward strand.
CATTGTCCGCACCGGGTCAATCAGAACCGTGTAGGTCAACTAGTGGCGACTGGGTCAGACAGTCCTTCTGTTGTGTCACCGTAGCAGTAGGATCTAACAACGACACCTAGGTAGTTAGTTGTCATTTAGGAGCAACATCAAAGGCCAGCGCTCCAGGGCATCATCCCACACTGGGGCTGTATGCCATGCAGACTAGCCCTGGCGGATCCTCTTAGATCGAGAAGTGCAAGATTTGGACGAGTCGACCATACATACGCTCAAGGCAGAGGTCGTTGGGCTGTGCTGCTGTGCCCCTTTGGCTGACCATCTCTGCAAACCGTGGAACTGAGCGAAGTCAAATTAAACAATTATTGCAATTGAGTTCAGTCGCTACCGCGTCAGCCGTGGGAACAGTGCAAATATCCGCCCAAATTTGAAGATGGATAAAAAATTCTTGCGATTCGGACTAATTCCAATATAATAACCCGTCTACCCAATCGCATTAGCAGTTGAACGGTTGTGTGTATTCGAATACTTGATTCTACAATATACACCCCAAATATATCATATACATATATATATATATATATATATATATATATATATATATATATATATATATATATATATATATATATATATATATATACATTGTATATACCGGAAGACGGGGAAGGGGAGGGTGCCGTTGAAAATGGTTTCATGGTGATAATTATTCACAATTTACGGAGTAGGCTTGTCATCGGACCCCGAGCTCGGAGGATGGCATGTCCCATATACTCAACCATTTGCCTTAGGCCTAAGTGACATATTTCTTATGATATGGAAACAACTAGTTTTGGTGGGTGTCATCTTTAGAAATATCGACGAAGGTCAAAAGCGAAACATTTCAAAGAGCCACTCCCGATAGACTGGGTTTATCAACGTTATCAAGCTGATGTCACAAGTTGGTCAGCATGGCACAAGCCATGGCATAAGCCTGATAAGGGGTACAATCGGAGGTTGTTATGCCACCACCCAGATTATATCTTCTCTGGATCCGCACCATGCCGTGGTCATAGGCCTAACGTATTTTACGGCAGCCATCTTTGTCAGTGGCGCGGTAAGGCAAAAAAAGATCTGAAAATCACTGCTCCGAGCATCGATATGTTGACACTAAATTTACAAATGTAACTACGTATGTCGGTATAATATGAAACGCAATTCAAACTATTTGTGGATATGGATATGCCGAGGTATTACGTACTCACCTAACTCCGCCTCAGGTTCCTTCCTGTGAAGTATGTAGACCTAGTGTGTTGACGCTGTTCATAATAAAAAATAAACCAGGTTTCTGCAGTGGCTTGCCTATAAAACCATAAAAATCACCTCAGTCCACATACATACCTTTGTGCATTTTGGGTAATATTTCGACTTCCTTTTGATACAGTCACGGGGTTCTATTTCGTGACATCATACAAAATTACAGCCATATTGAATACGAATGACGTCAAACGCCAGTCTCGCGTATTACGTCACGTATTACGTCACTTTAATCGCGTGCTGTTTTATACCGCGGGAATGTAATTTTGCATTATTATTAATTTATCGATTGGAATATAACGATTACGTGATAGCTGTTTTTTTAATTATAATCATTGGTCAATTACTAATAAGTATCCGATTATATGTAATGACTGTTTAAATGGAGACGGATTAAAATAATAATTGTATGCAGTGTTCAAGAAGGGTGACAAATCAGTAGGGACAAACAATAGGCCAGGATCCCTCATATCAATATAGGATCTATGTTGTAAGCTATTTGAACATATCATCTACAGCAATGCAATGGACCATCTTGACGTTAATAACATCATCGTAGACTCCTAGCATGGATTCAGGAATAAGCAGTCCCGTGAGACACACTGTGGAAGATATTGCAAAGAATATAGACCAGGGTAATCGAACTGATCTTCTAATACTAGATTTTTCTAGGGCTTTCGACACCGTGTTCCATGTACGCCTTATGAGAAACCTCCGGTAATACGGGGCTACTGTTGGAGTCACCAACCAACCGGATTTCAAATGAGCTTACTGACAGAAAACAGAAAAGTAGTAGTAGATTTATGGCGAATAAGAAGTGACAGTTAAGTCTGGGGTACCACAGGGCACTGTACTGAGACTACATCCTTTTCTGTTATATGTCAATACTATAGGAGAAGGCATCACCCCCAACATTTGGCTTTTCGCCGACGAATGTGTTCTGTCGACAATAGTAATGACGCAGAAGCCCTGTAGTCTGACCTGACGAGGATGGTGAACTGGTCTGCAACTTGGCAGATGCCTTTTGAGATAAAAGTGTGGTCGGCATATCTCTAATACGAGAACTGATTAACAGCCTCAGTAAGACATCAATCTAGAGACAACCTGGGTGTTATACGTATATAGGTGTGGAGTTCTCTGTTGAACTCAGATGTACCCTTCACATATCCCACCTACCTGCCGAATCAAATCGTATATTGGGTTTTATGAAGAGAAATCTGTATAACAACGATCCTTAAGGGTTTTGTACAAGGTGAAGATGAGGCGAAGCAAACGGGATTTTACCTAAAAAGTTGAATGCCTATTTCGTTGTCCGAAAATCGTTCCGTGGGCCGGAAGTCGTCCCGTGGCCCGGAAGTCGTTCGCCGATTGTCAAGAACCGACATTGCAGAATAAATGTTACGATGGTTCTAGTGGCAACATCCAGGACCGAGGTTGTCGTGCGTAAATGGAGGGAGAGGGGTGAAGGGAACGCAGGGAGGGTGATAAGGAGAGGGAGAAGAGAAGAGGAAGAAGAGAGACAGACAGATAAAGACAGATATAGAGAAGGGAAGGGAACAAGGCTGGTTATAAGCTGGATATCTATGTATCGGTTAGCACACGCCCGCAACAATTTCACCTGGATTTATTGGCGCCGTAGATCTACCCGGTAAATACGACGTAAACTATGTTTGGTAAATCAAAGGAAACCTTATATGCTCAGAATTAACGTGCTGCTATCCTATCGCAGTTGTGTTACTACTTATGCTCAAGCAACTGCATATGCCTATCTAACTTGCAAAGATAACTTGTCTGGACTTTTGGTTTCTAACGAAAGGCTTTCTAGCGTTTATGATAATATATTTTTACACATCATAGACTTGGTTTTTATGGGGGTTTTTCTTGTGATTTTTCTGTTTTATTTAAAGGTTGACAATCATTTCGTTTTGCCCATCGCCAATCCTTTTCTTTTATGTCCTGATGTGTAATGTTTCAATAGTTTAACTAGTATGCGCAATCAGTTTAATTTTAAAATGCGTACTTGTCTTTTTTTATTCGGCAAAAAAGAATCGTCGTTACACCGGGTATAACTGACGAAACCATTAGCCGGTGTAGAGGTCCTGCCATTTTTGGGTCACGTGTTTTATACGAGATCGGCATCCTACGGCACAATAACAAACCGCATGTGCTTTTGCGTGTCGTGACGAACGTTCCGAAGTGTTTCTTCTGTGAAGGTATGTATTAAGTGTTTTATTGCAGTTAGCAACCAGGGCGAGTAGTCGTGGGCTAATTCAACAAGAACTGCAACTTGTGAACTTCATTATAGGCCTACTCGACGTGGATTCTCTAAGTTGTTAGATTATTTTTAAAGTTTGACAGTCGGCATCGCCATCGGCATCGCTTAGTCTCAGCCAGATACACTCATACAGCCTTTATTTATAAGTTTATATGTATTGTATTTGATAACGCAGGATCTTGTTCATAAGCTGTGTAATTGCAAAAGTACATATCTAGAGAGTGTAGATGACGTTAGGGACGAAATTATATCTCATTGGCTTCGGAACATTGGCAGTAGCTAGGCTCTGGGTGATGGTCACCGTGGGGAGCATCCGTTATCTCGTGCAACAGAACGTCAAACGAAGAATTATGTTGGTTATCACAATTATTTAAACAGTGTTTTGTGACTCACATTTTACTATGATTGCTGGATGTTGCTGATTTGCATTATATTTTATGCAACATAATAAAAAAATGTATGACAACCATGATGGTGATGAATTTATTCAATATACAAAAAGGTAAACATGAACATAAAATGCTTGTATAGCTACTAGCCAGTGTACACCATATGCAAGTATTACACATAACATTGTGGTCAGTGATGCGTGGCTGTAGTCTATGTAATATCTCTTTATCTTTTCATCACAGCAATATATGAATGCATAATACAACTCAAGTTATGATATATTAGTACGGGCCACACTACAATGCAAGTGAGATGAGGCAGAGGAGGGGCTAAGATTAATGCAATCACTTGTGTCGGGCAAATGCATGGAGGATACGTAGTTTGAGGCCAACGTCTGATCACTCCAAGTGAATTAAACATTTTAACAATCAACAATGTATACATTTTATAAATATTTTAATATGCCCATTTCAATACACATTTGCTTTCATTAGCATTTTCATAATATCTCGGATATGGAAAACTAGGATAACCTTTGCAGTTGTGTAATGCATGTTATACTAAGTGTGTCCAGTCCAGTGTCCACACAGACTTCGGTCAACACCTTTAAAAAACTATTCAGCATACAACAATAACTCAGAAATAAATTTATAAAATCAATTATTATTCATTCTGAAGAAGGTAGACATGTTTGAATATTCAGTGAAGGAAATATACTGTTGGCATCACAACACCTTATTTTGTCACTTCCAACATTTACTTTGACATCCAGCTGAGCCATAAAATGGCAAATATAACATGCAGTAGTTATTACATGACATACCCTGACACAAAATTGTACATTGAAAATAAAACAGAAAATATGAATGCGCTATGCTTGGGAGTAAATATAATTCTATAATAATATATAAGATAAGGCATCCCTACATTTAAAAATAGCATGGTAATTTTACTTTCATGTAATGACAATACAGACCTAATAAATTACAACCCTGCTTAGATATCAACCTGTACATGCTGCTGTGGCCAAATATTTCTTGCTGCCTTTTTTGTGGAATGCTTTAGGTCATACATAAAATATTATGTTATACAGCTGTAGATTTATTGATTACGGCGAAGAACACTCCATAATGACAACTCTAATACCATGATGCCAGTTTTTGTTTACTGAGTTTGAATATTATGCTTTTCTTTTCAGGTCAACACTCAACAGGAAACTGAACACCACCACTAGGTCAACAAGTTAATAAGCTATATACCATCCAAGATCCCGGACAAGATTCCACAACCATGGGCTGTGCAAGACGCTGCAGATCAAATGTCATGTGAATATCAACCGAGTGATCTCAGTCGTGTGTTGCATCCATAACAGACTCCCCTGTACTGATGGTGTGTGCACTGACTTCCAGGCCAGTCAGTTACCCAAACTGACTAGAGACCCATATAGAATGCAGGTTGCTTGACATGCGAATATGGTGATATCTGACTAGCTTTGCAGTTTGTGGTAGAACAGTGGGTACCATGGTCTGGCAAATATGGCATGAGCCTTCGGTCAACCTCTCTCAACACTATAAGATAGGTTCGGCATTCTTTGGTAAACTTCATCGGCTTGGATATCGATGGCATTACTGTGTTACTTAGTTCACTCTCTTTAATGGTACTGCATACCAGGTACCTGACATTTTCTGTGCATCCACATCTACCTGTGCAAGAAACAAAGTGACAATTAACATGGCTGTGACATTTATGATATCTTATGTGATGATGCATTTAGCAAAAGTCAATTATACAATTGTTTGGTATTTGGTATTCATATCGTAAACTCTACATGCCAGATATGTTACACTTTACTAAGATCTGTTAAATCAAACAACATATCTACTAATGTAGGAAGCATTCAGCCACACTTATGTTATTATGCAAAGACTAACTATATAAAGTAATAATATCTACCACTATCTGTAGCCGGTACTCTTCATACAGGTGAGTAAACACATACCCGGGGTAGTGATTGCACATGTAACTCTCAGCCACATGGCGAGGACCATGACTAGTGTAATCATCATAATTATAGTTAACTTAGTGTACTTTATTTGTTATTATTGTTATTTAATATGTACACATTACATGTATATAGTATGTATATGTACTTTGTATCTAGAAAGTCAAATCTTTCTAAGACAATTACTTCAGGAGTTAACCAGTTAAACTTTGTCACATTGTAAATATTTTGGACAAGTCATTTATAAAATCTTGTCAGATGAGTCTGCCATTCAAGCCAAAGTGAAACTTGTATGCAAACTTGTCAAGAGAAATATGTTTAATAAAACATCAATTTATGTTCTACTGCTGTAAAAAATAAGCTATTTACAGCATGTTTCAGTAATATCCATAATGCATGCACTATGAGTAAACTTTAAAATTTTAGGTAAATTGCCAGGATTTTGTTCTTGTGTAACAATTGTTTCATGATTTTGAACAATTTGCCCATGGGTGTAGTGTTACGCACACATTTGCAGTAGGTAATGTCATTTCGGGTAAAGGCATCATTTTAAAGCCTAATAAATGGGATTAATGTTTTTTAACTAACCAGCATTTGACATGGGATATTTTTGTGAATGAATGAATCGTGATAAAAGTAACTGTTTGTTTATATATATATATATATATACCATACATGTTTTCAACCTTTTCCTAATTTTATATTTTACTGATTGTTTTTTTAATCTGATGTGCATGTGATATTAAAAATAAATACATATATCATGTGCAGTGCTTGCCATTATGTTGTAGTCAATCTCAAAGTTTCAATAAAATGTTTTTACTTTATGTTGTCTTTACTTTAGTCCACATGTGATTCCAACAATATACAATCTATCCAGGACACCCATTACTGCAAAAACCTCATGCAGACAAATAAACTATCATACGCAGGAGCAGGTTCATAAATTAATTCTAGGGGGCACAAAAACTTCCACTGGCAAATGAATAAAATTCATAATATATACCTAAGCTGACAATTTAGATGCATATTAACATATATAATGCTCTACTGGTTAAGCCGTTTAATTTTTTTAAACGTTACAACCGTGCATAGCTGTGTATGTGACAACAATTGTAATAATTGTTTTACCAGCAGAACTGATTAGTATAAAGAATTTGTGTTACTCAATGACAGAAGTACCGCACATTTGAAACTCGTTTTATTTTCAGGTCATAGGGAAGCCTGCACCCTTTGACTTTGCATAATCTATCCATCTACACAAATAGGCAAATAGACGACTGTGACAAATAATTATTACACATAATTTCATGGGGCTAATAATGAATAATTTTGAATATGTTGTAAGTTTGTAATTATGAATTAAATGTTTCTTCACCATAATCACCTAGTTGGCATATTTTTCTCTGGTTATTCATATGAGATGACCACAAACACAGCAAAATTGTGTGAATGCAGTGACATAGGTGGGCATTAATTAGTGCTTTCTGTAAAGATAGTTATGTATTCCACTCTACTCAGCCTGCCCAATCAGAATGCAGTTGATACCAATTATAGTGCATGATGTAATGGTATTTCAATGTATAATTTCCATAATATTAATTTCTATGTTTGTAACATAAATATGGCAACATATAATTAACCAATACACACCACACTTTCATCAATTTAAACATAATCAAAACAAACATAACATCTTTCTTGCCATTATACAAAATGAATAGTTTTTAAGAAACATCTTTAAAATGCAGTTACTTGTGTCATGATGATATTTTATGAATATCAAATACCAATGATTACCTCCATTCTGGCAAGCTCCAAAAGGCATTCTTTGTACACAATGCAGAATGGTTTGCCAGTGACGTCTTCCGCTCTTGTCATCAGTGTCATGTCTTCATCGTCTGTACTCATCAGTCACAATTTCTTCAATGTCATGCACAAAAGTTCACATATAGTAACAGGCTGCAGAGTGGCAACGTCTTTGCGGCATCTGAAATAAAACATAACCAAACCAGTGAGCATTACTGTAAACACCTCAAAATGGACATTTAATCATCAACACTGGCCCAAGAGGTCCTCAGGTCCTTTGGACTATACAGCACTGAATAGTTAATTTGTAATATTGAATGAAATATATTTTTGTTAATCTTAATCACTGCTGAGTTTTTTTTACCACAAAACACAGCAAATTGTGTTTGTTAACTTGCACAGGACCATAACATGTCATTAGTGGTTTTAGGCAAAATACTATTACAATAAACTGTTACTAAAATCAGTTAATTTTAATGCCATGAAGACTAAGTGAGCTGAAAACCTGCTTAGTGTTTCTCACAACTGCACTGCAGGCATACTACTGAAACTTCATCATGACGAAATGTACCAGTCTGTGAGACTAACAGTTTTTCTTTAATATTGGTCATAAACAAAGGTTGCTAGTATTAGCGCAGTGGTTCAGGGGTAGAGCATCAGACTCTAAAATAAGAGGACCCGGGTTCAAATTTTGTGCTGCCATGTGAAACCTTGGGCAAGTTTTTTTCACACTACATTGCTCCATTTCACCCAGCTGTATGAATGAGTACATGGCTATAAACAGTGATGACTATTTGTGTACAAGCAGTCTTCGCAAAATTGCTACATGGCTGAATGCTTCCCAGAGAAGCCGAGATGGTCTTCGATTGAACTACCAGGGAGTAAAGTGTAAAAAGCGCTTTGAGCAATCCTTACCTTTACCTTTAAATCATGACAAAAGTTACAATTTTGTGTCATAGTATATCACGAGCAATTTATTTTAAAAATTGTGGCACCCAGGCGTATGCCATTTTTGTTGTGAAGGAAGCTCGGAAGGATATTGAGACTTATTTTACTAGTTATTTGAGTTATAGGAATGAGTTTACACATAGAAAAGGTTTTGTGACAATACAAGCTACGCCTCATCGAAATGTTTGGGTCGGAAGTTGGCCATATTTTAATAAATATAATAACATACCATCTTTGCATATACATGTATAGATTCATAATTAAGGCAACCAGACCTGCCATATTCCTCCGATTTGCACATTTATATACCAAATATGTACAATTTATCAATTTATGTCTAAGGTATGTGTATTCTGCTCACAATCAGGGTCTGAAAACCCTATCGCGAGTGATATTTTGAATAAATCTTAATCATGATTTGTATCACCTAGCTGTACATTAACCGTACACTGTATTTATATTCTAATTGTAGTTATGTAATCTCTATATTATATAGATCAACTCACCACAATTTCACTGACACAGGCTCAAGATTGCAGAATATATTGACTAGTGAATTAAATGTAAATAAAATTATTTATTTTTAACAATAAAATTAACCTGTCAAATGTCAAAGTGCCATAACTTGAAACCTATTTAAGCTACAACGCTCAAATTTTGGATTCTTGCTAATCTTACCAAATGCAAAACGGGAAAGGCTCTCATCATACTGTATTACTATTAGTACTGATCTATCCAAAAATAATCTAAGACTAAGTCCAAGACGTCGATGACAGCAACCAATTTATGGAATTTTATTTGCGTTCACTCGGAATGACCCTAAATGGCCTAATACCGTCGACTAATTTAATAGCAAAACAATTTTGTCAGCTGGCACACGCAATATTAAAACAATGTGAAATGGTTGAAGCCGAGTAATAACAGAGTACTAACCTGTCGTACATAACATGTCATTTGATTCCACAACTTGCACAAGTCTATAACTTTTTCCAAATACACGTGTGCGCACGGCCGCTGTTTCTGTCTTTCTGCGGCTCTTTGTGCACTTCCCTGTTTCCTTGCCGATTCGGTCGCAAACATACGCGGGCGTCCCATCGTTGAACAAAAAACAGCAAAAGAACGGGAATATTGCGACTCTATAAATTATAGTAAACAGTCTATCGAAGGACTAACAGCATGGACGGGTCAAAGGTCGATCTCACTGCTCGTTTTCGCTCACGCGAGATTTTCAAGCTACAGTCTTTTCCGGATGTCACGGTAACACAGATGTCCGGTTCGAGTTTCGGCTATGATAGCAAATACTCTTTTTCTGAGTTTTCTGTTTATTTAATAAAAACGAAGCCACACATTTGCACAAACGAGTTAGCATGTCACAGGGGATACTTCGTAGGTTTGCTTTTTCGTGAAATTAGTCTGAAACGCAAGGAGCAAAAACAATCGAACTGATTGTACATTTTTAACATTTAAACTGGTCCATCTATAAATCTTGGTTAAGTTTCATTCTGAAGGCAACGTTCACTATTTCCCGAGGGTCCTGTCTTGGAAGATGCTTTGTGAAAAGGAATGTTTTCTGATATCACGTCTTCTGGGTGTCTTTGTGTGCAGTAGCGATTGTGAAGCTGTCTTTTGTTGTCAATGCTATTGACGATTATGTATACATGATTAAAAATGTTGTCTTATTTCTTCGTCGATACGACAGACTTGGTAAGTTAGTAACTCTGTCATTGCAATTTAAAGTAATTTAAAGCGAAGGTCCTAGCTCCTAGGTTTTGTTTTCATTAAACATTTTAATATCATGTTTGTATGACAACAAACATGAATGTTGAACGTCTACTGCCTGCCATTTTATGTTTAGTTGCTTCAAAAAGTTCAGTACAATGTTCGCAATTTGAGAGATTCCGCCTGCAACACGTTCAAAAGGTAATTTAACATCCAGTTTCCAAACAAAATGTATTGGCAATAAGGCGAGCAGAATTAACCGCAATACCTTTTGATGTTTAGCTTTCCCACGTTCTAGGCGGCAGACTTCCCGTTACAAATTACTGCTCGACCAGTTCTGTGCAGGGAAGCTTGCACCTTCCTTATTTCTAGAACGAGTCCGATCTAGCCCTACACTTCCCATTCGCGTGTCTGTTTCAAGAATCCTGAAGTCCCTGTAAATAATCCTGAAGTTCCTGTCTCAACTGGTGGGCTAACCTGCACTTCAGCGGGGCTGACGGCGACTTCTGTTTACGAGCGAGTCGGCTTCCGAATGGTCTGGTTGTTTGCGCATGCACGTTCGTCGCACGCCAACAAAACGTAAAATTAGCTTCGCCCGCGGGAATTCATCGAAATCCCGTCGGCCCATCGCGCAGACTTCGTGATTCGGCGTTGATTACTGCATGAAAGACAGAAATTAGATAAACCATTAAACCTTTGATTAGCTTCATTAGTGCAGCGAGGACACGGCCTGTTCGTGAACTGGTATTCGGAACCACGTCAATTCGTGCGGTCGACACTCGAGAGAGGCACGACATGGAATGCAATGACGGACGGTAACTGTTTTGAAAATACTATTGTCGACACTAATTCTGTTAATCCAGTCGCGCCGTATCGTATAACCACACACTTGTCGTATATTTAGTGAAATCCATGAACACATACACTTTGCTGAACAACAAATAACGGACCTTGTAGAGTTGGTGTGGTGTTATTTGTCTAGATTTGTGATTTATTTGGTTCCACTTGTCACTGGTTCCAAAGACAAAACGTAGGGAATTTCGTTCGTTACACGTTGCCTGCATGTTTTGGATGATACATTAAACACAGTCGGCCCGGTCTATCTGTTTTCTATGCCTGGGGAAGTAAAATATCACTGTGGTGGGGCCACATGCAGTGTTCTTTTGAGTAAGCCCGACTAAGCCGAGTGTCTTGCTGGCTTTGTTCTGGACATTGTTGATGTGTGGCTGCGACGATAGTTTTGTGTTGATGGTAACCCCCAGATTGTCCTGGTTATCAGTCCCGGTTGGCTCCCCACGAAGTAATCATGGACCGATATGTTTCTATTGATAGTAACTGACAAAACGGCACACATTGACACATTAAAGTGCATCTGCCATGTCTTTGACCAATGAAGACATTTTTTCACGTCAGACTCGAGTGTCAAGTGGTTAGCGGAAGTGTGTATTCGACGGTAACCAATACTGTCGGCAGCAACCATGCGCATTTGTGAAGTCACCCCATCTGCGATGTCGTTTATGTCGCCGATTGACAAAACAACGCCGCGGTTACCGGCGATTACGGCACAACCCGTGCCCGCATCACACGCACGCACGCACGCACGCGCGCACGCACGCACGCACGCACGCACACACACACACACACACACAATAGTTTGACTAGTTTTTACTTATACTTATATTACATATATTAAATTGTGACAAAATGAATATTGTCGCTTCACCCTTTAATGATTGATAGCTGAGCAAAATAAATTTCAAGTACCAAATGCATGCACGCAAACACACTCACTCACATAATGGCACGCGAACGCATACATATATGCACACACGCTCACGCACGCACGCACGCACGCACGCACGCACGCACGCACGCACACACACACACACACACACAGACACACACACACACACACACACACACACACACACACACCATAAGCGCACGCGAACGCATACATATCCGCATACGTGTTCACACATGGTCGCATTCTGAAAGCTTCGTGTAGGTGCAATGCACGATCGTAAAACGTTGAGAACTAATACACAGCATGATTGCAAGACCTGGAAAACTGACAGCTCCATGAGATCGCAAGGCCATTGCGTTCTGAGCGTGCTTTTGAGCTGTTTTGATGACTGTATCTCAAACATCGGATGGATGACGACATCCCTGCATCCCCACTACATTATTTCGTGTTTTCAAAAACTCAGCCACCTTGTCGTCGGAAGTAATTCCATTTAACATCTCTGAATCACTCAGTTTAAAACATTGTCATTGTCACATTGTTGTGTTGACAGCGCCAGGGATGTCCGTTAATGGCTGGCTTGTATATTTATGTCAGTTGCAAGGGTCGTAGTAGTAATAAGACCTACCATAACAACATGGCACCGTTATATCTAGAAACGTTGAAAGAAATTCAAACGATTTTGAATAATGTCATGAATTGTTCGTTTTCAGGAAAACAGTTGATCTGACATTTTCATTTGTCACCGACACCGGGGACAATGACAATCTCAAAATGTTCCTTTTTTCATCGTCGTCAGCATCGCACATGTCACAAACTGTCCTGAGTGCTGTATATATATTGCCTATGGTTCACCGCCTACCCAAAATATCATCACATTTTCAACACATCTTCAAATTCGATTCACAATTAACAACTTAACTTATTGCTCGGTTACCCAGACTCCGTGAGGTGGCAACACTTTTAAGCCCCTCAACTTCGCCTGGGAGAAGAATGGGTCTTAAGTTTCTAACATCCGGGTAGTCTTACCCCAGATTAGGGTAGAGACGCTGATTGGCTCTCAGGCCAACTATGAAATAAAAATTAAAATAACGATATACTTTTACAATATAATCATATCCTATGAAAAGTATTCAACATTGAACTTATATTAACACAAACGTAAGTACAAATTCAAATTTACAGTTGTTTATAAAATAAGAATTACGGCAGGATTAGCCAGTATCCGTGAGGTGGCAGCATTGTCTAGCCCCACACTGATAGCATACAAATTAAATAAGGATACCTTTTTATAAAATAATGCTGTATTATAAAAACTATTCAAAATTAAACTTGTATTAACACAAAATAAATAAAATTACAAATTTGCAGTTGTTTATAAAATATATATTACGGCAGTGTCCGTGAGGTGGCAGCATTGCATAGATCACGCGGGTAAACAAAACAAAAGCCATTAATGTGACCAGTCTGCCTTCTCGCAGCCGACCGACGGTCGGTTAAGCGAGACTAGAATCGAGAAGGCTGAAATGTGCTGCCACCTCACGGAGTTAGTAGAGACTAACAAATATCACGACCTAGTAGTTTTAGATATCCCACCAGATGGCACCACCATTTTACGTCTAGCCGTTGCGAGGGGAAACAAAACTTAAAACATTTTCAAGATACATAAGTTTTCTGAATTTTCTTATATTTTCGTGTTTATGTTGTGTTGCCAAACAGCTGTTTAAACCAAACACGATCATAATGTGTAAAACGTAACTGCCACCAAAAGAGGAAATAGCGAAATATGTCATCACACAGGACATAGTTATACTCTCAGGTGAACAACATCTCAAATAAACCATTGAATAAATTATAAAATTTATAAAATTTATATAAAAAATATTTCTTATTTAGACTTTTTAAACTTTGGATGTTGATGGCGTTCAATGTTTTAATATATATATATATATATATATATATATATATATATATATATATATATATATATATATATATATATATATATAAATATATATATATATGATATATATATATGATATATATGATATATATATATATATATATATATATATATATATATATATATATATATATATATATATATATAAATATATATATATATGATATATATATATATATATATATATATATATATGTATACATATATATATATTAATATATATATAATATATATATATATTATATATTATATATATACATATATATATGTCCCTGGCGACATAGATCACGAAGCTCTGGACAACATCCCGCAGCGCATTATCAAGACAAGCCTCGATGAGATTCCAACTATGGATGAGATGGCTAGAGCAATCGCCGGCCTGAAAGATGGCAAAGCACCTGGAGGAGATGGAATTCCTGCAGAAGTATGGAAGCACGGAGGGGAAAATCTGTTCAGCAGACTGCACCAACTAATCACCAATGCCTGGGAGGTGGGTTCTGTACCACAAGCATGGAAGGATGCAAGCATTGTAACCATCTACAAGAAAGGTGATCGAACAGACTGTGGGAACTATAGAGGAATCTCTCTTCTTTCCATAGCAGGCAAGATCTTCGCGAGGATCCTCCTCAACAGACTATCTACTCACATAACACCAGAGGTAGTTCCGGAGACACAATGTGGCTTCAGAGGTAACCGGAGCACCGTGGATATGATATTTTGTCTCCGACAACTACAAGAAAAGTGCATTGAGCAGGACCGACCACTGTACATGGTATTTGTCGACTTCAGCAAGGCGTTTGATACAGTTGGGAGGACCGGGCTATGGCAGCTACTGAGAAAGTATGGCTGCCCAGAGAAGTTCACAACAATGATCGAGGCACTACATACTGGAATGATGGCAAAAGTTAGTGTTGAAGGAGAAGTCTCGGAATCGTTCAGTGTCACAAATGGGGTCAAGCAAGGTTGTGTACTGGCCCCCACGCTCTTCTCCATCTTCCTATCAGCAATGCTCGACGAGGCTTTCCGAGACATGGGGGATGGCATCTACATACAGTCCAGACAGAACGCTGACCTATTCAACGTCGCACACTTCAGAGCAAAGACCAAGACTACTCGGATACTGATGAGAGAGCTGCTATTCGCAGATGACAGTGCACTGGTTGCACACTCTGCTGAAGAGATGCAGAAAATAGTGGATGCTTTCTCCGATGCGTCAAAGAAGTTCGGCCTGAAGATTAACATCAAGAAGACCGAGGTGCTGTACCAATCCAACTCTACAAGAACCCGAGAGGAGGATATCATGGTTGATGGAAACAAGCTGAACTCTGTTCTAGAATTCACCTACCTCGGAAGCACTATATCAAGTGACGGATGCATTGACGACGAAATACAGAGGAGGATGGCCAAGGCTAGTGCATCTTTCGGCCGACTACGCCAGAGACTCTGGAACAACCACCATGTGTCCATGCGGGTTAAAGGCAAGATATACCGTGCAATTGTGCTGTCCACCCTCCTATACGGAGCTGAGGCCTGGACAGTGTACAGACGACAGGTTAAAAAGCTACATGCCTTCATGATGCGACATCTGCGTTCGATCATGAGGATAACCTGGATGGACAAAGTGACAAACAAGGAAATACTAGAACGAACAGGGCTGCCATCTATGGAAGATCTTCTGATCAGAAAGAATCTCCGGTGGACTGGACACCTCATGAGGATGTCACCAGACAGGCTACCGAAGCAGGTTCTCTACTCTCAACTGTCTTCTGGTCAGAGAAAGAGAGGGCGCCCTCGTCTCCGGTTCAAAGATACCATCAAGAGAAACCTAAAGATGAGAGACATAAAGATCGACTCATGGACATCACTCTCACAGCAGAGAGACAAATGGAGAGCAAGAGTCAAGTGATGGAAGCAGTCTTTGTCGCTTCGCGACCGACAGCACGATGATGATGACATATATATATATATACATACATACATACATACATACATACATACATACATACATACATACATACATACATACATACATACATACATACATATATACATATAGGTGCTGAATACAAATACACACAAATTACGATACATTTAACATGATTATTTATATAGTGTCTCTTCCAAAAGACTATAAGGCAACGTAGAATGAACGAATAACTCGACAGCTACGCGACGCGACTACACGCAGAGCTATACATACGTACCGCGCCCGCCTCCCCTAGCCTCGGTTACCCAGACTCCGTGAGGTGGCAGCACTTTTAAGCCCCCTCAACTCCTTCTCGGCGTAGTTCCGCAGCCGAACGACAGTCGGTTAAGCGAGACTACCCTCCCCCCGCCCCCGCC
Source organism: Oasisia sp. SBJ-2009 (assembly GCA_964017155.1). Taxonomy (NCBI): domain Eukaryota; kingdom Metazoa; phylum Annelida; class Polychaeta; order Sabellida; family Siboglinidae; genus Oasisia; species Oasisia sp. SBJ-2009. The sequence goes on from OZ024860.1 coordinate 6,667,244, forward strand.
CCCCCCCCCCCGGATTTTTGTACGCAGTAATTTTAGCTTGGCTGAAATTGTCCAGTCTATCGCGGTGAACATGTCTGCCAGCGAGTAAATATAAAGCCCTTTGAGCAGTCCTCACAACCGGATACTGCGCTACTTAAGAAGATGCTTTTATTGTTTATTTTTTGTTACGCCATCGGTATATAGCGTCTGCTAGTGGTGACTGGTGCGGCAGACAGCAAGTCAAAACACCTCAAGTGTTTACCACGGTTGTACTCGGTTGCGAAACAACCTATTTCCAAATACGGCGTGTGGTGTGAGGTATAAACATGGCTCTCTCGTGTTACCGACCAGACTGACCGAATTTGTGAAATCCTACAGCGCCGTACAACAGTTGGCAACGTATCTTTGATTCGCGTCAGCTTTGCCAAGGCAGATCACATTATTTTGTCTAATAGTCTGCGAACGTCTAAAAATACTGACATAAAAATCATGTGAATTTCTGTAGAATTGTATTGAATATGCGGTATATTCATGTAGAAATATACAGAATATGTTATAGATTTCTACAGAAATGGAATTTTCCATGAATACATCAAAGCTTTCTGTAGAATTGTATAGACTATATAGCTGCTCTATAGAACTCTGTAAAAGTAAAATGGCCACAATATATGCTGTAGACGTCTGTATCACTAAGGGTTGTCGTGCAACAAGTTACACAAATCATTGTCACACTGGTCACTGGGACTATATATTGATATATTATTAAAAAAAATACCCCGCAGGAAATGTATCATTATGTAATAGCGCATGGATGAATCGCGCGGTTAACCATTAGGTTTTCCATTATGCAGAATAGTTGCGCAATATGTCGTACATAATGGCATCGTGTGAAACGCTGGTGCGATGGTGGATTCGGTGCCGGTGGGTCAATGACAATGCCTAGTACAAGGCAATGGGTTCACTTCTAATATCCCTGTATTCTTGCTGTCAGTGTCAGTGAATCGAATCGCTCACATATGTTTGATCTCACCACGCACAGCGTTATGTATTCACTTAAAATATAATTACATGACCATACATTTATGCATTTAGTTATGTTTCTCAAAAGCACTGCGTGGTACACTAGCGCACTAGTGAACAATAATTGTTGTAACTTATATAGTACCCAGACAGCTACACAATCATTATTGCTAGACACGTTTTACATACGAGACAACAATTCTCAGTAGGGACGCGCTCTGTAGCGAAGCGTACTATTCACTGTAAGGTCAATGAATTACCGGAAACGAAACACCCCTTCAGATCATAATGGACTAGTCCACTACGCTCGCCTCGCTAGGAATGACGTCATGGAATTTGCCATTCACTTGATTTCGCTTCATTCAAAATACTACGTACTCGCTCGTGATCGTTCCGTTTTCAGCGGGGGGATAACGGCGGGACGCGCATGCAGATTCTGTCTATGGTTCATACGTTGTTCGTATTTCCCGAACCTGTCGACTAGAAGTCGTCTGCCACAAGCCCACAACAATATGTTAATACTCCTACATTATTTTCCTGGAATATCCTCGATTTGTTGTGAAACCCCTAGCTAGGTTCATTGCTTCAACATAACAATAACTATTTTTTAAGAACGTACGTGTTATTACTTATTGGAGGTAAACATTTGGAGTTGCAGCTCGAGGTTTTCGGTGAACGGGATAATTGTTTTAATTTGATGTAGTTAGTTTATTTTTGCGAATCTTATCTGACCGAATGTTGAAACTCAAACGTTAATTGGGATGTAATAATAATAATAAAAAAGTTCGATAATAGTGAATGTTATCCAAAAAATAATCCACTGTATATCAGGATAATAACACATCATTTATTAGCTTGATATACTTGTATGTTTATATAGTTCTTGTTCTAATTGTTTCCAGCACTCGGCAGGTTTCGATCTATTATAACTGACTAGTTTGTATTACAGTACACGCACGCACGCACGCACGCACGCACGCACGCACGCACGCACGCACGCACGCACGCACGCACGCTCTCTCTCTCTCTCACACACACACACACACACACACACACACACACACACACACACACACACACACACACACACACACACACACATTATGGTTACAATTAACGTTATAATCTTATGAGGTCTCTGAACTAGTCAGTCTTTTTCATAACATTTGATTTCGTCAGGGTGCTTGTCCTCCTCCGTTGTTCTTCCATGTCCCACACTGAGACGGGACCGACATTAACGTACGTGACTACGATTCACGAGGGATACAGTCTCCAAAGTCAAGAGCCAGGTTTGTACACCAAATATACCATGCCTGCCCCGAACGGGTATTGAACCCGGCCGCCGTGCTGCCCACTACGCCACCCGCGCCTCTTTCGAGTATTATTGCTCATAATTATTATATTTATCAGCTTTATCCATGCACTACAACACGTACATTAATTATTAACGACATCGTTATTTATGCAACAGGCGGAAATAAAGTGCTTTCATGGAAGTGGCGAAACTAAAAGTGGAGTTAATTGATTGTAGCGTGATAAAAAAAAGCCCAGCCCCTCAAAAATGCGTTTCTTGTCGGACACTTTAATACCAAACGGCTTAGTCTAAGACATCTGACTTACTATGTGTAGAAAGTATGTCGGGTAATGGTTTGAGTAGGGGAGGCTGGGTATAAATGTAATTGTACCAAGGATATAAATTGTAACTCATGTTCTCCGAGGCAGTCGATATCGGAACTGGGATGGACTGGAGACGAAGAGCACAGCAGCTGAAGCTCCATCTCTCATGTTAATATAATATTTTTTCACGCCGACGGCACGCGTCCCTTCGACGAGTATGAATTCATTGAGACGGAAGCCTAAGCCGATGATTTTCGCCTGTTTTTCCCCCGACTGCAGTTGGCTACAACGCCCACCTTCAAACCAACATATACGCAAATACGGGGCTCCAAAAACATCAAAGAACACCCCGCATCTCCATCAAGCGGGAATTCTGACCTTAGCCAGGTTGTGGGAGTTGGCACCTGTCGCTCCACCGACTCTATGGGCCTTTATTGTGCTCGTTTATGATATAAATGCACGGGGGGGGGGGGGGGAATGTGCAATGAAGTCGTTGGAGGTTGCAGCCTCGTCATATTGTTTTTGTGTGTTGCGTGGAGGCTGGTTCTTCCTTGACGCCCACGCCTCGCTATGACGGCTCCAGCATCATTCGATTGGAAAATCTTTCCCGTGAACCCGCCTGATCTTGCGTAGGCCTAGACCTACGTGACAGATAAAAGTAGCACGCGTACAGAGCGGGCTGAATGAGGTAGGTTATTTTCCTTCCCCTATCCGTACTTTTTATGCCCAGGAAAAATGACAAGATGGGTGTAGTGGCGTTGCCATAGTGCACGGTGTTACCGACATGCAAAGTGAATGCGTCACACGTGAAATACTACACGTATAATATGGTTAACAACGTAGTATAATCTTGTAAATCCAGACTCGTATATCCAGGCATACACCCACCCAGCATTTTAGTTTATAGCCTTGTTCCAGACCGTAACCATACAGAATGACAATTTTACTGAGCATTATCGTAAACTGCAGCAGGCCCCAGTGCATGGGTCATTACTTTGGAATAAAAATTATGAGGGCGGGTGCATGGGACGGTGCTGTTGGAAACATTTCGTAACTTCACATTCTTTTAAACCAAAGGTCTATGGGGGTCCACGTAACGGAGCACATTAAAAGGTAATGGAAAAACAAAAACTTTCTAAGGGTATTAATTAGGCTAAGGTTTGGGAGGTTGAAGTATCGCGCCTTCTAGAATCGGAAGAACACTTTTCTGTGAAAGCAAAACGAAAAGGAAACATAGAATCTACAATTTGATAGAAAACTGTGGCTACGGATAAGTTACGCAAACGTTTGGCCTAACTACATCAAGAGACAAGCTGTCTAATTTATAGTCATGTGGTTTTAACGATGTTTAACTTCACATGATATATACAGCAACGAACCCTGGCGTCGGTTCTTCTGCCAGTCGTTTGCGGTCAGCTATTTCCCAGGGGCGCGCGTTTGTGACGTCATTCTTCTATAGTCAGGTGTCTGGACCGACGTCAACATCATCATCATCCTATATGGGGCCACAATCATCATGTTGATTATTCTGAAGTTGTGTAACATAGTTTAGCTACCTAGCCGACTACAATAAAACAATAATTATATTACATAATAAGTATAGCCATTTTCACATTTGTGACACGGATTTGTGACGTCAAACAAGGTTGTTTGATGTTTACATCATCAGGGATTGGCTATTCAGTGATCCTCCGATTATCCGTGCCAACTCTGCAACCAATCTATATAAAAGGTACTGATTGTTATACGGGAATATAACATAATTTTCATATATAATAAATTTGTAGATGTTTTACTTGGAAAAATTATGTTTGCCTGAAACAAAGACGATTTCAAGGTGTTTAGCCGTGCAGAAGCCTCGCAAATGAAATTATAGGAATTCGCCCAGGGGTTCGGGAGATTGACAGTATTCGGGAGACTTCCATAAGCAATCAGGGTACAGCCAAACCTAATTTTAGGTCACTTATAGCCATCTTCATAACTTGGGTCACCCTTGGATAGTCCTAGATTTGTTTGCTTATATCAATGGCAGAGTTACTTCTCTAATAAGGTCGCTTTGCCAGTACCAAAGATGACCTTGATAGAAAGTTTATTTCATATTTTCACCGTGAACAGAACTACTGCTAAATCACACGCAAAATCACAGTTTTCATTGAATACTTTTATTATTCTGGATACAAACCTATAAACAATTCACAGCTTCCACTGCTGCATTTCTAACTCCGCGTGATATGCTTACTAATTTGTGCACTTTGAAATAAACCATTCTAACAACACTGGAAACCTGTTGTGTCTACACAAAGAAACCATATAATAAAATACTGAAGAGTGTAAACACTATCGATCCGTACGATTTATCACATGAATGTTGGTCCAATTCCCCAATCATTTGTTGTTTAGTGTCGGTTCAAATGTACAAATACTGGTAAACTACATCTTCACATATTTTGGTTATTTGTTTTTGACACGGCATTCTGCATCATAATCTTATTGTTCTGTAAAGTGACATATATATTACAATGTATAGTAAGGGTAATCAAATTCAGCATGAAAACAGATGCAACCTACATTACGTGAAAACAAAATGAAACAAATACAATTGCCCGTTGTTACGGCAAGATTTTCTTAGTCATCCTACTGTTATTTATAAATATCAAATAATTTTCATCAAGAACATTTGTGGCACTTTTATTAATAGCAGGCATCCATTTTGACTGTATTACATTATATTCATTGCATTACAACTGCAATCAGAGTAGGTGTCCCGTAATATTTACATTGTCTGTTTATGTGCCCTGCGATCACAGATTCACGGTTTTGGTTGGCGTGTCATCAAAGTGACAAATACTAGATGCAGAGTTACCCTGCAAAGTACAATACTGCAAGCCTTGGAAGTATTCAGCCATCTTAAACACCTCAATTGTGACACTGGACCATTTGTATTCTTGAGCATCTTACACTCCCATGCACAGCTTTTCACAATTTTCATACAGTTATGAAAAATAGTTGCAAGTATTTATGAAACAGCACCTTTTGAGATATGTTGTTACCATTTCCATTCCATCCACTGACTAGCAATAATGGCGACAGTTCCATGATGAATGAAAATTTGCAACGACTTGATGACTTCATACAAATGAGTATATTGATAATTTGAAAATGTGAATCCATGGAATGGATACACGTGTGACAACTGTATAGGCCTTACTTGTCTCTTAGGGCAGTCTCCTACACAAAATGATAGGTTTAAGGTTATCATCACTTATCAAAGCTGTTGAGGGGTTTATGATCTGTCAACCAAAAGGAGCAGAACTTCGCATTGATTCGACATACAAATGTACAACTTAACAGCAACAAAAAACTACACAATGTTTATGCATAAAAATTTCTATATATAATAACTATATACAATTTTTACATCCTCTACTGTCGACTTATCCTACAATGTATTAAGCACCTTTGCCGAAGTCTAATCGACAAATAAACGAGACAGTCGATAACTCCACCTATTCAGATGTCCTGAAAAGATATCAAGCTATTATTCTTGAACCCTTTTTAACAACTCTCAAAACGCGTCTTATAAAAACTGTATTAGCAACAAGCAGTTCAGTAGAAACTGTTGACAATACAAAACTTGTTTGTGCACTAGTAAAATACATATCTGGATGCTGAATGATTTACAAAAATTATGCTATTTAATGAGCAAACTACTCAGCCGATGCTTACTACATTACAGGAAACCAACTAGTTCTATGTAAACATGCACATACACACACTCACACATACACACAGCCACACGCGTATATATAATATACATATACCATCAGGCAAGATAGCAACGTTGACGCTGTATGTGAAAGAATATTTAACAAATCGTAACCAAGGCAAACAATTATGAGAGAGCATGGCAACTAGCGGCCGGTCAACACCTCAGTGTTTGGTCGTTGTCATGGTTACCCAGACGATCAGCGCATGTTCTGGTTGTTACGATTCTGCACACGATCAGTGCGTGTCTGGTTGTCAGTTACGCGGATGATCTGCGCAAATCCGGCCGCTGTGGAGACGACGAATACGAAGACGGCCCCCCCATGCAGGGCTAGAGAAATTATGCAACCACGTCGATGGAGACGGATTGCTGTCACTGTCGACAGCACAGTCAACAGTCGTCACGAACTGCGAGTGTGACACAATCTTGTCACGCGTCCATTCACTTTCGCCCACCGCGAAGCAGTGACATGTCATCACAAACACACCGACACGAGTCCTTCACACGACCGACGGGTCTAATGACGCGTCGCAACCGTTCAGCTTCTGTGACGACTCGAGTTCGGGAAATGACGTCGATGATGACACGTGGTATATGGAGGCTTTGTAGAGTTCTCGGTACTGCTCCAGGGCAGGGCCCCATTTATCCACGGGCTTCAGCAACTTGGAGATTCTCTGAAGACAGGAACAGAAATGTGTCAAATCCACGAAACAGTGTTCGGGAATGGAATGTGCTACACACACCAACGATTAGTGTTGCATATAGGAAATTTAATAGTAATGAATCTAAGTTCAAAACCCTGTAATTGTGATGACAGCTGCTGCAAGCTAAAATACGTCAAGTAAATGTGTCATGTGTTCAGCTCCCACACTTGAGGCATACATGTACAACCAATAAACACAACATATGCCTTAAGATATCGTCTAGATCTAAAAATAGTATAAGAGATGTTAGGAAATAACACACATTTGAATATGTGCATTTATGAATAAAGTGAATTATTATTATTAATAATATATTATTTTTAAATATAAAACACCAAAAAGCTTCATCAAAGAGAAGGGTGTTCATGTTTTAATGTCAGGTTTTATTATGTATGGTATTTCTTTGTTTTATTATTTGGGACAAATGAACATTAGTTGCTTTCTGACTTCCATCCTACACAGATGTGTTGCTGCTCACCTTTCTGATGGAGCCCTTCTCGTTATACACCTTGTAGAGGGCCATAGAGGGCAGGGGGATAATGGAACACAAGGCAAACAGCCAGCCAATGGCAATAGCCCAGTTGGGGTAGATGTAGTCGCCGTATGTCACTGGCGTGTGGATGACAATGCTGAACAACAAGACGAACTGAAACCAGAGAATCCCAATTAGTTCCACCAAGGGTATGTTCCAGGAGACGCCCTCGAGGGGCTAATAAAAACCTTCAGAGGGGTAACTAGAGAATCCCCAACATACAATTAGTTTTGCTCAAGAGTATTACGCAATACTTCCACAAAGGGTAATAAGAGTTTCCCATTAGGCGTGTTACTCAAATAGCAGAGAACCCTAGTAGGGGTATAATATATAATTAGTAGCTGTTTTTTTTAAACATACAGGTGTAATTAGATGGTGCCCCACTTGGTTTGCATAATACCAAGGTACATGCAGTACATCTACAAGCAGACGTTACCACATAACAACCCTTCAAGGGTAGTTAGACATAGGATTTTATATAAACACCAGTGAACAGGCTAATAGTGACAATTCTGTATCCCACAAAATAACTATGGAAATACTTGAAAAAAATATGTTCATACTAGGAAAAAAATATGTTCATACTAGGAAAAAAATATGCTCATACTTTAATAAGAGAGGTGTAGGGTATTTTACAATAGTTTGATGAGAATACAAAACCCTCAGGGTTATTGCAAAAGTACTACAGGGTACATCAAAACAACTGCTGTAGTATTGAGAATTACTTAGGAGGGGCACTGGGAAATACCTATTAAAGTATTGTAGAAATGGTCAGGATTTGGTAACATGACACCCCTTTGAGGTGGTGGCATTACAATACACCCCGGAGAGAGTGACAGCAACACGCTGGGGGAGCAGTTATTACAGTGAGAGGGGGAAATGGACGGGGAGGAAGGAGAGAGTGAGCAAGGTACTGGAAAGAGCAGACGGAGGTAGACGGAGTGGGGGGTGAGTGACGGAGCAGGGAGGGGTGTGAACCCACCAGGATGAGGCCGGGAGTGATGTAGCACCAGAGTAGTCTCCACCAGGCGCAGGGTCTGTAGCCAATCATCATTGTGATGTCCTTGTAGAACTGCTCCACGCCTGTCAACGACAACGTCACCTTTGTCACATCAAAGTAGTAACACACTCATTTTGTCACATCTTACAGAATTTGGCTATGAAAGTTGCCAATAAAGAACTGTTTCACTAACAACAAGCTAGACTAGCATGAGCTTACTGGTGACACAAATGCTTGTTTGTTGTCTTATGTGTTCTTTGAAAGGCTAGTGCGAGGCTTCAATATATTCCTTTTTTATATTCTGATACACATTAAAGTTCCTAAAAAAACAAGACCCAAAAGCAGGTCTTAGAACTTAAAAACTTGGCAAATATTTGCATAAAAACTGCCAGGTAGTGAAATGTTATGAATTTGTATAATTTCTAAAGAAACCTCTGATTATGATAGGAAGGGGTAAATTGAGAAAGTACCATAGATCCAGCCAATGATGATACATTCTGTGAAGGCAATGATCATGAGAGAGAATGTCGAGCTGTACCAGTCCAGGACTTGCAGTACATAGATGCCACCCTAGAACACACAACATTACACTTCAACAACACTGCAGCACACAACATAAAACTTCAACAACACTGTAGCATATATTGTGCATAACTGGAACCAGAAAACTTTGTTGTTAAATGATCTCACAAGAAATGCAATTTTTAATTAATGAACATATGATACAGAAATTATTATTACCATCTGGGCTTACTCCGACCGACTGAGGTTATTGAAAACCATTAATAATCTTGAAATCCAACATTTATTATCGTGATATTCCCACAGTCAAGAAATGCAATTCTCAATGCTCATACTATTAATTAGTATTATCATCTGCACTGATTTCTGGCATTACAATCCTACCCTTTAGTAATGCGACTGCAACGTCAGGTTCGTCTACGTTTCTTCACTGAGAACAACAAATCACGGTGTCAGGGCACCAATGAGCTTGTCTGTTCGGTTACCTGCACTCATCCGGGGTGACAATCATTAGCAGGAAGTTCAGTCTCACTTACCCGAGTGACGCAGGGTATTCCGATGACAAATTCGGCGAAGCACAACGCTCCAGTGACCAGAACCTTCCTGTCCTTGACCCAGGCATATTCGTCAACGAATGCACTCGTCATCGTTTGGAACATCCCCATCTAGAATCAGACAGTGCCGCACGGGTTACTCAGGTGAAATCACCTGCGTGGTGGGGGACAGTGGAAACTACTATCACCCTCCCTCCCCGGGGTCGGGGTAGTGACCCCTACTGGCATGCAATGACGGGTGAAGCAACGTATGTACAGTGTCAATATGCCAGCACCTGGGGTGAGCATGCACACCCTGGTGGTCGGGGCTAGGTTTTTGGGGGCGACAAGAGCAGAATGGAGTATCAATATATGCCAAATCTCTAGGGGAGAGGTTGTGGCAAAGCGTGCCTTAACATCTCATTCAATGCCATTACATGGTCATTGGGGGAGGGGGGGGGGGGTGGCTTGTATGTAACAGAAAAACGAAAGATTCCATGTGGACGTCAAACGGAAATAAAACAAGGTTGCATAATTTTCTACTAAAATAAGCAAAATTTTGCCTGTAAATTCACTTTAACGTAGGGGAACAAATGTTACGTGTAGGGGGTACAATGCTTCAGGTGTCGACCAGTGCAGGCCAGTTTGGAGGGAGGAGGTCCTGGAAGTTGATACAAACAGTTGATGTACAGGGTAGGTTTCTCTGAAATCTTTAGCTTTACTAATGACAGCGTCTGTACATGCACAGGAGTGGTCTTTGCTGAGGGAAATGTACTTAGTCCAAGACACATCGTTGTTACGTTTAGACGGAAACGGATTCGGAAGAGGGGCTGTTACATACACTGATGTACATGCACAGAAGACAGATGTCACACAGAGAATATACAAGGTCAGCCAAGGAAGTAGGCCGGAGACCATTAACGTAAGATCGCCAGATCTCATTCAGTTACATAGTTATATGTCACATTATCATAGGACAACCTATCATTCAGGGGGGAGCTTCTCGGGTGAGCGTTAGTTATGACTTTAGCCACCAGGCTCCCTGTCACTGCCCGTCAATCGGCAGGTTCTTTATGCGACGCGTTTTCACAAGACGGCATCAAAACGACGTCAGAAATGGTTGCCAGCGAGCACAGGTCCCACAGCAGCAGTATGACAATGTAGGTGGCCGACTTATTCCACTTAATGTGGATTAAGTCGGCCGGGCTGTCTGCCAGGGCCACACGTCGCATAGGTCATTCACTTATGCTTCGCATTCACTCACATTTCCAGTTTCAGCGACGCGGCCCGTTAGCAACCAGTTCCGCATGGCAGCCACATTCCGCTGCATTGTTTTTTAAGTTACATTCGCCATCGGTCGACACAAGCAGGGAGCATGGAGTAATTGAAGAGACGGCTAATCAATTGCGATCTCCACTCAAACGGTTATCGGACAAAGTTTATGTTTTCCCACTGCACTGTCGAAAGGATGCGAATGAAAGACAGCGGTGTCGAGTGGAAACGTGGGTTTTCCACTCAGAATAAACGGCATGCCAGCTACAGTCCCACCAATGCACTGTGGAGCTTAGGTACAGCTACATTAAGGTAGCATGGTGTCACTTGTGGAGATGAATAACCACTATGGAAACTGACCATAAAGATGTGTCACTTAACAGCACAATATCCTGCCCTTTGGACCACCCAAAAGTGATTTATACTTCAGTCTGTTGCGGACCCATTCCGACTCGGCTTCAGTGGGAAGCTTTCAGCCACATTGAAATTACTGCACACAAATTGTTCGTGTGTATTCACCATCAACCACTGTGTACAGGAAGGCACTCTTTTATTCAGCCGAGTGAATCAAAGCAATGTGGGGTGAACATAACTGTTTTGAAACAACAGCAAGGTTGCATGGTCGAGAATGTAGCGATGTAACTGTGACAATGGTCTACCCATTTCAGACTGACTGATGTGGAAGGTGGCCATAACGTTACACTGAACTGTAGAACACCATCAGTGCATGGACTAAGATGAGATGCTGACTATCATTCTCCTTTGTGGTCTCTACACTGTGTCAACACATCGTAATAATGACACACTTGTAGGGTGCTTGAATCCTGTGGAACTTTCCAAGCCGGTGGAGTGAGTAATCAAGCTCATGGTAGTGTTCCTTCCGTTCACCGCCAGTGACAGGCAGCTGGCTGGACCCTCAAGTCCTGCTGCCAGATGGTGGGAGTTTACTTTTTTCTTCTATGCAGTTTTCTTTTCGTTTTCCAGTTATTCACGCCTCTCAAGTGTAGGATGTTGACAACTGACATGATGGAACTCGAGATGCCGGATGAAAGATGTTGATGCCTGTCACTTAAAGGGTATTAAAAGTGTCTCCAGAGTACCTGGCCCGACACTGTTGACAACCTTGGACCTGGACTAGATACTTGAGAAGATTCCTGTTGACAGTGACAAACACATACATGTGGCCATGACACCAGGAAGCAGGTGGCCACCGCACTGGCTGGTCAGTGGGTCAATGGCCCAAGTTACACCAACGCCCCCTCATGTAGTGGCTACTCAGAAGTGCCTCAGCAGTGCCTGACCCTGGGGTCAACTGTCCAGTCAGAGTTTAACTGGCACACAAACAACAGCAAGATGGGTCCAGCCATCATCCCGGAAGTCAGCACTCAATTGCTAGTACTCTCAAATGAGGTAGAAATGGATAAACAGCTAACACAACTGCCCCATCTATTGGATGCAGCTGCAAGGTTAGAATTGAAGTGTTATGTTTTGTAGAAGCCTTTCAGGCAGAAACAATCACTTACGATCTCATACCAGTCCAGACCTTGATCAGTTGGCAGAAAAAGCATATCTACCCAGTAGTTTTTTGCACAGGTCATACTCTTCTTAGGCACCAGACAGACCTGGTTTTGGCACCTGGCAAATGAGGTATAGACACCAAGCATATGTAGGCAGCAGTAACACCGGATTCGTAGACCTGGCATAGGCATTGATCAGTAGGCCTGGATTCTGGATTCGGCACAACTGGCACAGGAATAAGGCAGCCCTGGTATAAGCATCAGTTCAATCGTGCCTACGGTTCAAACTGGACCTCATGACTAAGTGACATGCTGTTTCCTACTTCCTGTATTCGTATAATTCAAGGACTCCAAACCAGGGTGTCAGATAGATCGGTGAAGTGGGGAACTCTAACATACAGCTGGCATCAGGGAATTGTAGCTGGCACTAGTAAATGTGAAATCACAGTAAAACGTGACAACATCACATTTTACCAAAACTTTTTGACAATTTCGACTGACAAAAATTTCGATTGAAAGGACAAGATTGTGGGCTGCTGGAAACATTATCGTCAGGTGTGTAGCAAGAGGAAAGATTAAACATGCCGTTGTTATGTACATAGATTACGTATGTGATCGTAAAACAAAACAACAGTCGATACATAGATACACTGAAATACAGTTTACAACAAGACCTAGTGAGGAGCGGTAGTCTTGACGGTGGCTCCCTCCTGTGGCCGTCCACGGTCGCACCACCAACGACGGGATCCTTTGAAGTGAAATTGAAAAAACACCGCATTTACACATGAATCATCACAGCAATGCAATAGGCAGAAAACACGATGACATGAAGTGACATATTTACACATCATGGCTGACTATTGCTACCTAGCTAACGCTCTAGCTCAGTAAGTCTAATTGTTTGAGTAAAAACCAACCTCATCCATGTCATATACTGTGCTGTGCGGTTATACTATCCAAGGTAATTTTTATTTAAAATAAACGCTTATCTTTTTCACCTTTTCAAAAACCCAAAAATTAATCAAGTAAAGTTAGTGTTTGTTTCTGTTTTAGGCCTGTCTTGCTGTATGGTGCTGCCATCTGTGAGCAGGTATTTCTACTTCTTGGTATTTGTACTTTTGCTGCTTACCGTGGATATAAAATCCTCATTACTTTCCATCTTTCTCTGGCTTCACTTCACACAGTAATCTTCTCTGGCTCTGTGAATGCTGAATAACACCGGCACTGTTCCACTACTACAGAAAAATACGTTGTCCTTTGTCCATTGAAGTGCAGAGGTTCCTTGTTAATCTTCTAAAATCTTTGGCATCACCTACTCAGTAGGTACTTTGCATGTTTGTGCCCCCTTCACTTGTTCTTTGTCTCTTTTTATCATACCAGGATTTTACATCATCCCAGTTGTCGTTCCTAAATCAATCTTCAGTCAAACTTCACGGCACTGTTAGGCTTCATCTTTTTCATTTTTCATCGTCAACTTGTCCATTGTATGCTGAGAACTTCTTGTCATTATTTGCAGCTGAAGGGAGCCTTATTTTACCTGAAGGGGTGTGACTACATTATTTAGACTACCTCCAGACTATCTAATCACTGCACAGTGCACACTGATCACATGCTAACACAATGCAATACGAGCATATTTTCTTACAAGCAAATTTATACCACGCATCATATAACACAACAACGCATTATACAACACAACACACGCGGCTGCAATTACTGTTTTTACATGTAACACTATGTCTAGGCAGACATGTTCTCACATGAAACTGCAGTTCTGCCTAACTCATTAGCTAGCTATAACAGTTTTTGTAAATAATGTGAGCCCGTTAACATGCTGTGCATGTGGTGGTAATTTGCCAGTATTCTATAAAGTGCCAATCTAGGCGCCAGTCGTGCGGCAATAAACACAATGGACAGATAAAATTTAGAACTGGCAGCACTGGATGCCATGTATAACGCATATTGCATAACTGCACTATCAATTACATGTCTTTGTAAATGCAGATAACTTGCATATGACTGCACTCACTTATATCTACTGCTTATTCGTTTATGATAACATTTGAGTGCAAATGGTACTTATTATCTGGCATCACTTGTTTATACATTTTCCTGGTACTTCATTGTTTTGGCGATAACATCTGAACTATGCTTTAGAATAAAACAAATACATATGAATGTATTACATAAAATGTGCATAATTATTAGTTAAAATTATGAGTTATGCGTTTTCAATGCATTGTCAGGGTTGATAATTTTGATATCAATGGTAACTTCAATTTCATAAACCAACACCGGAATAATATATACCGGTACACTTTGCCGGTAGATATTATTCTCAAATATAAATTATATATATATATATATACTATAATTATATATATATATATATATATATAATTTATTATTTAAAAAAATGTATACATTTATATATACATGTATATATAAATGTACACATACATATATATATATGCTTATATATATATTTATGCATATTTAATAATTATTATTATCACTTTAATTATATGCTCAATCTTAACTACACACGTGCATTCTCTCTCTCGCACACAGCCATGATAGTCATGTTTTGTGAGACAATCAGTCCCCCACAAACACGCCACATAGTTCCACATTCGACACGACTCACACCGACTCAGGCTGATAACCGACTTGTGAAAATCAGTTTCAGATGCCACTGGAGAATTTAATTTATGCGAGAACGTTTGAGCAGCGAACAGTCTGCACGACATGTCTAGACGTCTACACCGAAGTGAAGCACAACAGAAATGTTTGCAGGAACAGATGCGATTAGCTCAGATCGTATCTCACTGCCACAGGTGACGATGAGCACAGTAAAAAGCGGAAAAAAAACTGAATGCAAAGCAGACTACTGCGGAAATGAGTAGTTTCCTAGCGAGAGGGACATCACAAGTGGACAGGTCACTCAGGGACGTCGTTAGCCACCGGTCAGTCTCCGCGCACACTGTTAGCGGGAATGTGTCATGGTCACTGCAGTTGCCACGGCAATCGTTTTGTACGGTGACACGCTTAGTCATTTTTCTTCAACAAAGTGAAACTGTATTCTTCTTGCAATAACCAGTAAGATTGACTAGCATGCATTCTGCCCCATGAACAGTCACTCAATATGTTTACTTCAGAACTTGACTAGGCGGTGTTCTCTCTCTTCACTTGAATCTATTAACAGCAGCTTTCTCTCCAAATCTTTAGCATCTCCAAATGTTAATGGTGCTTTATATATGCGAACCATTCTTTACTGTCTTCGAGTGACTGTGTATGTCTTCCACAGCAATTAAGTGTCTTCATAATCCAGTAATTCATTTCTTGTTTAACCAGTGATTCATTTCTTGTACTTCCTCCTCCCTCTTAAGGTATTCATAGGCTCTGAATCTTCTGTATTGTGGTCCTTTGTTGCAGTGTTTTCAGTCATCAGTTGTTACCGATACATTTCTTCTCTTTATACACACAATGTTGTCTTTGGGTTTTTACAACAGACACAACAAAAAGCTGTTACAAATACATTTTAAATCACCATAAAAACTTCCAAGCAGCATAGGAAACACTGAACGAATCCCAGTAACTCCTGGGATACGTCCGAGAAAAACCAGGTTGCTTACATAAATACACACACAGCCAATGATGCTCTATGAAGCTGCTAATGAGGATACTACATTGAGGGACGCCACCGCGTAAAGTGCAATTACACGTATGCATTTTACACAAAATAAAGAGAACTAAATGTAAACACATCTAGCTGGACTAATGAATCAGTGCATCGACTGTCAACAGTGCGTGAGCGTGAAACACAACAGCACATTGCGTGAGATCACAAAACGGTGACAGAAAGAGGAGGTAGCAGATAAAAAATGAAATTATGCATAAGCCACAGCTGACAGCGCTGCATTCTTGGGTCATGTTCTCATAACTGGAGAGGCCAAAGTTCATTTAATTAGTAATCGAGAGGCCAAAGTTCATTTAATTAGTAATCAAGTAACACATGTGCACAAAACATACTTTGGGAAGTTGTAGGGTAACTAAGCAGACAGTCGAAACAGAAATAACTATTTGCTAAACAAACAAAAACGTCCATATATAAATTTTCTGATCATTTATGCCAGGGAATTTAAGCACTGTATCATTTTAGCCTAAATGAATGCCTAGCTGATTTTGAACACATGGTTGGAATTACTATAACCACCAACATACTGTCTCTGATAAACCCAGTGAGAAATGACAAACAAGAAGGCCATTATTGGCAGCTGGAGCTTTTGAGTAGGAAGGAGAATGGAGGGGCAGCCAAAAGCAAGAGGTTGGTTAGCTGAAGCAGTCGCAGGCACATTCATTATGTACACGTCTAACAAGCATCAGTAGGGGGAGGTCTAACACAAGCCTGCAAAGTCAGAAAAAATGTCCCCCCCCCCCCCCCCCGTATTCTGTTCCCCATACCTCACCAATATTTTAAGTGGCAGTTCCGATTTTGTTGCAATTCTAAATGATTCCCAAAACTAGTAAGTCACCATCAGATTCAGTTGATGTGATAACAAATTACCCATATCACATTCTGATATCCAAAAAAGCACCAATGCGCAATGGTATTTGTTTAATCCAATAGGTGGCACCATAAAAAAAAACTATTTTCCCCATGACATCCCACCTACCAACCACCCATTGATACACTTTTTTGACTCCGCGAACTTATGCGACCTCTCCGAAGTGTTCGCGTTAGACACAGTTCTCGTTTATTTGTGACAAATCACAGGGTGGGTTCTACAGCGTGACTACTACTCACAAATGTGCGTTGTGTTTGTGCTTCAAAATGTGTTAATTTAAGATTGATACCTGCATATATTCAAGCTTCATACCTGCATATATTCAGTTTCAACCGGAAGAGCTGTTGAGCTAAACGCAAGATTATCAGTAACGATTTTCACACATCTGACAGTAGCATTCTGAATTCAGCCAGAGCTTCTTTCGCGATATTTATCAATTTCAAAGCCAGGAGAGGAATGGTAAAAAAACTCGACACTCGATACCATCCCTCCCTTGACCGTATTTCCTGTTTCATGTGCAACTAGCTGCAAGACTCTTAACAGTCTTGCTGCTATTGCAGGAAACACCCTCCCACCCACACACATGTAAACGTCGTGTTTTCCCTGCACACACACACGCACAGCCAGCAGCCTGTCGCCATTAAGACTCCTGTTGCAAACTAATCTTGTCCCACAACGAGGCACACAGAGACTGATGGATTATGCCTTTTCTGATCATCGGCTCCGCAAACATAAATTTCTCACAAAACATGTCTCAACAAGATTAATCAAACTTTGGTGGCATCTAATCACTTATCAAATCTGTAATTATTTTTCGTTCTGATAGTCGACGGACACGCGCTGCAACTCCGAAGGCGACCGGTGTGGCAGGGAATTCACTCATCACCCACTAGAGGGCGATGCGTATATATCGCCTGTGCACCCACCCACCCTAACAAGAGAACTTCACTTTACCTGGCTGCCGATACCCAGGGAAAACAGCATACAGAAGAACAACACCGCCCAAATCTGAGAGAAAGGCAGGCGAGCAATGGCTTCTGGGTAGACCACAAACACTAGGCCTGGCCCTGGAAACATCCATTACAATTGCTTAATAGGCTGCTAGATTCACACAGATACATGGCTTTCCAAAGTATTCATAGATTATGTCATATGAATTTGAAAAGCAGTTTCACAATGCAACTGAAATTTTACATACATTATGGCCAATCAATATATTCATAAAACCTGTAAGAATCTTAACTAGTAAGATCAGTCAAATGTAATGCTTTTAGTGATGAAAAATTTACAAAAAAAAACGTTACCTTTCATCCGAGTGAACATAGTTGAACTGTCTAGATGTAAAGTGTATAGAAGGTCAGCCGTTAACACACATACTCACTAGTGTTTTAACCATTTAAGTACAATAAGACCATTCATTTGATTACCAATACATCGTCAATACCCTATGGTGGCATTGACAATGTATGTATTCAAATCGGTTTTATGCATGATTATCCGCTCTACATGTATATTCACATGTTCTATACAGCCTTATAACAGATTGATGCTTTAGCACGGCAATAGTGCTAATCGTGGATTATCGACCTGTAGATTTTCTTGAGATTTGTTCTTTTTTGTGTAGCTATTTACAAAAATGTTCAACCGCAGTATAACATATGTCAGTGATGGGAATTTACCAAGAAACAACTTACTTAGATGGATTGTGTTTACAATATTAGCGATGTCATTTGTCGGATATAGCCAGTGAGGATAATTGTAAGCGAATAAATCAGTTAAAAATAAACACTGTTTCTAGCAACGCCCAAGCGAACTATTAAAACACCCACCCTGGGTGACGACATCCTCAACGGAGCGGCCAGTCTCGTGGGCCATGAAGCCGATGATGGAGAAGATAACACAGCCGGCGAAGATGCTGGTGGCGCAGTTGAGGATGGGCAGGATGCGGGCATCCTTGTAGCAGTTGTGGTTGAACTTGTTGTAGCTCGACATGGTGATGAGGGCGCCCCATGCGGGCCCCATCGAGAAGAAGATCTGCATTGCTGCCTCGCCCCACACCTGCGGGGTTCATAGGGAAAATGGTGGTGGGTTGGGGTGTTTTATAGACTTTGTGATACAGTGTAATTACAATCTGTGATAATATGTGCAAGAAAGAGTGCGTGTTAATATAATCTTTGCAGATGTCAAACTTTTGGCGGTTCATCTTGTATAGAAATGTAACTTAAAATGTGTTCAAAACTTAGGGTTAAATGTACACAACTTCATGGATGTTTTCCAAGAACAAAGTTATGTAAAAATATGTGGAAATGTGTTCAAAACTGAGGGTTAAAGGTTGACAACTTCATGGGTGTTTTCCATGAACAAAGTTATGTAAACATACCGACACGGTGAGCTAAATGAATATCTTACTAGATACTTGATACACAAAAAACACAGTCCATCAATCAAAACATGACAGTCCCAGTTTATTTATAACAATCCTGGCAAAACCAGCATTACATTGCAACGAGTATTTATATCTGGCATTTAGACTGATGTGTTTTTCAACACTGTGTTAATCTTGTAAACGATACTTGTCTGCAGAGAGTAAACAGGATGCTGGAGAGGTGCCAACACAGGCTCTACAGACAACATCTTCATATGTCACCATGTTCACCGAAGTTTTTATAATAATTTCATGTTCAAAATGTATTTTACGACATATCGATGGTGAGAAAGTTGTATTAAAAAAATCTTTTTCTCCAAAGATCATTCAACTGAAACTTCTGCTGAGGATTTCAATAGTTGTTGACTTGGTATGGAAAGTAGACCAAAGTCCATCACCATCTTTGTTCATAAATTCCACAAGCTATAACAATTAAAGCAGTTTATGTGGAAGACAATAATTTACAGTTCCAAATGATACCAACCTTCAGTTGAAAGAGTTTGTGCCACTGCGGAATAATGTAGAATTTCATGCCTTCCATTGACCCTGGGAGTGTGGCACCCCGTACCATCAGACACACCAGTACCAAGTACGGGAAAGTGGCAGTGAAGTAGACAACCTGTCAGAAGAACCACCAATCGTTGTCACTCTCAGAGTGACCACATCAGAGTGACCACATAAAATTGTTGTCACTCTCAGACCACATCAATCACACACCAGTCTTCTAGCACAAACTATCATTTATTTGCCTATCATTTAAATTTAATTATAATCACAGTAATCCATGTTTGTATTTGTATCCAGCTTTTCAAGTGATATAGTTTCAATGCAGCAGTAATCTGTAAGTTAGGGCTTTCTGTCTGGATGCTTTGCTTATTGTAAGCAACATTTTTCTTGGGTTCGTTTATGGGCTCTGTATTTAATACTGCCAATTCTTTTTTGCCAACAGTTACCCTAATGGCCATATCAGAGACACACGCACCTTCCCTGAAGACTTGATACCCCTAATGAGACAGAGGAAAACAAACAACCAGGCAGCCGCCAGGAAGCCGAGGAGTTCCCATCTTATCCCACCTAAGTCCTCTATCCCACTGGACAGCTGCAGCACTTGATGTCTGAAAGGGTGAACAGTGGGTAAACAGAAGCTTGGTTGGTGTCTGAAAGGGTGAACAGTGGGTAAACAGGAGCTTGGTTGGTGTCTGAAAGGGTGAACAGTGGGTAAACAGGAGCTTGGTTGGTGTCTGAAAGGGTGAACAGTGGGTAAACAGGAGCTTGGTTGGTGTCTGAAAGGGTGAACAGTGGGTAAACAGGAGCTTGGATGGTGTCTGAAAGGGTGAACAGTGGGTAAACAGGAGCTTGGTTGATGTCTGAAAGGGTGAACAGTGGGTAAACAGGAGCTTGGTTGGGGTAAATGTAAATGCCATTGTTAAATGATACTGGGATAAACAAGAGTGCTCATGGGGATTAACAAGAGAATGGAGTAAACAATGTTGGGATTTACAACTGCATGGGGTTTAATAAGGGCATGGGGTAAATTACACTGGGGTAAACAACAGCATGGGGTTAACGAGAGTAGAGGGTGTGCAGCAATGTAGTAAACACCAAAAGTCACCAGGGGAAACAGCAAAGGGATGAGACTATGGGGTAAACAATCATCAATGGTGTGTAGTAGATGACAAATGTGGTAGGCATTTACTACCTACAAGTGGGGTAAATGACAGTAATGAGTAAACAACTACAAACTACAGATAAATATCAACACTGGGTAACTAAAATAAGGAACAAACAACAACAAAGGGGTAAGATCTATGTTCCAAGCTGTTGGCATCCTTAACTAGCAGGAGTTGCCTAACACTATAAACAAACAACTTTTGAAGTTTAAAATTATGTTGATGGCTTATTATATTAATCTTTTAAAACCTAGTCTAGTAATGCATGCAAACACTGAATGTCTCAATTTTGCCTGTCATGCCTCAAACCATGTGGAAAAATCCACTATGATCAATCTTGACAAGCCGTGCCAAATTTGAGACAAACGACGCCATAAATCATACAGGAACATGGACTTTGAGTTGACAGACATTTACGACAGAGCTGACACATTTAATAACCACTGGTATATTTATGAGGCCCATTTATGAGAACACTCATCTAAGCAGGTGCCTGTGCAAACATATCCTCCCTAGTGACAAATCGGTCTGTCATTCGTCTTACCCATCAAAACAAGTGCTTACAAGAACAAACAGGTTTCCCATCAAAATACCACGAGTTAGTTACCTGGTGGTCTACCCAAGACCTTGGCACAGGCCCAGTGAATCTGTTATTGTCTGTCCTGGCATATGCTTACCCTCCAATTCCCTCTGTGTATACACGTAATCAGCAAGCGCAAAAAATATTTGTGACATTCCTAGCCGTGAGACTAACCATAAGAGGGACAGACAAACAAACAACCTCGAGTTGTTTAGGTGATGTGTTCTACGTGGTAGGTAACGGCTGTGCGAAAACAACATTTCTCCAGAACCTGGATTGTTTTCGTACCCATGCAGTTCACGGTTTGTTTCGTTAACAACACTGGTTCACAATGTCATAAAATCAAGCAAAAACCAATAGTTTACAGAAACATCTGGTGTAAATTGTAACTGTATATTTTATGAAATTCTGCTCTGTCATGAGGCTACAAAACAATGTGGTAAGGTTTACCAATTCCTATTTTTATGAAAATTTCAGATGGACATAATGTTTATTCTAACCATGAATTCATTTTATAAACTGGATCATATACAACACGAGAGATTCGCTTTCAAACAATGCTTCAAATGTGGGAACCACTTTTTTTTAACAAAAGAACAATTACACAATAAAACTTTAATACTAAAACACAATAAAACAAATGCCTTCGCAAACACTCACTCCCAGTACTCCTCACTAGGTGTCGTCTTCTTGAGTGCAGCGATCATCGTCGTCCCGTTCTCTACGATGCCGTACTGGGAAGCATTCCCAGACGCGCCGGTTATATTCAACAGGGTGTTGTTGAATGGCCCGGAGAAGTGGGACTTGAGGGCACAGGCGGGCGTGTTCCACGGGTTGTCGCAGGTGCTCCACGGGAGGACGCGGGAGAAGGATTGGAAGAGGTAGAAGAGGGTCCACGTGATGATGATGTTGTAGTAGATGCAGCAGATGCCAGAGATCAGCACCATGCCTATGCCGAGACCTGCAGGGAAGACACTCAAATTATTACTGATGAAGATACACTAACTTTGGGGACAGTCAAACAGCATCTCCTCCCGGGTGCTTAGATCCATTTCTTCATATGTTTCTTCGCAACCATGGACTTCTAGATATAAACTAGTGATGCGTTTAAATGCATGAAGGAAGTTAGTTAATTAGTTAGTTAATTAAGAGTTGTTTACTTTTGTGAACACATTAACCTTTAAAGTACCTTTGATGTTGGCCTGTTTCCACATGTAACCAGAACAAAGTAAATCTGATTCTGCAAACTTCCTGTAAGCTTTCATATTATTACCACTCTTAGCTCGAGAGGGTCAGACACATAACGTTTTAAATATTAATTTTATATTATGTATACACATATATATTTATAAAACATATACATGTATGCACACATACATATATCAGTGAAATAACTAGAATACATGTAGCGTAGCCCTCGGGTAGTTTTGAAAGTAGCAACTGTTGGTTTCTGTCAATCCAAGGGCAGTAAAAAAATCCCTGCGGTACATGCATAACCTATCCCAGGCATGGGATAAACGTGTAACCTTCCCCTCGCAGGGGGTAAATGTGTAACCTTCCCCTCGCAGGGGGTAAACGTGTAACCTTCCCCTCGCAGGGGGCAAACATGTAACCTGTGTTTCGCCATGCAATTCTGCTTGATCAGACACCTAGTGACGTACACACATAGCATACGTGGCAACACATGCGTAGTACTCAGCCAGGTATGTACATAACATTTGCGACTGGATGCGTAGTACTGGCAGTGACGTACAGGCATGTAACACATGCAACCAGAAGCGTAGTATCTCCGTGCACCTGCCCGGAAATATCATGCACATCGGAGGCAACTGTGAACGAGATGTCGGCCAATTAACATGTGGCTTTCCCGAGTTCGGCTACCTATGGGAAGGCAGGTAATACTGCGCAGATGGGCCGTGACGCTGAGTGGCGTACGCAGGTGTACACAGCTCTACAAGGCCGATGGAAAAGTACCTGGGTTTCAGGCGTAAAAACAACATCTGACACACAACCGGTGAGAACTGCACGTGGCAAGTGCATCGTGCTGGAAGCAACATCTTCCCTCAAATCTAATTTTATTGCAGTCTTATTTTCCACTGCATGAAACCTGATTATCTCTAAACAGATAGTTTTTGTTCTTTTTTAATATAATATCCTTAAATACAAATTGTTGACAATACTGCCCACCAAATTTAAATTAATAAGTTTTTTTAAACAGACTCAGTTATTTTACCAATAAAATACAATCAACTTATGTAAAAAAAAAATGGTTATGGAGTTTCCCACTAAGATACTCAATATGTAGCTATTATGGGAGTCACCTCTGTAATTTAAAAAACCCACAAGTGAACACAATATATTTATAATTAATAATAAAATAGCAATAATATTAATAAACCATTGAAACTTATACAGACATGCAAAATATACAGACATAGGCACATATATATATATATATATATATATATATATATATTATATATATGTGTGAATAATTATAGAAGCTTATAAGATATATATATTTTTATACAAAACAAAATAAAAAACTATACATGAACCTCTTGATTTCAGCAGATGTAACAATTTTGCTTGTAACAGTTGAATGCATAAATGCCCAGAAAATATTGTTTTTACATTTACAGTAACAATTTGAATGTTGAAATGAATTTTCAATGTTGAAAGAATTCACATTAGTCGATACTTCAAATCACAAGCATTCTCAAGGGTAATTAACAGCAAATACATATAAGTTAAAGTTCCCAGGATACATGTCTACAGTCTACTACAATAAGGGAGCCAAGAAAGGATGTTCTAGATGTTCCCAGGTGACCTGACATTGGGAAGCATCCAAGGTTGGACTGGTGGGCCGGTGGGTGCGTTGGGGTTTCAGGGTCACAGCCCACAAGTGTCACAGCCCAGTCACCTGTCCTCTTTACGTTTTATTATTATGTAGTCTTAGTTGTGCTCAGTCGTCAACAGTTTCCTATTCAAATGAAGAATACTCCCACCCAGTCCCTCCCCTAAATTAGTACCATAAAATGTAGATAATATCCAAGTTTGTAAGTCATATATGTAAATGCAAAACTGTTATGGCAGAGACAAGAGTACAGCGAAGAACAGTAAATAACAACCATAAAATTTAAAAACAATATTATTTATAATTCACAATCAATACAGTTGGTAAATATAATTCACGTGCGATCGACATTGTTATAATTAGTACACAGGCTTGACTCTCGGGCCCCATTTGTATGCTCTGTACAAGTAGGTAAATACTGACAAATGTGAATGACCGTTAAATGTTCATGCTAAAGAAGGGGGTCTATTAAATATATATATTATATATATATATATATATTACTTTATATATATATGAAATCTGAATAAGATGCGTGTGATGTGAACTGAGTACAAATGCACTGACATATTAGCTAGTCAAATGTACCAACATTAAAATTACTTTGTCACACATTTTAAACTCTCCTCAGGGATTTTTACTGTTCAGTTTAATTTTCAATGTTACAATGGCAGTGAAGAATATTACAAAACGTTTTGTGCCGGGTGTTTTTTACATCATGAAGACGAAACGTTAGCATGACCTTCAGCAGGAAAACCAACTGTACCCTGAACGAGCAGGTTTGATCCAGCCAGCACTGGGTGCTCTGGCTGGCTGGCAGCAATCAGACAAGGCTAAGTGCCATCAGTGACAACTGGCCTGTACTAGTACACCCCCTGTGTGCACCCAAGTGCCAGGAAATGTTGGCAAGCTCCCAACTATGTACATACATCATTGTCGCAGCCTGACTTCTTAACCTTGCCCGACACAATGTTTTGTGAATCTTCGTCGTGTTTACCTTTTGCTATACACCGCCATGTGCGCATCCCCAGCTTGTTTACCTGTTACTCCATACAATGTGCAAGTTGTAATTTACAGTTGTAAACATATATAATTTACAGTCTGGTTTACGTGCATATGTACACTGGATCCTATTCTGATAAATCAATGTTTGCGCATCCGTATTCTGTTTACTTTTCTCTATACAATGTGCTCCTCTCAAATGCAAGACAGATAATGTAATTTATAGTTGTAAACTTATGAAATTTACAGACTTGTTTATGTGCAGATGGAATTGCATTCAATAACATCCCTATACAGTAAACACCATGCATGTCTTGAATGCATGCAGCAAAATGTTTACCTTTGTAAACCAGTGCAACTGACAGTGTGTTTTACTTATATTATTATATAGATGTAGTCTTGTTCAAATCCCGTTTCAGCCCATAACTACAGCCTGTCTGTACAAACAACAATGTTTTATTACTGCGATGTGTAAATAGACCCAAGTCCAGTTGAAAGGTTATCAATCAAGAATTTAAAATTAATCTAATCAATGACAAGTATTTTGCAATGACTCTGTTAGAACAATATTATTTCCACCTACTGTCCTACTCGCACTCAAGGCACTGCACCATACCACCCCATGCATGAATGTGTGTGTGCATGAACGTGTAAGTGCATGCTCACGAAGCCCACTGACTACTGCAGCAACACAGAACATTATATCTCCACAACATAACGGTATCTACAATTGCTCGGTATGTATAACTGTTCAACTTGCTGTTATTACACTGAAATATCAATTTACAGGGCCACTGGCCACATCAGTAAGACCAACAGTGATAATAGCCAGACAAATTCCTAGCAAATCGGGTCTTTTCTGCAAGAAAAATGTCCTATCAGATAACAATAATGCCCAGCTCTATCAGTTGGGACACCATCACTACCATATCAGACAGATACTGAGCTCCGTGTGAAACCGGACCTCAGGAAAGGGCCCCCATTTAACAAAGTCATAATTTTGACTGAGGTCCTGTAATGCGATAGCAGTCAGTCAGACTGTCTGGCCTGACTAAGGCCAGACAAGACTGAGGCATTCATTACCTGATGCAAATTGCCAGCCATTGATTTTCCATTCAACAGCCATGCACTGACTAATGAATGGATCCGCCATGGAAATTTCCACCACGCACAAGTCTGATACATACATACACGTGTGTATGCGAGCGCGTTAGTCATAGAGATCAATTTCACCATAAGGCATACATCATTGAAGGTCATGCCGTTTATGGTATAGGTCTAACCAAGGTTCTGTGAAATTCATTAGTAATCAATTAACTAGTGGAGTATGAATACAATGTGAATACGCGGTGATAATTTAGTCTGCTACCATGGCTACATCCAATCATATTCAGCCTGGAAGACATACAGCTTACAAGGGCAGTGTTCACTTCTTCCAAATACATACATGTATGTCTGGTTATAAGAAGTACTAAAAAAATGCCTCCTGCAGAGAACATGAAGAGTCTACAGGGCTTGTCTGCGGCTGGTTTGTGTTCTTTCTATGGCCTGTGTGTCTATACGTACATCAACTAGACATACGTAAGTAATTTCATAGAGGGGAAATTGCATGAATGGTTTCATTTTGCTTTTATGACAAACTTCATGTATCTGTGCATGCATGCCCACTCGCATACCTTCATTTTACAATTACAGGTGTAGTATTGATTAGTTGCAATGATACATTCATAGGCACATGTGGTACTCTTCTGACCTACAGTAAGTAATCGTCAATTTTTTCATAATTTTATTATTGATTACATAATTATGTTAAGCACATGCATATCTTTCTATATAAAAATATTATACCTTATATTTAATTTATACCTCTCCAGTTTGTAGTGTAGTGCACTTGTGAGAATAATGGGAAGTTGTATGTTCTTTTAATAATTACCTCACAGCTAACTTCTGTAAGTGTTACCAATGAATCAAGTAAAAATTCCCTTTGTGTGGTTATACTAGTGATAACCAGAAAGCTCTTATGAAGGTAAGTCCTAAATACTAATATAATTTATTTATTTTTTAGTCCTTAGGACTGCCTAAAAGACTAACTTCACTCTCAGGCAGACCTGTTAAATCAAACACCATTACAAATGACTTGTGAAGCATTCTGCCATACTGCAGTGACTCCATAAATCATTCATTTTGTTTGCCTACCCAGTAGTGATTTATACAATTGTGTGAACTGAGGCGATGTGGAGTGAATAAATTGTTTCAAAATGTCGGCAACAGGATAGAGACCCGGGTGACCATTTCATTAAAACATTATTATGCAATCCTAAGCCCTATTTTCCTTTTTATACTTTATTTTGCTCCATAACAGTAGCTGTGTAGTGAATACTGAAAACTGTCAACACTAAGATGCACCACCAGGAGAACTTTATTGCTGTGTCACTGAAATAGTGTCCCCACCAATACAACGGCTGCTAGATGGGCATGTCGTATGGAAATGGTTAACGTTACAATTTAAACCTTTCAATGGTGGATTTTACAATACGCGTTTGTTACCGTAGCAAAACCGTCATCTAACTGCCTCGTAACCACATGCCCACAACTTGAGAGGTTTGCTCACCTTTGAAGATAGGACTGATCTGCCAGATGGTGATGGGACTGAGGCTGGCGAACTGACCGAGGGAGACTTCGAGGAAGAAGAGTGGCATCCCGATGAGGACGAGGCACGTGAGGTAGGGGATGAGGAAGACGGCTGTAGGAAAAGACCAGTCGGTACAGTCGCCTTGTATCAGACTGGAATATTCAGCTGCCTTAGTTGAATGTTTTGCACTTCTTATCTTGACTCATTTCACTCAAAATGTGACGTGCATGATTTAGTTTGAAATCATCAGACAGACTAGTTATCAAATTGGTGCAGAATTTAACAACATTTTTAACAACATTTACATAATATTATATGCTTAACTTGTTATATATTACACAGTTGATGTGTTACTCCAAATACAACAAATATCTAGAATGTGAAGAGTAATTACAAAAACAACAATAAATTTAATAAATTTTCAGTTAATGCTTGAACGACTGCAAACATCAGCAAATAATACCCTAGCTCACCAGTTATCTGAGAGTGTTGATCACAGACATTGGTTAGTGTTATTTACCTCCTCCATTCCTGTAGCAGAGATAAGGGAAACGCCAGATGTTCCCGAGGCCTACAGCATAGCTGACGCATGACATCATGAAGTCCAGCTTCCCCGACCAGTTTCCCCTCTCCAGATTCTCATCTCCGCTCAGGTCCGAGTCGCTGGAGTTCGATCCCACGTCCTTTGCCATTAGGGCCGCCTCTGCCTTCACCTGCAAGTCAAAACAACACAAATGAACCGATCAGACAGGTTTGTCATGCTTACACTGCAGTGGTCTTTGTACCCTTGTAGCTGTATGTATGGCGATTACAGCACAGAATGTTATCAACACCTCAAGGCTAATACTAACAATAATAAAGTAGATGTATATAACTATGAGGCACGGACCTAACCAGATCCATGTGCCCATCTTCAGATGACTGGAAAGGACAAAAGAGGAGAGGCAACTGCAACTGATATGATGTGTCATTTATATGGGGTTTTGTACTCCAATTGCCATGCCTACAGCTGGCCAGTAAATTATTTACACAAGTTTCCCTCAAATGATTATTTGTGAACTGATTTGTAAACTGGCCAATACTGGGTTTTACTTGATCAATGGCTTCCAATTCAATGTTCAAAATCATAATTTTTTGGCAAGCTAAAAGCCACACTTTTAATTAATTCAAGACTGGCAAAACTGTATTTCTGTCTAATAAGAATTCTAAACGTTTGGCTGCCAAAATATATTTTGATCACTCTAAATGAACACGAATTATTGTAACACCATAACATAATGATAACATTTATGATCATTATATATTTATGAACATCTACCATGTCATTCAGTACATTTGTGAGCAGCTGTCCGCAAGTTCTATTGGAGCTGAGTATATATCAGATAAAAAAAAAAAGTCCATATCACTAGAACACATTATAATTATAATTGTTTCCATCCAAATGCAATGCAAACATAACATTTGTCCAAAACTAATAAATTCTACAGATTATAATAAATTTATATTATCAAACAGATGCATATGGCTAATCAGATCCTCCATTTAGAATCAATTACAAGCCAGCAATCTAACAAGCATCTCGTGTTCAAACCACTCATTGTGTATAACATTTGTCGACTCTTGTCAGTTCTTTCTAAGTTACTGACAAATTTGTTACCTATAGGAACAAGAATATTTTCTTAAAATAACTAGGCCATCATGCCGATACCATATGGGTGAACAGGTGCAAGTAAAATAGCTGCAGCATGCTATATTGACGATAATTATTATAAATGCAGATTCATTTCGCTCATCATCAGTGCAATTTTTGAAGGAAAATCATTGCAGCAAGATTGTTATCACGACTCTCATTATTTTGAATTTATATTGAAAAACAAAATATTATTTAGATTACATAATTAAATATATTATTCTAAATTTATTCTAAACAAAGCAACACATCATTGAAGTTTTAGCCTTGTTGAACCTTGAAGTTATTCAAAAATTACAATGCCAACCAATATGATCATTGACCTGACAGTGATATGCCAGATAATTGGTTATTTAAGAAACCCATTATTTAAGAAGTATATATATATGCAGCTTTACCAAATTGTTGAGTCCTAATGAATTATACAATATAACAAATTTTAATGTACAATTACAATCGCCCTCTCAATCTGAAGGAATTTAATGGGGTTTGATTACATTTTATGCTACTGTTCTGAAGCATGGGCAGTTTTGTTCATGCCACACTGCCTCAGTTCTTCTGGCTGCAAAACAAACACCTGGGCGTGGCTATGAATATGAAAGCTTTTGTGCAGTAACTACGGTGGGGCTGTGTGCTTCCCAGGAGTCAAACTAAACATGCCTGTCATGGGCATCTCAACAAATGATGCAGAATAAATTTTTTATCAAATCAAAGCGATAGCATTTATTCTAATTCGAACAATTTTGCAGCACATCATTCATAACATAATTTGTTCCTGTGTATGAAGCACATGTTTTGCACACATGCTCATGCATAAATAAAAGACTCAATTTGCAAGTGTCGCAGTACTGTGCCAGTAAATATCGGCAATTAAATGCCAACTGGCTACCTCTGATGCACTGCAGAAATGCTCTCACGAATTTCACAGAAATATCTGCAGTAATTATGTAGCCTCCTGTGTGTGGCCCCTGGCTGCTATGGCGCAAACATGTCCAGTGGAAGATTCCATGTGGCACTAAGCTATTGGGTCATCTCTGGTCACAACACTGACCTCTTCCTGGCAGTGGCTCAAGGCAGCTGTTGTGGTGGTCAACAGCTGCTTGACCACAGGGTAACTACACTGGCTTGATCTAGTTTAGGTCACTATGACCTAATGAAGATCAGGGTATCAAGGAAGGGTCATCTCCAATGAGTGTTGTTTGATATTGTAATGTGAAATTCTATTTATAGGGATGGTGGATTAGATGTTTCATGTAATATTAGACCAAAGTACTTCTGTGCTAATGCTGCTAGTCCCTCATGTAGCAGGGTACATTGTGTGATTAAAAAGGACCAAAGTATTTTGCATTACAAAGGTACTCTAACTGTGTATTCTTATCTATCAAAAACAAACCAAAGCACTTCTGGTGTACCTTTCGGTGATCTTTCCATGTATTAGAACTATTACCAAAGTGGATGATTTGTGTATTTCTGCTGTGTTATCAGCTATGGGCCTCTGGGTATTCCTTTCCAGGTAGACCAGAGTACATCTGATGTCTCTGGAAACTCCCTCCATGCATCGACTGTCAAGGACCAAAGTTTTTCTGATGTATTTTTAGGCTATCTTTTCCTAAATCAAAAGTGCAAAGTACATCTGATGTGTTTCTGTGTAGTTCTGAGCAATCTTTTCTGTATAAGAAACGACCAAAGTACTTTTTGTGTTTCTGGGCGCTCCTCTTCAAAAAAGCATCTGGAAAAGTACTTCCATTATACAGAATATACCCAGGATACACCAGCTTCAGAGTATTTCTACTAACTCTCTCAGCACTTTGTACGATCTCAAAACCACTCATTTACCAAGTTTATTTTCTCATGGACACGAAGCACTGCTCATGAAATATTTCCGGAACACCCCACCCCGGTGTAACATTGTTTGCACCAAGTAACAGTGCACTTTGTCTGCAAATTAATGTAAGCACGGACTTTGCCAGCACTTGGGTGGCGTGTTTATGATGTAAGTGTTTGTTTACAAACGTCCTACCCATGGACATAACAAGTATGCCTAGACTAGCACTGGCGGCTATTTCTAGAAGATGCTTTGTAAATAATAATATATTGTGAACATGTATAACAGAGATGGAATGATTATGCTGTACATGCAACTGATTACAATTGCTACTGAAATGTTTTCAATGAATAAGACTGATTCTTTATGATAAAATACATTATTTAAGAAAAGTTAACCTATAATAAAAGCAGTTATGGGGAATCTTAAAAAAAAAACACTTTGGATATCTTATATTTCAAGTTTGTTTGGACAAATTATTTTTATAATTATAAAGCCTCCTGGCCCGAAAGAAGTTACAAATTATGTCCAGTATCAAATCACAAAAAGAAAGTTGTATTAACTGTGGGAACAGAATGGCTTGCACTGTATGTAGCAGGTAATCTAAACAAAAGATAACTGTCTCTTCTTTCTGCCAACGGGTTGTTTAGTATGTTGTAACAATGTGTTTACAGGCAAAGGCTACTGTAGATTTTGGTACACAGATTGAAACTGGGTGCAAGAAAGTGAAAAACATTATGTCATTAGTGATGCCAGGAGCCATGCATATATATCTAAGCCAGGTTTCCACCAGGATAAACTTATATTACTGGGGGGAAAAGATAACCATTGTTTCATTTTTTATGTATGTCAGCCAAACTGGCAATGCAGAACATTAATGGAATTCAACGATTCATGGAATTATACAAAACATATGGCCAGTTGATATTAATTAAAGACTGAATGCTAGCTGACGAAATGATAATTTTTTCTTAATTTTTGAAAATGTTTAATAATTGGACATTTTAAAATGAACTGTGACTCTTACTTTGTACATGTCATCTTATAAATCATATTGCATTTATCCCTTTGACTGCAGCAGCACACCATACCGTGCAGCTGTATAGTGCAGTAGGTGCATCACAGTACTAGGTTGTTGTTTTGTAATATTAGGTGGTATTGTTTATTATGTTGTTGCTGAATAAACTTGATACTTGATAAGAAAGGAACACACCAGATGGAGAGGGGCACTACCGAGGGGAAGCAAATGGGAATAAAAAACTAGTTCTATGAAGAACAACAAAAATTTGATTGTCCAATATACAAAGTTGCTTCATTTTAAAAGTCTAACCATTGCACTTTCCAAAACTTAACAGTTAAACATCAAGTTCATGACAGTGACACTTCAAGGTGTAATACTCTTTTGTATATCTAGTGTAAAGTTGTCACGTAGAACCCACACACAAATTTGCATAACATATTCAGGGTCTTTTCAGGCACACCCTCAAAGTGAATGACAGTCACGTCATTACATACAACTTTGGAATTTTCCAGTTTACATAGTCAATGTCAATCAGTACAGCCTATCTGCGAAAATGTTATCTGTCACGACATATAATTATCATATTGCATTCTGTTAGCTGAAAACCAAGAAGCAATGTGTATGATAATAGTTAACAATACCAAGACTCATTCCATTTAGACAAATGCAGTGCAAACAACAATTACACTAAGTAGCGTAGGATGTGTGTGGGATGTTTGTGTTATGTTGTGTGTTATCTATGTAATGACTGAGGTGCGTCAGATATAATTATGATCTTGTATATTTAATTGTCTACGACAGGCAGATGAAATTTATACTATTAATTCTGTTGGTCAAAACGTACAATGATGTGCAATGTTCTGTATGTAAATGTATTATAATTATAGACTTGTGTTCTCACAGCACGCAATAGCACAATCAACCTTTGCTCTGATCCTTTTGCCACTAGAGTCTAGAGGAATTAACCATTCAACAATATTACTACAACTATTACAACTACTAGTGTTAAGCAGGCCTACAACTAATGTAACTATAATCATCTAATAACAATTGCTTCTGTAAGTATCAGTCTAACATTACTAGGAGTAAAATGTTTTGTTAAACCTTTCTGAGCCCCAAAACTAAAACATTCATGATCAGGAGAAAAAATAATGCAACTCTGTTCTTTATAATGGTCATTATTATTCACAGTGTCTTTCCAACCTTTTATTCAGCATTTTAAGTCATATATAACCAATCAAACAACTATCCTACACACTGTAGGCAAGACATCTATCGCATTCATGTCAGTCGTCCAGTTGACAAAATAGGCCACAAAATAATAGTAGATCTAGGATAAGTAGAATTTAACCAAAGGCAATAATCCCACATGTTAAGGGAACCGTGACTGGCTTGAGCTTTCCCCAGATGTGTTTTGTGGTGTTTGAAATGGTAGGTCCTTGATGCTGGGCAATTCTGACAAAAGGTTGGTTATGTACATATTCCAAACCCCAAAGACAAATTATTAGGTCCACCATTTTTCCAGGCTTTTTATTTAAACTAGATTATATTTATACAGTGAGTTGAGTGACAGACAGGCAAAAAATAGTAGTCAAGATTGACAAGAAGATGGCTAGTGAGTAAATATTACAGTTACACTGGCCAAGTTAGACAAGTGTATACGGAGATCAAATATGTCATAAATTTGTTATGACGTGTTGTTGCTTGTTTTTCAATCTGTTTCATTGCAAGAATGGGCACTGCTAGGCAGTGAACAGGCCAGACCCTGTATGATATGCCACTGTACTAAGTACTCTCGCAAACACGCGGCCAGCGAGTGACACTGACTGACAAAAAGTCTAGTATTACTGTGACAGTGACGGCTATAAATGTTCACTTAGCCAGCCGAGCATCTATTATTTTCAGACATCGTCTTGCAGTCTCGATCAAAACAAATACCGAGCACATTCCGTCTTTGCTAGACGGGGAAACGTTCATTTTATCAATGCCTTTTTTCATGAAACATGCTAGTAACACGTCTCCGACGAGTCACGTGACGCCGACAGCGAGGCTGACTTTACTTCTCGGAGCAGACGATCATCGACTACGCTCTGCGAATTTTAATTATGCTTTAAAAACTGAGATAGCAACAGCCATGTTGTTCATAAGAGCAGCAATACTTACATTCGCCAAGCTTTTCTCCTTCACAGTCATTTTGCACAAGTGAAGTTTGTTCCCTGCTAACAAAGTTCTTTTTCATTCAGAACCATCAGCAGATGTAAATGAAGCAATCACGCCGCTGCCGTTTGCTATAGTTATAATGTAGAAGAGTCCATTATTGC
This sequence comes from Oasisia sp. SBJ-2009, assembly GCA_964017155.1. Classification (NCBI taxonomy): domain Eukaryota; kingdom Metazoa; phylum Annelida; class Polychaeta; order Sabellida; family Siboglinidae; genus Oasisia; species Oasisia sp. SBJ-2009. The sequence continues at coordinate 6,702,297 of OZ024860.1, forward strand.
GTAGCGGGGGAGAAAGGTTTATAATCGTCAGGCCAACGCCAAGCACACGAGCCTTTCGTTTAAATCGTACACAACAACGTCATAATTCAAATACTAGTGTATTATAGTATATAAAATTATGTGTATAGACGATGACCAATAATATGAGCATAAATTTCAGACAACAATGTTCAGCTTATTGAATGTGGCCAGTAGTACCTGGTAAAGAACTGTATTATTATATATAATATATATTTTATATAATGTTTACCCAATGTTAAATGACTGTACGTAGTGTTCTATTATTTAATAGATGACAAACGGAGATATAATTTAGAAATATAATTATTACATATTTTACCGTGGTCGTGCAAATCTAAGTAGACCAAAGAATACGCTAGTACGAGAGCAGACGATAGCTGTGCCGGTGAATGGTTAAGTTCGCGGGGAGATAATTGACGACTAGGGAATGGGCTATAACGACACATTCCTGTTAGCTTATCGGATCCTCGGGGAAGGGTAGTACTCAAAAAAATTCCAGGATCATCTACACAACTTCTGTTTTTTGTTTAGCTAAATCAAATAATCAAATTTGTGTATGGCCATTGAGCATTACATTTTAGAACATCAAGTTACACTTAAATTGACATGCATGCATGCCGGCAGGCAGGCAGGCAGGCAGGCAGGCAGGCAGGCAGGCAGGCAGGCAGGCAGGCAGGCAGGCAGGCAGGCAGGCAGGCAGGCAGGCAGGCAGGCAGGCAGGCAGGCAGGCAGGCAGGCAGGCAGGCAGGCAGGCAGGCAGGCAGGCAGGCAGGCAGGCAGGCAGGCAGGCAGGCAGGCAGGCAGGCAGGCAGGCAGGCAGGCAGGCAGGCAGGCAGGCAGGCAGGCAGGCAGGCAGGCAGGCAGGCAGGCAGGCAGGCAGGCAGGCAGGCAGGCAGGCAGGCAGGCAGGCACATTTCATTGTCGAATGGCAGCCATCATTTTTTGGCGGCTCCCACATAATTATGTGGCGATCGCTTCATAATGCTATGGTGGCCGCCACATAATTACCAGGAGATAGTGAAATGATTGCCTGGCGACTACCACTTAAGTTATAATAACATTATCAAGTAGCCACCACTTAATTATCTGGCGCCGCACATGACTATACATGGAGGCAGCCACACAATTACCTGGCGCCAGTCATATAATTACCTGGAGACCCACAGTTAATTGATAATAAATAATGTTACCTAGTAACCGCGTGTACCACATAATTATCTGGCGGCCACCACATAATTAACCGGTAGCAGCCATATCATTACCAGTCGGCCGCTACATAATTATCTGGCGGCCGCCACATAATTACCTGGCGATCGCCACATAATTACCTGGCGACCACCACATGATTACCTGGCGGTTGCTATAATTACCCAGTAGCAGACGTCTAATTACCAGTCGCCCACCACATAATTATATGTCGTCCGCCTGATAATTATCTGGAGGCAGCCACATAATTACCTGGCGGCAGCCATATAATTACCTGGAGACCCACAATTAATTGATAATAAATAATGTTATCTAGTAGCCGCGTGTACCACATAATTACCCGGTAACAGCCACATAATTACCAGTCGGCCGCCACATAATTATCTGTCGTCCGCCACCTAATTATCTGGCGGTCGCCACATAATTACCTGGCGACCGCCACATGATTACCTGGCGTTTGCCATAGTTACCAGATAGCAGCCGTATAATTACCAGTCGGCCACTACATAATTATCTGTCGTCCGCTTGATAATTATCTGGAGGCAGCCACAGAATTACCTGGCGGCAGCCATATAATTACTTGGAGACCCACAATTAATTGATAATACATTTATCTAGTAGCCACGTGTACCACATAATCATCTGGCGGCCACCACATAATTAACCGGTAGCAGCCATATAATTACCAGTCGGCCATCACATAATTATCTGGAGGCCGCCACATAATTACCTGGCGACCGCCACATGATTACCTGGCGGTTGCTATAATTACCCGATATATATAGCAGCCATATCATTTCCAGTCGGCCACCACTTAATTATCTGGCGGCCGCCACATAATTACCTGGCGACCGCCACATGATTACCTGATGGTTGCTATAATTACCCGATATATATAGCAGTCATATAATTTCCAGTCGGCCACCACTTAATTATCTGTTGTCCGCCATATAATTATCTGGCGGCCGCCACATAATTACCTGGCGACCGCCACATGATTACCTGATGGTTGCTATAATGACCCGATATATATGCTATAGCAGCCATATAATTACCAGTTGGCCACCGCATAATTATCTGTCATCCGCCACATAATTATCTGGCGGCTGCCACATAATTACCTGGCGACCGCCACATGATTACCTGGCGGTTGCTATAATTACCCGATATATATACTATAGCAACCATATAATTACCAGTTGGCCACCACATAATTATCTGTCGTCCGCCACATAATTATCTGGCGGCCGCCACATAATTATCTGGCGGCTGCCACATAATTACCTGGCGACCGCCACATGATTACCTGGCGGTTGCTATAATTACCCGATATATACTATAGCAACCATATAATTACCAGTCGGCCTCCACATAATTATTTGTCGTCCGCCACATAATTACCTGACGATCGCCACATAATCAAGTGTACACGTGATGTTACTGGATGAAGCCCTATTCGGTGTGTACGTGTATTGGTCAGTGTGTGTATTAGGCCTATGCTTGACGGTTTTCCAGGTACAGTGTATAATATAATTTGGTTGGATGTTTCATACAAGTTGCAGTCCCAGATATTTGTAGAAGTTGTGTGTATGCTTGCTGGTTGTGCACGGATATAGATAGCAGCTATACATATGCACACGTCATATATCAGCGCTTGTCCGTCTAGTTGAGAACTCAAACAGAAGAGAAACACTTGGGAAGTGGCGCCACATAGTGCGCAATGTAGAATTACAATAACCACGAATAATTTGGCAAGCATGCATCTACGCCCACGCACGTACGCATGCATGCATGCACACTGCACACAAACAATGTCTTGCGATTGAGCAGTGTAATAGTTCCCCACGCCTGGCAGTTGTGCTGTTTGTATAACGTGAAAACTTTCAACGTTTACGATCATGCATTGCACGCACGCGAGGCGTTGAGATTGATCACAAACAAAAATTATAAAGCCAGTGCTATCGATACACTATTTCGCGATACGATTTGAATTGGAGGGAGCCATATCCGACATCCCAGCAAACTCTGAACACGCACGCACGCACGCACGCACGCACGCACGCACGCACGCACGCACGCACGCACGCACGCACGCACGCACGCACGCACGCACGCACACTCGTTTAAATTGAATACCGACACGCCAATTTAACTGACCAGGATTGCTGGCAGTTCAGCAAAAACATTCATAGAAGGCTTCAAAGTAAGAAACGAAGAGAAATGCTAATGACAAACAAACACATGGCCTCTTCATAATTTCAGCCATATTCATGACGCTACAGAACTGCCAAACCTACACAGAACATGACAAATACCAGCAGTTATAGCACTTACTTTGATGAAACAGTAATTACAGATTCGTACCTTAGAATGGACGATGAGGCGCTGGCGTTCAACTAGTAAGTTCACAACGTGTAAAGTTGCTGCTAATTAAGCATGTATAAATTCAAGACATGAAGTGCCAATTACAAATGCAAACTGGACTCGATAAATTGCTTTTGTCTCAGTGAGTATTACAGCAGAAGCAAATGCTTGAAGGAGTCGAGTGTTTGTGAGAGATTGACGCATATCACGTAAACTTAAAATAAAGGTACCTACACACCTCGTGTGTAACCCCGGCATACATAATGTATGACCTAGAGACGATGACACCAACAGAGAAACAACAGGAGTAGGTGTAGCTTTGCGAAAACAGATGGGTAAGAAGAATCGTAGGAGTGAGAAGAGTGGATAAGAGAGGAATGGAGGAACCGAGAGTGGAGGTTGTGGAGTGAAGACAGTTTTAAGAAAAAATGGTGACGAGTATTATTTAAATGGGCCGATCAAGTGGAATGAATGGGAGATGGAATCTGGCAAAGAGAGCAGATGCCCAGAAAGTGGACGGATAAAGAAGGTGAGTATCGAAGACCGAGATTTGCGATGGGAGGACTGCGTTAAGAGAGACACGGAAAGAGTTGGAGAAGAATGGAAAAAAGGAGCAAACGATAGAAGGAATGGGACACTTTTTTTTTTATAGAATACGAAGTGAGAGAAAAATGAGGAAACAGAAGAGGAAGTAAAATGCCGACGGAAACGGAAACCGTGAATGCACGTTAAGCATTGTGATATTTTCATTGCCCCGTCACGCCCATGGGC
>OZ024860.1:6711658-6736658 GCA_964017155.1 Oasisia sp. SBJ-2009
TCGAGTCTTCGACAGTTCGTTCAGTTGGCGTGACATCTAGCAGCTGCTTATAGACGTATATCTAAATCTGTGGTTAAATCTATGGTAAACTTTAGTAATTATGCCTTACTGTTCGGCATACGGTTGCAATAATAGTTGAAACAACCGGTAGTATTGAAGCAATGGATTCACATTGGTGATTTGTGGGCGTACTGTTTGGAATCCCTCCAGTCCAAGTACAGTTCACTTTGCTCGGTCCATTTTGAGGAGAAATGCTTTGAAGTAGACATGTATCATCAGTTGATGGGATGATTTCAGCGATAACAATAATATAAAACTTTATATTTACCGTCATCAGCATGTTACACGCGTTGCCGAGTTGCAGCCATTTCATGACAAACAGCCAAACCCCATGCAGGGAATCTACGCGGAGAGCGCCTCACCGTCGTGACGTCATTCTTCGTCTAAGCTCATAGTATTTGGATGGCTGGGTGTTAAATATTTTTTTCTGGTAAACCGCTGGCGTTAAAAAATTGAGTATATGTGGAAATTGTTACTTTATATTAACTCTATTAGGTGTATGCCACGAAACGGTTAACTTTTTTGTCCTTTAAAATACTGGAAGTTGGATGATTTGGCTCAAAACAGATTCGGCCCATTCCATTTCTGCAGTCGTCAAAGTTCGGCCTATTTCAGCTCGCATGGGCTCAATCAACCGTATCTGCAATGGGTGCCGGCGAGCTACATGCCAAATCGTCCATCCAGCATGTGTAGCAACCTGAAATCTGAAGATTTTTCTTATGTCAGAAAATATATTATTATTTTTACTACACAATAATTATTGAGTATTATTCGGAAAATTATCACTCTTAATTTTGCTGTGTAACGATCTTTTGTATATAATATCATCCTGCTTCGACATGGCGTATTCTTTGCAATGGGTACTTTTTTGCGTATTCTTTCATTGTGTATTATACATGTATACATGTATTTATATTATTTTAGTAGATAATAATTATTTATTATTATTTAGAACATTTTGGAGCTGTTTATATATGTATATATATATATAATAGTTTATATATATATATATAAAACATAAACAGATTACAGGTCGAAAAATGTCCTAAATAATAATAAATAATTATTATCTACTAAACTAATGATATTTTATACATGTATAATACACAATGAAAGAATACGCAAAAGAAAGTACCCATTGCAAAGAATACGCCAAATCGAAGCAGGATGATATTATAAAAAACACTTTTTTTGACATCCTCATGCCCATATACAATAAACAATGACAAACTAGTGGTGTAAGTTAAACTAATTTATTATTCAATGAGCTGATGGAATTCCATCCACTAATAGCCCAAAGAAAATATGAGACAACTTAGAGAACTAATGAATTTGAAAGAAATATTTCAAGAGTATTTGATTTTTCTAATTCTTTTCAGTTGTATTTAAATGTAAGTATGTTTGGCTGAAGGTGTTCAAGTGCAAATGCTGAATCAATTGCAGTTAAATGCATTTGCACTTGACCCCATGTCTGTTGTGTGTGTGTGTGTATATATGTTTTGTTGAATTCAGTTTAGCCAGGTGATAAATTGTTAATAGGATCAAACGATAGCTGGATCTTCAGTATAGTCTCATCCATAAACCACCAGATGGAAGTAATTTAATCTGGCTATGTTCCTCACCTACACGTTGTGCTTAGTAACTTAGCTTTTACATTCAAGTGTTGGACACAGTAAAAAGTCATCTGATCTGGTTAATGGTGTTACAAGTAAAGGGTAATAATAGTCTTGTGACTTATTTTACATGCTATTAGAATTTAGTCTTGTGAAGTTGTGCCTAATAACTTATTTTTTACTTTCACGTGGTATAAATAGAACATGTGTACAGTCTGTACGTGTCTGAAAATTGTGTAGGTAGCCATGTAGTAATGTGTTACAATTGTAAGAAACTTTGTAACTTGTAAGATAACTTTGTGGACAGTGCAATATCCTGTCATTTGGATTCTTCAAAGTGCTTTACCCCATAACAGACATGTTCAGTCAAACACCCTCTCAACTTCTCCCTGAAGCTTTCAACCATTCTGCAGTTAATACACAAACAATGTACTTACGCAAATATCGTCAAGTGAGTGAAATTGATCAGTGTTGACTGAATTTTGTGTGATTCAATCTGACTTTGATCCTGTGATGTCTGACAAAGTGTACAATCCGGTTACTGATTATGTGTTCCGCAGCATGTCTTCATTTCTGATACTGTCCATTTGAGGAATATGGACTTGAGACTTGAGAGAAATTTTTATTTGTGATATCTTTCTTTCAGGATGAGATGATAGATTGGCACGATTATGCAAAAATTGAGGCAGATGGTAAAAGGACAGGTAAGTTTTTCATGAAAAAACTTCAGTTGTGTGCAGCTTAAATAATGTGATCTAATGTTTGTGTATGTGAAAGTTGTTTAAAATCATTATATTAAAACTTAAAGACTTTCCATGAGCCCTTCCAATACTGTAGTAATGCGACCACAGGGAATTGGTACACTAAGAGAAAGAATTTTGAAGGCAATTCATCACTAAACAAAATCTATTTTAAAATCTAATGAGTGTTTTTTAAACACAAATATCCATTGCCGCATTAACAAGGACACCATTTCCATGACACAACAATGACATATCCCGGTGGCGAGTTGTGGTGTGACAGTTTTCCGGTATTCAAGATCACTGTTACCGATCAAAATTGATTTTAAAGTGCAAAATTGGGTTTAAGAACTGATAACAATGTTTGTAAAATTGTAGCCAGGTCTCTAGTTAAGTAACACTGGTGGACTTGTAGTAGATACTCATAACTTGTTGGCATAAGACTACTACCGGAAAATCAAATTGAGAAGATATCTTTAAAGTTGAAGTAAGACGTCTCCCATTTTCTGTGGTCACGAATTGACACTTACGAGTGTTGAGATACTCCTTAATAACCAACAAGATTAACATAATCCATCTAGTGATTTGTGTTTCATTCACATGTAGCCTAGGATTAAACAGCAATCCATTTTTGGCACAGTTTTGTGACTTAAGCCACATATTGTATTGCATTGTCCACACTTGAACTTAATAATGTTTAAAGTAACCATCTTCATTGTCACGTGTACACAACTACCTCAGTATACGTGTTTCTCAGCCTGACAAATTCTCACAGTTGTGGTTTGTTTGGCATCTTCAGTGCTCATGAATTATTCGAGATGTCGTTGTTGTCATAAAATAAATTCATGAGTAAATCTACGTGATAAATCACAAACTGACTGACCTGAATAGGTATCTGATATCTAACTATCTATGCAGTTGTGGACTTGTGGTGTAAAATTTATGTTGTTTGTTGGAAGGAAATGTGATACGGGACTATGGGTACACACCATTAAAGCGACAAATTACCTAGTGTTGTGTCTTTTTGTATATATCATGTAATGAGCATGTAGACAATGAGTTTATCTCACTGAAAGTAGGTTACTTGTGTCATTTCTGAACTGAACTGGTTGGAGTGACCTGACAAGTGTAGGCTATGATATTCTTCCAACTCTAAATGGAATCTTAAGTCTTACACCAATGCACTTCCCGCTGTTTCCACTACTTTCCAATCTTCTGCCATTGTTACATACACCGTATGTTAATACGCCACTTAACACTGGGTTGAGCTTGCAGATTCAACCCACATTTATACATCCTTACAATTATCTGAAGCAACTCATTCTCTTTTCTTCATGTTATGCTATCCAAATTACCCAGCGATGCTTCAAGGAAAAGGCACCTGTGCTAAAACTGTTTAAAATTGTGATAATTGTTTCAGTGTGTCCTAGAAATGTGCTGCACACACCCGCAAGATGCAACAAAAAATGCTAACATGTGGCCTACAGAGTTGTTGCAGGGTTACATATTTGCAATTTGTAAACATCAATAACATAAAAATAAACGTAAATTGCTCATGCATCCGGTGACGTAGAAGTAGGTGGTGTAATTATCTTTATGACAATATTGAAAAATAGTACCTTTGAAATATTATTGAGTTACCAATGGATTTTGAAAGAGTCTAAATCTACAAACCATCCCAATAGACCCGCTTGTGCAAAATTCCAGCTGACGAAGATTTGGACCAACAGAGAAACACTGTTTTATGATGGTGGTGTTTTCCGATAGCCAATAGTTTCATTGAGCTGGATTTAGTCACACAGCCTCACAATGATAAGACAACATTATGATGTGTCCAGGGCCGGGAGAACAGGGCACCGCAGTGATCCTGTCTCCTGAAGAAGAGAAGGAGAAAAACGCCCTGTACAGCACCAATGGCTTCAACGCGTATGCCAGTGACAAGATCTCACTCGAGAGGTCCCTCAAGGACATTCGGCATCGTGAGTAAGTCTGACCAGTCAGTGAGTCACTTCTTGTTTCTCATCTGTGTTTGTAAGTTATTGTTCAACTCCTACATCATTATTTAACCATTTCAATGCTACAGCCCTCAGATGCTGTGATCACTGAATACTGCATTCCCGGTCACTTGACATAAAAATCGACTGCATCACTTCAACTCAAGATTTTGGCTGCAATAATGCATTTTATCAATAGAAACATCATATATATTTCGAAAGTATGATATTCAAAAATTAATGTAGTTATGATATTTTTATTTAATCGTAAACCTGACAGATACAACATTCACAATTAACATTCTATGTCATCAAAATATACCTACATGTAATTGGACCAGTTTGTACCTGTTAAAATATAGTTAAATCAATAACTTAGACCTTGTCACCCTATGTCATCAACTTTTACCTACATGTAATTGCACCAGTGTGTACCTGTTGAATAATTGGCTTAGGCGTTGTCATTCTATGTCATCCTGTCATTCTATGTCATCCTACACATTTTTTGTCGCATTATCTCTGTGTGTTCTTTGTTGTCAACTTGTACTTTCTGCTTCTGTCTATTATATTTTGCATCATTAATTCATAGGTATCGGTACACTAACTACCACGGTTTCATCATTCTTATGTTATCAAATATCAACTTAAAAACCTTGTTGTGGTATCATCAGTATCTACATTCTATGTACACAAAGACATTTTATGCGTCTTAGTTATTTATGCTGTTTCTGCATGTCAAGATTTGTCATTTATTGTACATGGGTGGCTCCTGTGGCTGTGAGACCAGTTTTTTATACTTACTTGGAGGAACTTCCTAGAAACTGAGAATTTTATACGATTAAATTTATATTATTCGTGATTATTATATGTATGTTATTACTAAAAAAAATACTTACTGATAGATAGTTTAGATACAGTGTATTCTAAAAAAAAGTCGGTTTGACCATCCCTCCATCCGTCTGTCTGTCCGTCCGTCCTTTACCTGTCTGATGGAGTGTTTGTTGCTCTGTGTCAGTTGCCGCACCAAGAAGTACCTGGTGAAGTTGCCGACAGCGAGCGTTGTGGTTCCCTTCCACCAGGAGCACTGGACCACGCTACTGAGGACCGCCACAAGTGTCCTCAACCGCGCCCCCTCTCACCTCATTCACGAGGTCATCCTGGTCGACGACTTCAGCACCAAAGGTTTGTCTCAGCCTTTCAGGCGCAGTTGACTAATGCAGTTGTCATGTGTTGTCTACATTATTTATTTATTGTAATATAATTAACTATTATTTACTTTTAATATCTACTATTTTTAATATCTATTATTTATCAACTATTTTAATATATTGTTTACATTGTATTATAAATAACTAGTATTTTAGTATTTTTAAGATTAATATTATTTATTTATATTGAATATTTGTTTTTACTGATCTATTTATTTTACAACTACGTCTCTATTTTTTATTTTTAGGTAATCTGTATATTCATGTAAATTGTAATGCGCCTATGAATGGTTTTATTGCTAGATATATGGCGTAGACAAATACTGTATTTATTATAGTATTGTTATTATGTCTATGTGCCAGAAAAATTATGTGTGTGAAAATTATGTGTTAGTCCAAAAAATTCCATAAGTAACATTAGTAATGCTGCAAGACGTCTGCTAAATCAGCCTTTCCTCAATGCTGTTCTCGCTTGGACGACTTTCCAGTTTTAACTGTTAGCTCCCAATTTGGCTGTGTTTCTTGTCATCTTGTATGAATAACCAGAGAACATACCAATGAGGTTATTATGGTGAAGACATGTTGTGAATCACTAAAACGCATTTCATTTATATTTACAAACTCACAATAGAGTCCAAAAGACTTCATGAGTCTTAGCCCATTTTAGTCATAACGAAACACTTTTGTGGCCATCATTTTAAAGTATATCAAGGAATTGTCAAACAATCCACATGTTCAACATCTGTGTTCATGGTTGCACAGGCTGTTTGGCAGAGGCCATGTGGTTGACAGGTTCATTTTGTCGCCATGTTTCTTTGCATTGTAATAAAACTTTCTTCAGATCAAAATGCTAAGAAACTGTGTGATTTTCATAACCTAAGAAAAGGCTTATTGCATGGTCGTCAGGAATTTGACGATGAGAATGTTAGGATAAATTGGTTTGCCAAGTGTGAGTTTTAGGCTACATTGCGCAGGTTTGGATATCACGAACACAAGAAATTATCTTTAAATTTTGACCCCGTCTAGGAATTTGAAACAAAAGCGTACTTTTTCTCTGCCATATACGGGAAAGTGTTTTTTTTTTTATTAAAAGTATAGTTGTATTTTGTTTCATTTCCCTTCCAGAACATACCAAGAAGCAGCTGGATGACTACCTGGCAACTCACTTTGGTGGGAAGGTGAAGGTCGTTCATGCGACAAAGCGAGAAGGTTTGATTCGGGCTCGGATTCTTGGGGCAAAGGAAGCCACAGGGGACGTCCTCATTTTTCTCGATTCACACGTTGAGGCAAATGTCAACTGGCTTCCTCCACTACTCGGTAGGTGGCGCCACTAAGCAGACTGTCAACATAAATTAGATTAAAATGAACATGTCGGTTTCTCTGTGTAGTAGTTCATAACAGGAAGTCTGCGGTGTTAACATGGGAAAGTCAGGTGTTATTGGGCATTAGACGGTGTTACATTGGTTAACACCTGACTCGACGATATTGTATTTAACGCCTGTTTTGAAACTGGGTGTTTGGTCAACCGTTTGTACTTGCTTCTAGTTGGAACTTTTTAAATAGCGAACCTTTTGCCTGCCTAACGCAGTAAATAAACACAGCCTAGCAGTATACCGCCAGCATAATTCAGTAAAACCCAAATCGACAACCAGTCTGGCGAATATGTATCGTGGATATAATATATGTGTGTGAGTATTTTTCATGCATTAATTGCAGCATAGCTGAATACTTCCTAAATGATTTGAGATGGTGTTCAACTGAACCAGTGTGCCAGGATATAACGTAACGCACTTTGAGCAGTTCTGAGGACTGGATACTGTGCTATACAAGGACTCGCCATTAATTGATATAATTTCAGATCCGATCGCGCGTGACCCAAAGACCGTCGTGTGTCCATTCATTGACGTCATTGACTTTGAGAACTTTGAGTATCGAGCACAGGACGAAGGCGCACGAGGGGCCTTCGATTGGGAGTTTTTCTACAAGCGCTTGCCTCGATTAAAGGAAGACGAAAACCATCCGGCAGATCCGTTCGAGTAAGGCTAGCCGCTCCGTCTTGGTTTATTTTATGTGTATGATTATTACAGTAGCTTGATATGCAGTAGACTTGGTTTGCAGGTCAAAATAATATATTCAGAGAGTAGCCCAATAAATACACTGGTGTGTATGAGTCTGTCTGTCTGCCAGTGACAGTATATATATATATATATATATATATATATATATATATATATATATATGTGGGTGTGTGTGTATTAGGTGTGAATTCTTATTTTTAATTATACACACTAGTGCACATAGATTGCATGCACTCACCAAAACACATGATTAATTTACAATTTTGTTGTTGTTTTTACCACAGTTTGTATATTTTATTGTATTTGTGTATATTTGTTGTTGTGTGCATGTATGACACTTCTGACCACTCTGATGTCACTGGCAGGAGTCCAGTGATGGCCGGGGGTCTGTTTGCCATAGACCGCAACTGGTTCTGGACACTGGGCGGCTACGACCCTGGTCTTGAGATCTGGGGCGGGGAACAGTACGAGCTGTCTTTCAAGGTCGGTTACACCGAATTTTTGTCATCTAATTGTAGTGTGTGTGTGTGTGTGTGTGTGTGTGTGTGTGTGTGTGTGTGTGTGTGTGTGAGTGTGTGAGTGCGTGCATGCGTGCATGCATGCGTGTGAGTGCGTGCGTGCGTGCGTGTGTGTGTGTGTGTTTTCAGCATTTTCTTGCAGACACTTTGCATTTCAGAAATTACAAGGGTTTCATTTGACCACAGGAGAATAAAATAATGCTTTACATTTCTCACAGTGTATTAGGTATGCTTACTGGTTAACTGTTTCTGCTGTAAAAAGTACAACTATTACTAGGTTTCAAATGTTTGCAAGATAATTTTTAACTGAAATGTTGAAACAGCTTTATTAAAAGTGTTTCTTAATGTAAGTACGAATGTATGTCTCGCCATTGTAGATCTGGCAGTGTGGAGGGAAGATGGTTGATGCCCCTTGTTCCCGGATAGGACACATCTACCGCAAGTTTGCCCCCTTCCCAAACAATGCCCCTGGGGACTTTGTGGGCAGGGTAAGTTACTTACCATCCTGTGTACTTATAAGTTTTAAAGGACAAAAAAGTTAACTGTTTCGTGGCATACACCTAATAGAGTTAATATAAAGTAACAATTTCCAAATATAATTTTTTTTAACGTCAGCGGTTTACTCAGAATGTGACTTTAAAGTCTAAAATTCTAACGAAATCCACGATGGTCTAGACGCCGCCATAGGTGAAGGGTTAACTTGGCTTGGCCATTCAGCGCGCGGCATTCTATGTCTCTGCTGAAGCCGGTCAGCTTCCTGCGACGTTGTTAAGGGTCAACAACATTCGTTCAGTTGGCGTGACATCTAGCAACTGCTTATAGACGTATATCGAAATCTGTGGTTAAATCTATGGTAAACTTTAGTAATTATGCCTTACTGTTCGGCATACTGTTGCAATAATAGTTGAAACAACCGGTAGTATTGAAGCAATGGATTCACTTTGGTGATTTGCGGGCGTACTGTTTGGAATCCCCATGATGTCAACAGCTGCCTGTCATGTTTTAGGCAAGTTCATTCACTCTATGTTGCACCAGTTCACTCAGCTGTGTTTATGAGTACCTTGCTATAAACAGTGGTGGATATATGTGTACGGATAGTCTTCAAGCATTAAGTGCAGCATGGCTGGATGCTTCCCAGAGAAGTCGAGATGGTGTTTGGTTGAACATGTCTGTCAGGGAGAAAAGTGAAAGTTTAAAGTGCTATGAGCAGTGTAGAAGACTATAATATAATGTGTTGTATAGGAACCTGCCATTCCTTTAATACTGTCAGTTTCTGGTTTGCTAGAATTACCGTCGAGTTGCGGAGGTGTGGATGGACGAATACGCGGAATATCTGTACAAGCGGCGCCCGCACTATAGATCCATCAACACAGGAGACATCAGTGACCAGCTGGCCATTCGCAAGAAACTCAACTGTAAGCCGTTCTCGTGGTTCATGAAGGAAGTGGCCTTTGACCTCACCAAGTATTACCCCCCTGTGGAACCCGAGGATCTGGCATCTGGAAATGTGAGTCGAGCACCCAATGCTGTACCTGACAGATTCCCTATTGTCGCTCAGTGTCGGCGCAGTCACATGGCATGACCATTAAATAAACGATGTGCCATCTGGTAAATATTCAACCAAATGTCAATATATGGTTGATCTAATTCATGTATATTTGACAAGTATCATAACCAGAACACATTACAGAGAGAAAGATGCATGCCAAAAACATGTTTTATCATTTACATATAGCCTCTGTCACCTGTGCTAGGGGTATTGTCACCAGTCTGACGGCTGATACTGACATCATCAGCACCAGTGACGCCTGGCAGTCGTGCAAAGACTTTTTGCTTGCTAACAATGCTACAAGTGTTTTCTCTTATTGTTTCGTCCATGTAAGCCACCTCCTGGCATTGCTATATGTAGCACCCAACACTACCGGTAGTACTTGTCTGATCAGTAGCCATAGATAGCCAACAGATGTTACTCATCGACAGCAATGTATTGTTATTTTTGCTGCAGTTGAGAAACATTGGCACTGGACTCTGCATTGACACAAAGACAACGGCTCAAAACTCTCGCTTCGGACTTGCCATGTGTGAACTGACATCCAGTGATCAGGTAAGGTCATAAGTCAAGCTGACCGTGTAGGGTCAACAGTAGGGGTAAAAAAATATTTTGAACTGGCGATGCGTCGCGATAATTCTATCGATACTCATTCAGTAGTTATCGACAATATTGCAGCGAAGTATCAGTAGTAATGACGGTTGGCCAGACACATCAACATGTCTACTTGTGTCACTGTAATATGACTCATGTAATGTTTCCTTATGTACCGACTCCACCATCTCAAAATCAACAATTGCCAATGAAATCAGCATCACCAACATGAGTTGCTGTTGTGAAGTAGCTGGCTCCAACTCTTTTTCGTGGGTCCATGCGAAAAGTAGCTGAACTTAAAGTAAAATCAGGACAAGCGTAATTAGCTTTCATGAAACCGCCACGATAATCATGAGACTATTGTGACATAATCAGAGTAATAATGACAGCTATCATGAAACACACACATTAGAAGAATCATCTTCAATCTTGTTGACTGTATTATGATGCGTTCTTGGTGTATGATTAGGTTATGTATAATTGTATCGCTGATGTGTTCTTAGCAGATAGTCAGGTTGTCTTATACTATGTTGATATATTCTTGGCAGATAGTCAGATTGTCTTATACTGTGTTGATATATTCTTGGCAGATAGTCAGATTGTGTTTAACTGTGTTGATATATTCTTGGCAGTCAGTCAGGTTGTCTTTGATAGTGTTGATGTGTTCTTTGCAGATAGTCAGGTTGTTTTTCACTAAGTTGATATGCTCTTAGCACACATGATTTTGGCAGGTCATCTTTGCTGCTGATTACATCAGTCTCAGTACCCCTCCAAAGATAAGCTAAACCAATAATACTGCTCACTGCCAAGTTCCGGTGTTCTTGATTTTAGCCATAACAAAGGCAAACAGGTATTTATTTTGGAATTCCTGAAAGTCTAGGAAGTTGTCTTGGAATTAGACCATGTCTGTGCTGCTGTCACATGCAGCTGGCGAAGGCAATTGCTAGTTTGACTCAGCTCACTTCCTTACAATGCATATCTCAGTCCGAGGTCAATATATGTGTGTTCTCCACCTCTGGCGTGCGAGGATTTGGCAGACGTATTGTTTGTGACCGTGTATTTGATGGGTTTGTGACCATGTATTTGATGGGTTTGTGACCGTGTATTTGATGGGTTTGTGACCATGTATTTGATGGGTTTGTGACCGTGTATTTGATGGGTTTGTGACCGTGTATTTGATGGGTTTGTGACCGTGTATTTGATGGGTTTGTGACCGTGTATTTAATGTGTTTGTGACTGTGTATTTTGTGTGTTTGTGACCATGTATTTGATGTGTTTGTGACTGTGTATTTTGTGTGGTTGTGACCATGTATTTGATGTGTTTGTGACTGTGTATTTTGTGTGTTTGTGACTATGTATTTGATGTGTTTGTGACTATGTATTTGGTGTGTTTGTGACTATGTATTTGATGTGTTTGTGACTATGTATTTGGTGTGTTTGAGACCATGTATTTGATGTGTTTGTGACTATGTATTTGGTGTGTTTGTGACCATGTATTTGATGGGTTTGTGACCGTGTATTTGGTGTGTTTGTGACCATGAATTTGAGACCATGTATTTGATGTGTTTGTGACTATGTATTTGATGTGTTTGTGACCATGTATTTGATGTGTTTGTGACTATGTATTTGATGTGTTTGTGACTATGTATTTGGTGTGTTTGTGACTATGTATTTGGTGTGTTTGTGACTATGTATTTGATGTGTTTGTGACCATGTATTTGATGTGTTTGTGACTATGTATTTGATGTGTTTGTGACTATGTATTTGGTGTGTTTGTGACTATGTATTTGATGTGTTTGTGACTATGTATTTGGTGTGTTTGAGACCATGTATTTGATGTGTTTGTGACTATGTATTTGGTGTGTTTGAGACCATGTATTTGGTGTGTTTGTGACTATGTATTTGGTGTGTTTGTACAGTTCATCAGGCTGTCCTGGCACAAGGATCTCAGACTGAAACATCGCAGCATGTGTTTCGACGTGTCTCAGTCGATAGTGAAGTCTCCCATCATTCTCTACAACTGCCACGGCATGATGGGCAACCAGAGGTGGAAGTACAACGTGGTGAGTGGCCTCTACCTCGGTGTAGAGATTAGCATATTATGTCTACCTCTACATAGTTCATGGCATAACCTGCAGACCATTGATTAGCTTTCATACAAGTGAGTATACTACCGTCCTTCTGATGTGTATGGTGACTACTGCCCATTAAAAATTATATGTACCAAATAGTATTTATCTGTGAGCCAACTGTACATATCTCTATTTAAATGTAATATTCTCTGTGATGAGGAAGCTCACTTTTTTGTTGTTTATTTAACATATCTACAACTTTATGAGAACTTTAGCCTTTTATTAATAAATTAATTTAATTTGCAGCAGTAGACGCTGAACAGTATAATTTGTCCAGTAAAGTTTGATGAAGCAAATAAATTATATTATTTATTATTAGTTAATTTCCCTAAAGCATCAAAATAGATATAAAATCTAAATATGTAGAATTATTATTAATAATAAAATAATTTTGTATAAATAAGTCAATAATAAGTCAAATAAATTAGTAAATAAAAAAGTTTTGCCCATTGTTAACACAATAGTAATTCATAGGATTTTGTTCGGTGAAATTGTGGGTACTTTTAAGTGAATTTTTGCTAACTATTAAATACATTTATGGTTACTTTTAAATTAATTACGGCCGGTGATGACGTCAGCCGTGTGTGGGGTTTGTTGCAGTTGACGAAGCAGCTCTTCCACCCTGTGTCCGGCCAGTGCATGGACTGTGAGGCCGACACCAAGAACCTGTTCATGGTTCAGTGTGACAGCAGCAGTAACACTCAGAAGTGGGAGTTTAGCAAGATGAACGTGACTGTCATCAAGGAAGACTGGCTGCTCAAGATGCCCTAGTGCACACGCCGTTACCATGACAACATGCCACCCTCGCACAACATTCCAGAAGTTCAGCGCCGTCCTGTTCGCCGTCGCATCCTCAAAGTTGGCATCGCCCCATTTGGTGTTCCCTTCGGGGTTCACCACCCTTTCTGCGCGATGGCGTCGAGACATCTAGTCACACAGTATCGTTTACGCTGTGGCGCACTTGTTCCTCTTCTTGCCATAGGAGGCGCCAGAGGCATCGACAAGAGCCAGTCACTGCTCTAGATCTGCAGCTCACATGGTGATGTTTTCCTCCGTGGATCTTTCTCGTTCCTTTAAACTGACGTCATCTCCATCTTCCTTCCTCCTTCAGCTGGGACATACACCAGGAGACAATGGGTTGTTGTGTCCTAGCACCTCATTGTTATGTCAGCATAATCCTCCGTGTAAGACCTTTCACAGTGGCCTCCATTCACAGTCTTAAACTATTATAAAATGGTCTTTGTGGTATGACCTTTTTGTGGGACCAATCGTCGGTGGATGGCGTTCTTGCCATCAATTATCTGTTGTTATATGAAGTGATAATTCGATGTCAATGATATGGGATCACCGTAATAAACTCTTAAGAATCTCCAGTAATGGTTTTAAATAGAAGCATACCCTGATAGTCACAATCCGATATGTCGAATGAAAAATCTGAAGACGAACATCGGATGACTAACCTTTGATGAAATCTCAGATGAGAAAACCGTCATATTGATTTGCTCATAGTTTTAATATATAAAGAGATTTTAGATGTATACAACAAAATAAAAATAGGCCATTTAATACATTTTGATTTAAACAGACACGCTACGATTCTCAAGACGGTATCCATCTACGCTTCTGTAAAATAACAACCTCTGTGGTGCCGGTGTGTATTAGTGCTAGTATTGTTCATTGGGTGGCGCCACTGGAGTCATTTGTTGCACTGCATTTGCAAAATGCAGTGACCGCCCAACCACCAACCAGTTTGTAATGCTATGCATTATTCAGGACATTACAAGCTAATGCGACTGTTCGTTAGTAGTCTTCATCATTATGCAATAAATGTTGCTGTTACAGTGTGTTTTGCAAATGTATGTAATGCGTGTTTTGGGGTGTCAGGATTTGTTGTTGCGGTGTCAAGATTTGTTGTTGAGGTGTCAAGATTTGTTGTTGAGGTGTCAAGATTTGTTGTTGAGGTGTCAAGATTCAGCTTACTTCATGTGATGGAATGTAACGGTGCAGACAAGTGTTTCACCATGGTAAAGAGCACGTTAAACAGGATCCATTGTTAAATATAAGGAGCTTTTTAAGACGCAGAAAGCTGCCATCATATCACCGTGGTGAAAATGTTCTCGTGTGACATCCTGATGTTGACGGTTTACATTGTAATATCGCTATCAAGATGTAAAACCAGGCTATGAGCTCATAAGAATATTTGTGAAATGGTTGCCTGAATGCTAGCCACAGGCAGTACAATTAACTGTGTTGAAACAGGTGTAAGATTGTACTAACGATACCAGTAATGTGTACCATTCTGTGCTAGTTGTGTCGATTGTGTCGACATTACAAATCGTCTTTACATGGGTATTTGTTCCGGTACGAGTTGCATTGCATTGGCGAGAGTTGAACATATTATATATAGCTTTAATTTGATAGACTGACCAAGTGACCATGTATTCCATGGAGCGGGATGTGTGATTCACTGGTTGAGGTTACCTGATGTATATTTCATTCCAAGTTGCTACCTCTATGGTGGTTCTTGCAGACGAACGAAATGAGTTCCTTACTTGTGTCGTGAAACATTCCAAATGGGTATACTGACTGGTGTCAAACATACGTTTTATTTACCCTTTTTAGGGCCATTCTCAAGACACAGAAGTGGCTGGGATAGGGTACATCAGAGGGTAATCTCGAGACCTGTGGCCCCGTCATATTGGCACACTGAGTGGGTTGTGGGTGGGCAGGAATTTTACTTGACAAGTATAAGGTATCAATGTATGTGATGGTCCTCATGCTACGTCTCTGTGAACTGCACTGCACATTGTGCAGTCCTTGTTTTGAATCTCCTTCCAGTTTATTCTACCCCATTGCAATACCTCAGCTACTTCTCAAAGATGGCTATTTTGCTATACTCGGGACTATTTTATGTTGTGGGACATTTTTATTTCAAAATAGTTGTATTACTCAATTACTTGTGTGATGTTAAGGGAGGTAAGTGTTTTTTTTCAGAGTGTACTGAATAAGTTCTTCATTAAGGAATATACAGGATATGTTTGTTATGTTACTGTATTTGGCCTTATCCATTAAGGCATGATCAAATTTGTGAAAAATATATTTATAAATATTTATAATCCTATTTCTGTTTCATCTGAAACTGCATACTTTTGGAAAAAGGCAGTTACCCATGCTACAACATTTGAAAATTACATTACATTGTTTCAATGTAGCGTTTCATTGTCTTGTCGAGAGCACAACACAATGGAATGATGACATGTAGCGTAATCCACGTAAGGCCTACAGCTTTGAGGTATTGTTATCCAACCCCCAGAAGAATTTTATAAGTTTAAATCTATGAACCATTCTTGTGGTCCCATTAGATCACAAGAAAAATGTAGGCTTGTTACATGAAAAACTGAAGGACCAACAAACTGAGAAACACGATATTATTTGTTGTTGAAAGTGGAACATGGTCAACACAGTAATTATCAGTGTAGGTGGAGGGAACTTAGGACCCCGGTATAATTTTCATTTGTGTTGTTTTGGGCTGAGATCCGTTGTAGATTGGGACATTTGAGAGTATGGAAATCAACCCATGACCATGTTTTCTGATCGAAATTAGTTTCAAAAGAGTTGTGATAAAACTGGTGGTTTGTTTCCCAGTGAGTGTCTTGTCATCGATTGCATTGTTGATTGTTCAGTTGGATTAAACTTTTATTATTATTTGTCTTCCATTCTGTACATTTTACCAATATGTGCATATTTGAAATTTGTTTGTATATATTTGTCAAATAAATATATAATGTTATGCTCATATAAATCAAACTTGTCTGATTTGTGTAAAAAATGTCTTGCCATTGTTATGAAGAACGCAAATTAATTTTTAACGGTATTTTTTGTATAATACTTTTTTTTTATATTTAAAACTACTACGTAGTAAGTAATTGGTTCATAAGGATGAAGACATCAGTGTTAATGGGATTCTATGAACTCGAAATATTTGATATGAAGTGTCTCATCCAATAAATGCGTGTAGTGTTGGACGAACGGAATTGCCCAAGTTTTGAACGTACCTGTGACAGGTGGAATCAAACTTGTTTCCCTGGTCGATAGCCCAGTGTTCTTCTGCTCCCCAAATACCAATCCTTCCCTTAATTTAAAGTTTAATGCCAGACCTTTCCCCAGGCTATTATGTCCTTGTGTCACTTGTGATATGTTTGAACAAGCTTGTCTTGTTAATATCTAGCCTATCTAGATGTAACCAGATTGCCATCCAAAGCTTTATGCAGTAGCCTATTTCAGTTCAGTAATTCTTTTTAAAAATGACTAAATCATTTAATTAAAAAAATCTTGGATATGATTCAGTAAACATTGTTGAATGGTTTGCGCAATTTTTACTTTTTGGGTTGCATGTTCTGGCGCCGCCAAATAATTATATGTGCGACCTGGTGGAACATATTAAACTAATAGTTCAGGACGATTACCAAGGCTGCGTAAGGTGGCAGCACGTGTTATCCCGCTCAACCGCCTGGGAAATTATAGCCTCGGTTACCCAGGCTCCGTGAGGTGGCAGCACTTTTCAGCACTTTTCAGCTCCTTACATCCGCCTGGGGGAAATATGGGTCTGCATTTTCGAGCCGCCAGGGCGGCCTTACCCCAGATTAGGGTAGAGACGCTGATTGGCTCTCAGGCCAACTATGAAATAAAAATTAAAATAACGATATACTTTTACAAGATAATGATATCATGTGAGAAGTATTCAACATTGAACTTATATTAAAGGGGCACTGTATGGGATTGAACCTTCCACTCGTAACGGCAAAATTTTGCCGACCCGCGAGAGGCAGCACCGTCAGTACCTAAACATTTCTTGTCGACAAAACTGCGACAACTGACAAGACAAGCGTGCCGCGTGATAACTGTTGTTGCTATTTTTAACTCATGGCTTTTAAAAGTGATCCTGGACAGTGCAGTTGTGGAAACATCTGTAATAGATTGGAAAAGAGACGCGCGTGTCTGTGTTTGATTCAAACGTCAACAAGATATTTTTAGGTACTGACGGTGCTGCCTCCTCGCGGGTCGGCCAAATTTTGCCGTTACGAGTGGAAGGTTCAATCCCATACAGTGCCCCTTTAACACAAAAGTAAGTAAAAATTCAAATTTACAGTTGTTTATAAATAAGAATTACGGCAGGATTAACCAGTATCCGTGAGGTGGCAGCATTTTCTAGCCCCACATGGATAGCATACAAATTAAATAATGATACTTTTTTTTATCAAATAATGCTGATGATTTTATCAAATAATACATTAACACAAAATAAATAGAATTACAAATTTGCAGCTGTTTATAAAATATAAATTACGGCAGTGTCCGTGAGGTGGCAGCATTGTATAGATCACGCGGATAAACAAACACAAAAGCCGTCAATGTGACCAGACTGTCTTCTCGGCGTAGTTCCGCAGCCGACCGACAGTCGGTTAAGCGAGACGGGAAATTAATGCTCTGCCAATATTGTTGTTCAGTAAGGGGGTTTTGTAAATAAAAAATTCTAACAATATTTCAACACAGCAAACTTCCTGTTACAAGAAACCAGGCTGGCGCCTTCCAGACAGAGGAATACAATCCTCGCTTTTTGTCAAAGCCGAGAGACGTCGCTATCAAAACACACCACACGCACGGCGTGACACAGTCAAAAGTGCCCTGAAGGGCAATAATTCGACAGTTTATGGTAGTGCGCTAACGTATTGGCCATGTGTTTCGGGACATTTATGTATGCACATTATATTCGCAACGCTATGCCTATGAGAGGTCTACGCGTATCGTTCTGAACAGTTTTTTTTATTATGGAGGAATTTACATTTCAACGACTGTGGAATGTGGATAAGGACAGGACACGTGCAGAGCTGGGTGAACTGTTGCCACCGTGTCTTTACACACACAGGCGCGCGCACGCGAACGCGCACGAACAATTTACTCTTTCTGAACAACAAATACAACCTGATTACACACACGCACACACGCACAGGCACGCGCGCGCGCACACACACACACACACACACACACACACACACACTCACACACACACACACACACACACACACACACACACACACACACACACACACACACACACACACACACACACACACATTATACAATATAACAACGAAAAGTTGTCATTTATTTTATTTTGTGTTTATTTAAGTTAAATTTCGAATTTCTTTTATAGTACTATCTGATAAAAAGGGTATCCTTATTTAATTTGTTATTTTAAGGTCGGCCTTAGTGTCAATCAGCGTCTCTCGAACGTAACCGAGACTATAAGGACAGTGCAAATAAGGAGTTACGATTGATGGTCCCAAAAGAAATCATTTATCCAGTGTGCAAAAAACATAGACAACAACTCGCACATTATTCGTCTATCCTGAAGAGTCAAGAATTGGAACAAGTTCTGCTAAATGGACGATGCGACACCGCATGAGCATCGCGATAAATAGATTATCTTTGGCGAAGAATCGTAAGGGCGGGATTGTCAATTAATGTTTCCGTTCGGTTAGACATTGACTCTAAAGGCAAATTATATGTCGCCGGAGCGTGTGAATCGCAACAAACGTTTAAAGTAATCGACTCTGCCGCGGAGATAAATAAATGCTGATTGGACGGATTGTGAAGCGAATCCAGCAAGCGTATGTGCTCGACCGAAAGAAAGATAACAGGCGTAGTTAATGCATCGATCCACATGCAATCTCCTCATCGAGATACGTGGCAATGTAAACGAGTGCAGAGTCGACACAGAAAAATACCGCGGGACTTACCACAAGAAAGCGCAGAAGATCTGCTGGTCGTTATGCATATGTTAAAAGACGGTATATTGTGTTTAAAGAGGCCGTTGTAGATGTAATCATCATCATCATCATCATCATCATCATCATCATCATCATCATCATCACCATCACCACCACCATCATCATCATCATCATCATAATCATCATCATCATCATCATCACCATCAGCACCATCACCATCATCATCATGATGAAGTCATAGTGTCCCGTGGATGGGCGAGGGCCTCAGCATGCTGCTTCTACATTTGCCTAACTTACGCTATCCTCTGCCAGATGGTACTCTTCTAGTAGTCGTCTAGTTCATCTCTCCAACGTTTCGCCGGCCTTCCTCTAGGTCTTTTCCTTTCGTAGGATTTCTTGGTGGTGATACGCAATGTCCATCGGTTATCTTGTATCCTGCTGACGTGTCCAGGTCCACTTCCGTCTTCTGACCTGTTCATTCACGACGGTCAATGACGGCTTGCTTTCAACACTATTGAAATGTCATGAGTGAGTGTAAGAGAAGAAAGAGAGATAAATAAATAAATATTATATATATATATATATATATATATATATATATATATATATATATATATATATATATATATATAGAGCTAGATAGATATATAGTTAGAGAGAGAGGGGGGACCGAGAGAGGACAGAGAGAAGAGAAAGGAGACACAGGTAAGAAGAGAGAGAGAGAGGGGAAAAAGAGAGTGGAGAGAGAGAGAGAGAGAGAGGAGAGAGAGGAAACAGAGGAGACATGGGTGAGAGTGGGGGAGAGAGAGAGAAGAGAGAGCAGAGAAAGGACAGAGAAGAGAGAGAGAGAGAGAGTTAGCGAACCGGCATGGGCGCGTTTGACACGATTTATGCGTCTTGCATAGAGCATAAATTTGATGGTATTGTAACATTGATAAATTAAGCTACGCAATATAGAGCCGTATCTCCTGCATAGCACATTTCGTCGGACGATGCAAGAGGGAGACAAATAATTCGCGTCGCAGTCACAATTTATGTTTTTCCCTGGTCGCATTCAACGCGACGTCTTTGGGTTGTTGTACGAAAAAAAATCTACCTGAACTGTTTTCTCCAGAGAGGAACTCGTTTGATTCATATGGAGGGATAATGGCGAACCAGCCAGTCAATATTCGCCCGGCATAGATGCGTAAAGTGGATAGTTACAGTCGGTCCTAAGAAATAAACGATAATATTAATTGATTCAGATCTGAGACGAACAGTCATAATGTTACATGGTGCCGCTCTGACGGGACGGCCTCAGACACGGTGGACGTGCGCCATTACTGAGACGTTGGACGGTGCCATTGTCAATCTCAACATCGTCACATCCTATTTCCCAATCGGCACAGACTTCAATCGATTAGTCTGCTGAATCAGTTGTATTTGGGTATGGGAACTTATTATTAGTCAAACCAAGTCAGTTGTATTTAGGTATAGGAACTTTTTAGTCAAACCAAGTCATATTTAGTGTTACCATTGAATGGTCGAAACAGTCTCATTGAAAACATTGCTGAAGCACAGGGAGGCAGTCCTTTCAAAGCATCCTCGCAAGCCAGGATTATTTGCCATGAAATCTAGAGAAGAGGTGATACTGACGTAATCAGCCGCAGCGACCCCTGGCGCGCGAGGATGTTTCAAACAGGAGAACCGGGTTCGAATCCTGTGCCATACCACGGACACGTTCGTTCACGCAGCTGTATGCACGATTGAGAAACTTGCAGTAGATAGTGGTGGTTGTTTGTGTACGAATACTCGTCTGATTTAATTACGTCATGGTTAAATAATCCTCAGTGAAGTCAAGATGGCGTGGTGGTAATTTCCTATCGACCTCCAGGTCCCATGGCAGGGTTGTTAAACGCAACAGCGATTTTGACCTCGTTGCAACGACTTGCGGTATTTTATAATTCGTCCGACGTTACAGAGAAGTTATTACTGATTATTCGCGTATTGCTGGCGAGCTCCGGGGAGCAATTCAGTGAATATATCTTCCGGTTATCTCCTTTTCTAACAGAGCACTTCGTCACAGCCAGTGGGTGTGTTTAATACACTGCCTGGGTCCCCAGATAGCAGTCTAGCCACGGGTTTAAGTCATACTCCCCCGTCATGTCGTTTAAGTAACCAACGTTACGTAATATATAACTTCGCCTCCCCAACTTCTGTCTGTCTCTCTCTAGAATTTCCGTGAACACTATTCCGCATCCTCGACTAACATATAGCAAAATATTCTATGTAATCATGTACCATTTTGTAACATTTATGTAGAGTTCTGTAAAATTAGTCTGAAATTAAACATTCTGTCCAATGTAGAATCTAATGCAATGGAATGCATAATTTTGGTCAATTCTAGTTGCATTGAAATCTACAGAATGTTCAGTATAAATCAATATAATATTATTGTTCTTTGAAATAATGAAATCGATTGGTGAAAACTTCAATTTGCAACCTCCCTTGATGCTCGCCAAAACACATTCAGGATAAGATATACGTTCCCCGTCTGTCATTTCGAACGTTTTTCTTCATAAACATTCTTCGTAATACCAGAACGTCTCTTGTTATCTTTACTTGGCTCCACCATGCTGAATCACAATTGCGCGCATAGCCCGCAATCCACGCGTAGCGCATCGTCTACTTTGCATTGCTCGCGTGTTACGAATCTAGACACATGCTGACATCAATACGTCATCTATCTCGCCAGAACGCTCCCGTCGCACACAGCTGTAGACGTAGGCCAGAAAACAACGGTTTAGCTCAGTTTTATGTCACAGTCGCATCATACCGTGTATTCTCTCGCAGGTGGCTTTATGAGGTCAAATCATGAGTGACTTGTGTCACCTCCTCTCTCAATAGTATAATGTGCTACCATCAGGCAGGAGATTCAGGGCATTTAGGGCAAAGAAAGCAAATACATTGAGCAGTTTTTCCCCATGTCAATAAAATTAATCAATAAAACCTAAATCCGGTGATCAAGTAATCTCAAGTTATCAAGATAATCAATACATCTTAGTTATATTATTAATGTTTATACCCAGTTCATGATCTTAGTAGGTTAAAAACGTAATTAAACAATAATTTATTTTAAGTAAATATTTATTTATATTTATTTATTATATTTATTTAATGTTAAAATATTTATTTTAAATCAATACTATTTATTTCTTTTACAACTGACTAAATTGTGTAACATTGTCACCCCCGCCAGAACCAATGTGAATGTATGGAATATTTGTCTGCGACTGGCTATCTAATTACTGTTTTTTAATAATAATTTTGTACTGGCCATAAGACAATGTTCTCTCGTTTGAGAAATTTAATCAACTATCTTGTAACTTATTTCCTGAGGTCTTATCGCTACTCTCGTAATACGGACTCACACATTGCAAGACATCGAGTACAACTTCAAAATGCGCACAGCTGCATACATCTGTATACTCACATAACAATCACGCACGTGACACGCTGCTTTCCTATCAGATTGTCTGTCAAAACACATTTCGTTGCAAACCAACCTAAGACGTAGTTGTGGGACCGCAGCAAATACAATGCTGTTGTTTTGATTGGTTGCATCGACGAAGGTGGTGCCATTCATGTTATCGGAGGTTTTTGTTAGAATTTTCTGAGCACTTTCTGGTTAGTTACTTTGCCATGCACAACTCGCCATCTCTACTAATATCAGTGTCAGTTCTGTATAGCACTTAACCTAGTTCAGTACATGTCATATTGTCTCATTTTGAACCAATAACTTTCATCGCGACTATTTTTATTCGTCATAAACATGTAGGACACTTGGCTTAATCGACAAGTAACTGAGTTGTTGTAGACCCATTTACCAGGCAATTATTGGCCATAGATCAACGATGCATCTATTTCTGCGGCGAGCCAACATCAGCAAAGGCTTGTTCCGGTGCACGGGGCGGCCATTGACTCTGGCAAAGTGAGGCCGGCCGGCTGATTGTTTGTTTTGCGTGGGTGACAATGATGTATGGTCCAACTGATAAGCGCAGGATGATCGTTACGATTTTACCACAATTATAGAAGTTGTTACACAACATGTCACGTCACTGTCTGCAGCAATTGTTTCCTTAGATGATATTATTAGTCCAGGGAAGTGCGTACGTGCGTGGGTGCTTGTGTGGCTCCGTGCCTTATCACCAAACGTGAGATGGGCGTTAGACAATTGCTCGCAGAGGAATGCTAGTATTCTGCGATTGTTCTTATTTATGTGCGTACTCATGTTTTGTAGGTTTTATTCATGTGTACACTTGAATTGAATTAGATTGTTTGTATTCATGTGTACACTTGAATTGGATTGATTGACTTGTTTGAATAAACACTTTTGACTTGACAATGTCAATCGTCGCCTAAACTGTCCAGGATGTATATTTTGCGTAATGGGAAACATGCGCAGAGAACTTTGCAACTTCAAATTAACGTAATGTTTGTTAAGCGTCACATTCCGATGGGGTTAAAGGTTACACCGTCAGCACTGGCACGGAGAAATTAATTGTTTTCAACAAGAGTTCCATTTTCTAGAATGCATAACCACATAATGCTCTCATCTTGAGAGGTCTTGCCTGCATTCTGGCATACTCACTCACCACGAGCTGTGCCAATACCGGAAGTTTGCGGAATTCTCCCGGTATACAGCTGTGATATGTTACTTTCGTCTCGACAGAATCGATGGTGAGTCGAATGACATTTAATGGCGGTGATCGAAGCGCCCTCTTCCCGGCTGAATAGGAACTAGTTTAAGCCGGGAGCAATTACGCGGGAATCGCCACCAAAGGCAAGAACATGTTCTGGCACGGGAAACGGTGTTAATTAAGTCTTAATTAACACAGCGTTATTTCTAGGAACGTGCAGCGATTTCGGCATGCATGTACCCGCGTGGAACGGATCTGTGTGACATTTCACAACGCAAGATGCGTCCACGCATGCGTTGTCGCGTCTGGTGTGATGTAACTATCTCCGGAATTCGATGCCACTCGTCTTGCGTTAGATTGATTTCGTAGGACACATCTTGTATCAAGTTCCACTCGGCAGCTCGTTTGTCCAAATGCATTATTTAGTTCTGAAGAAATCACCGCGAAAACTAGTCAATTAATTTCGGTTAGGCCGAACTGAAAATTCGGACGAAGGGCATACACCAGGTTGTGCAGAACATAATAGACAGTACAGAAAATGGGGAGAGGCTTCATAAGTATAAATGTTGTATTTTACATCAGTTCAACCAGGCTATTATTCAGGATATCGAAATTCCAGAACAGAGTTCAGCTTGTTTCCATTAACCATGATATTCTCCTCTCGGGTTCTTTAGTACCTATACGGAATTGTGTAGCAAAATACATGTCCTGTGACTTTTCATATAGATATTAAATAATTTTTTTTTCCCACTTATAGTGACCCTAAAGAACTGGAAAAACTGTTTCCATTTTTGTCGGCCTCTTTTTCGTCGGAAAATTCAAGATGGCCGCCATCGGTCACCATTTCAGTAGGACATCAGATCCGACCTCTTTCCCCAAAACGCTATAGATACATATTTTCTTGGAAGTTATTTCTCAGAAAGATAAACTGATAATAGACTAATGGTTTGTTTTATTTCATTACGTGTCTCCACATACACGCGTATCAAGAATAAAAGGCAACTGCTGAGCCACATTGTGTCTCCGGAAGTACCTCTGGTGTTT
>OZ024860.1:6746658-6776658 GCA_964017155.1 Oasisia sp. SBJ-2009
CATATCTCCTGAAAAGCACACGGCCGTCCAGGAAAATATATAAACCCACTGTCGTATCGGTATTATCCTATCTGCCAACGTCGCGAAAATCGCTGCTAAATTCAGCTTGACATATTCTTCAGATGTGCAATAACCCTACTGCTAAATGCGGACATGCGCTGTGCACCATATCCGGTGTGAACACCGTATGGACCGGATGTGACGGTCAGACGACAATTAACAGCCTGTGTTGAAAACGGAAGACGTAGACAATTTGATATTTGAAATGTAATTTGACATATACTTAGCGCAATATTTGTCAAGGTATGTTAGCAATTGCTATCTAAGATTTCAAAGTATTAGCTGAGGAATGAAGCATTTCGAAGAGTTTAATTGGCTGAACGTTGTTTTGCAAATTTTCTGTCCACAACACACGGTGATACTCTATTATGCAGCTATACTATTATTGGTTAATATTGATGAACACCATGCATGCAAGTATCTTACTTTTTACAAGCGCTCGACTAAACCTTTTCAGCACAATAATGACATCATGCCAATTACCACGAAGCCGTTTCAGAAGGTTCTGCGATATAGATGTCTTACAGGTCGACAAAATATTAACATGGCAGCCACCATTGCGGAAATAACCTCTTGTATAATAGTCTAATATGTACACCGCCTCCGTGTGAAATTTGCCGCGACTAGTCTAATTGCAAAAGTACGTAAATATAATGTGATTTCCAGCAGGTAATTACCTTGACGGTTTTACGTTATCACGTTTCACGTTCCATCACGTATGTTGTATGTTAGACAGGAGGAGCAGGTGTTTCCGAGACGATTTTCCATGAAAAGGAAAATACACACTGGAGTGTTTCTGAGCTGCGCTTATAAGAAAAATACCTCACTAAGGAGAACCCGTTGTTTAATTTAAGGCGCGTTTTTTTTACCGGGGATGTTATTTTCGTTCACACCGGCGGAAGTATCAGACTTGCCACAGGGCCCATATACTAAACTCACCAAGCCAGTGTGTGGTGTGCTTGAGGTTCTACAGTGCCTTTGAGAACCCCTTGTGATAATTGAGTGGTGGTCTCTAGAGGGCGCCACCGTTACGGTGATGATGACTGACGTCATCGTTCAACGAGGGGGCGTCAGCCAGTTATTAATTACACAAAAACACCGTGCTTAGAGTTGACCGGAGACAAGGTGACAACCGCTGACACGGACTAATCTCGCCCGTCCGGTGTTGCTGAAGCCATATCCTCTGTGTTATCACAGAACGGACGTCCTTGGACATCCGTGCTGTACAGGTCGACAAACTGGACAGGTTTACGCGTCCAGGCCGCGCTTGAAAGACAGCCACACGTACGACGATAGACGTATGACGCTCATCCGTGGTGGGGAATTACACGTTTATCGTTTGAACGCGCCCACGCACGCTAGGCGTGATAGTTGATGACACTCCTCCTGGCAAAGGGGTCCGTGTATATACCGTCTTTTCCTTTTTCATTTTCAAAATTGCCGACGAAACACGAATTCGTTTTCGTTTTTCTGGCTTCATTTTTGAACACGACAAGCTATATACACGGTATATACACGGACCAAAAGGTCCTTCGCAAATCGCAATGCACAAAAGTCAGTCAAATCAGTGTCACAAGCCATGGGTAGTGAATATATAATACCGCTGGCAAAGTGCGGAAGTTCCGTGAATTGAAATATCACGTTGCGGTCGGTCTTGCAGTGGGAACTGTGAAATTGTCAAGATGCACAAATACCATCGCTTCACATCTAACTCAGTTTCGGGAAGTCACAGTTGCCCGATCGACAATTCGCACGAGAGGCAGAGTGGCATGCTTATTTAACATTCATTTTATAACTTATACTTCCTAAACTTTACATGCTAAACGAAGCACGGTTGGCTAAAATAAAATATTCAGATTACGAGACTGAGCCAGCAATTTGTAAAACATATCTGCTATGTTGATTTTTTTAAAGCGACATGTGATTGAACATCAAGCCCGGTGCGTCTAAGCGATATTACCAACAAAACCTGTTTTGAAACTGGGTGAATCTTTTACCAGTTGATTATGCTCGCGTTGTCGTATCTTCCAAATTGCGAAGATTGTTACGAGCTTCATATAGTAAGTGCACCTTCAACCAATCGCACAATATCCTGTTGTGCGATTGGTAACATTTTTAAAACGCTGATTTGTTGTTGTAAACGAATAGACCTGCGGTTGTTAAGAAATAGACCGTAGTTTTTAAGGATTAGACAGGTAGTTGTTAATTAATAATTTGTATACCAGCCGTTGTGAACCAGTAGACATGTGGTTGCTAACGGTTATATTTGTGGTTGTTAATTAGTAGACCCCCGGTTGTTAACGAATAGATATGCGGTTGTTAACAATACGTCATATCAACCAACACATTTACAAATGCCACACGTTGCATGACACGCCATAAATAGTCGTAATTTCACGTCAATGGTGTCCATTAGCTTGGGCGTAACGGTACCATCAGCCACGGTTAGTGTGGTGTCGTTGTGTGATGGCGTTGTGTCCAGATGCATTTCAATCAATTGCAGGTGGTAACTGGGAATGGCGGTCTCTTTAATAACCATGTCAACGACTAGTGCTGTCGTCGACAGAAGTGAAGAATAGTTGACATTCTACCTTCCTGTACAATTATATCGATTAAATTTTGTCTGTTCTCCAACAAAATAGTCCACTGTCCAGTTGGTGCACAGACAAACTGTCCGTCCGTCCGTCCGTCCGTCCGTCCGTCCGTCCGTCCGTCCGTCCGTCCGTCCGTCCGTCCGTCCGTCCGTCCGTCCGTCCGTCCGTCCGTCCGTCCGTCCGTCCGTCCGTCCGTCCGTCCGTCCGTCCGTCCGTCCGTCCGTCCGTCCGTCCGTCCGTCCGTCCGTCCGTCCGTCCGTCCGTCCGTCCGTCCGTCCGTCCGTCCGTCCGTCCGTCCGTCCGTCCGTCCGTCCGTCCGTCCGTCCGTCCGTCCGTCCGTCCGTCCGTCCGTCCGTCCGTCCGTCCGTCCGTCCGTCCGTCCGTCCGTCCGTCCGTCCGTCCGTCCGTCCGTCCGTCCGTCCGTCCGTCCGTCCGTCCGTCCGTCCGTCCGTCCGTCCGTCCGTCCGTCCGTCCGTCCGTCCGTCCGTCCGTCCGTCCGTCCGTCCGTCCGTCCGTCCGTCCGTCCGTCCGTCCGTCCGTCCGTCCGTCCGTCCGTACGTCCGTCCGTACGTACGTACGTACGTACGTACGTACGTTCGTACGTACGTACGTACGTACGTACGTACGTACGTACGTACGTACGTAAGTTACATGGTCTGTGTATGGTTATCAACATGGTGGCCCAATACGACATCCAATGGACGAACAAACGGACGGACGGACGGACGGACGGACGGACGGACGGACGGACGGACGGACGGACGGACGGACGGACGGACGGACGGACGGACGGACGGACGGACGGACGGACGGACGGACGGACGGACGGACGGACGGACGGACGGACGGACGGACGGACGGACGGACGGACGGACGGACGGACGGACGGACGGACGGACGGACGGACGGACGGACGGACGGACGGACGGACGGACGGACGGACGGACGGACGGACGGACGGACGGACGGACGGACGGACGGACGGACGGACGGACGGACGGACGGACGGACGGACGGACGGACGGACGGACGGACGGACGGACGGACGGACGGACGGACGGACGGACGGACGGACGGACGGACGGACGGACGGACGGACGGACGGACGGACGGACGGACGGACGGACGGACGGACGGACGGACGGACGGACGGACGGACGGACGGACGGACGGACGGACGGACGGACGGACGGACGGACGGACGGACGGACGGACGGACGGACGGACGGACGGACGGAATGGACGAAACACATCCTTTACTTGTTCCTGCTCCAATGTACACGAATAACTCTCACTATACATACGTACAATTAATAAATATACCCCTATTAACTAAAGAACCCACAATCTTGACGTAAGACTTATGTGTCTTTTAAATACCTCATATTGAAAGAATTTTGTATTTTTTAAAGGTAAGGCTCATATCGTGTACAACTTATCACGTGATTACAAAACCGACGTGAGACCGCTATGTACTTCGCTATGATTGACGTCATAACGTCCGTACAAACAACGCGAGAAACATACTTTTACTGCGTTTGTGTGTTCACAGAAATTGTGTCTTCTACCCATCAGTTTCTGTGGCTTTTAAATATTTTTGCTGAATAGTATTTATAATATATATGGTCATATAAACGTCGTTTTTATATATTCGTTAACTTGCAAACAAATGTGATAGGATTCGTGTGACGTTTGAGTGTTTTAGACAAACGCATTGTTTTTTCAGTACTTACATTAAGTAAATAAACACAGTCAAATACTGCTGTTAACGCGAGATCACGGCTTTTTCAAGCGAGATGTTAATACGGCGAAAGATGGCAATTTCTACTGATTCTCATAAGCAGCACTGCTTAGTGAAGAGGTGGCCAAATGTAATTAGGAACAATTGGTTAAGGTCGACCTTTTTGCCAGATTTCCCCCAGGAATGTCGGTGATTATACGCCAGAAGACAAACCTAACCAAGGAGAGCGCGTGTCGTGACAGTCGCGCGAAGTGTCTGTGCGCGCGAGCACGCCGCACGTGGCCCAGCACGTGTACCGCTCGTGCTCTGCACGGCCCTGTTTCATATTCTGCCGTGTCCCCGGGCGAGTGGGCGCGGTGGATTATTGGTTCACAGTACAAGACGACGGCGGAAACAATTACTTGAAAACCGCATCCGAACCATTTGGCATGAGCGTTAACTATTTATCATGGTTCAGCGCGCGATAGAATGTACATGTTGGTAGGTGTGGGAGGAACCGCACGCACGCACGCACAAACACATGCAAGCAAACACCCACACATACCCATCTGCATCTTACGCATACATACAATTGTTGCGTAAAATGTACACATAGCAATTGTATGTCGTAATCGCCGTAATCTCACATGCATGTTTCATACACACAATTATTGTAATATATTTATGTGTGCGCGCGTATGAGTGTGTGTGTAGTGCATTATGAGTGCGGCTGTGGGTGTGTGCGTGTGCATAGTGCATGTTTGAGTGCGGCTGTGAGTGCGTGCGTGCGTGTATGTGCGTCTACAGTGCAAACCATGACATTGCGAGATAACATTATGGGCCGATATATACTAGTAGGATAATTGCATAGCTTTAGAATCAGAAATGACAACGCTAGATGCTTAGAAGCAGACATGACAACGTCAGATGTTTAGGAGCAGACATAATAATGTCAGATGCTTAGGAGCAGGCATGACAACGTCATGTGCTTAGAAACAGACATGACAACGTCATGTGCTTAGAAACAGACATGACAACGTCATGTGCTTAGAAACAGACATGACAACGTCATATGCTTAGGAGCAGACATTACAACGTCAGATGCTTAGGAGCAGACATAACAACGTCAGATGCTTAGGAGCAGGCATGAGAACGTCAGATGCTTAGAAACAGACATGACAACGTCATATGCTTAGGAGCAGACATTACAACGTTAGATGCTTAGAAGCAGACATTACAACGTCATGTGCTTAGGAGCAGACATTACAACGTCTGATGCTTAGAAGCAGACATTACAACGTCTGATGCTTAGAAGCAGACATGACAACATCATATGCTTAGAAGCAGACATTACAACGTTAGATGCTTAGAAGCAGACATGACAACATCATATGCTTAGAAGCAGACATTACAACGTTAGATGCTTAGAAGCAGACATGACAACGTCATATGCTTAGGAGCAGACATGATAACGTCATATGCTTAGGAGCAGACATGACAACGTCAGATGCTTAGCAACAGGCATGACAACGTGATATATTCCGCCTAGAAGCAGGCAGGTGTTAGATATTCCGTTTGTAAGCAGTCACGATACTGTTAAATACTCCGCTTAGAAGCAAACATGAGCACGTGAGATACACTGCTTAGAAGCATACATGAAAACGTGAGATACTCCGCTTGGGAGTAAACATGATAACGTGAGATGCTGACATGACGACGAACATGACAATGCATGCTATATCTTTTGATGGGCGATGTGACGTTAGTGTGGTTTGTGGGGAAACATGCAATACACCAAGAATTCTAACCGAGGCATGACCCGCCAATAAAACTGTCTACAGCCGATAAGAAAAATTATTCCGATGAGCAGGTTAATTCGAAATCTTTATGCGTGTAACCTGAAATAAATCTAATTCACGGGATGCTCTGTGAGTCAAGGACACTCATAGTGCTTGTGCCGTCTTCAATTTGTTGCGCTGCATAGATGTCTTGCCAAATCTTGTTAGACGTTGTATGTGAATTGTTGCGCGTATTGCTGATCGGGCCAAATCTTGTTATAGCAACCAACGGCTGGTGGCAATCTGGATAAATCGTAATAAATATCGTGGCAGTGGATTTGTCGCCTGTGGCCTGTGGAAGTAACAAATCCCATGTACGAAAAATGAGACTCACGCACTGAGCTGGGATCTCAGTCTAGAAACTACATTAGAATTTACATCCAAAAATTCCGACTTTACAGTGAACGTAGAAGATGGAATATTGTTGGACTCTCTATAGACCTAAGGCTACCGCGTATGAATCGTGAAACTTTTCATAGCAGACTGGTTACATATTTCGATTTAACTAACAACGAAGTGAGTAACTCAACATTTTAACAGGCTTATTTTATATCAAGTGAAATTGTGTGGTGCGTGCCTGCGTGCGTGCGTGCTTGCGAGTGTTACACCACTAATGTGCAGATTTAGCCCGCACGTCGAGGTGTTCAGTTCTCCAAGGGTCTACAAGTAGGATTTGCCAGATTTGCTCATTAGCCATTGATTGCAGCCAATTAATGAGTGCGACACCGTCACGCGTTGCATTGACGATTCGTTAGGCTTTGCACCCGCTAATTACCGACATCCACTGAGCAACCCAAACGCTTAGTCTTTCTCATTAACTGCCGCCTTTCATCTCAACGAATCGTATCGGATACAGTCGCCTCTGGAAGTTATGCACGCTACAGTGACTTCGGACCTGAGTATTTACTGGTCGATAGTACGAGGTTGATGTTGAAATGACGAACTACACTTGGACATAGGTGTCAATTGCATTATCGCTATCGAGCGGGAAATCCCGTTTTTATTGTCGTCGGTCTATCTTTCCCGCTTTTCTGGAAAATTTCCCGCTTTTTTGTATATTTCGCCTCCGAAAACTGCTCAGAATTAAATGGAAAAGATATAACTGAGCAGCCGACTTCCAATGCACTGCGTATCTTTCACACTGTGCCAAGTCGGCGAACTACATATGCCGCAAGCGACTGCATCGATGGCAGCTGTTTGACAATTAAAGGAATTCTTTATTTTAAATGTTAAGCTCTTTGCATAACATTTTTAATAAATCATGTTAACATAATTATTTCATATAATGTTATGCCTATATTTCATTACACATGACAACACATTGACAACATTTCTCCGTGTACGCGCAGTTTCTGAAGTTTGGGTTCCGTATATGGCATGGTCATGAATATTCGGTACAGTTCGTCAAACGTCGGTTTTATCCGATAAGTTCACTGTGGCTAAAGTCAACGATGTGCTCCCGATGTGGTTGGAAAGGCTGTCTCTACCGCAGACGATCAAGGCGTCATCATTGGCCATGATCACAGTCTTTAGACGTCGCTTGACGTCGTACATTTTGGTCATCTTCGTGGAAGGCCAAGTCCCGTGGGCTAAGTGACCGAGCGTCTGTCCGTGGTCAGGGTATTCCAGCTGAGTGCAATGGCGTCACAGGAACTTAGTACCTTGAGAGAACCCGAATGACGTTATCGAAAAAGATGTGGTTAGTTAATGTTAATTACCCTTGACCTCTTTGCGTTTTATTTATTAACATCCAATACTTATTATTAATATCAAAGTCCTATAAACACTTTAAATACAACGCCAATTTAAACACATCCGACGTCTTTCCGCCGAAGTTTTGGAACAACCCTACATATAAATTCTTCGTAATGATTAAGACGTTATATATGGGAAAACAGGTGCACACGAATGAGTGACGCGGAGACAATTTGTGTAAACGTAACATTTTGGTTTGTGTGACTAAAGTGGCAAACTTACATAAACTATAACAACCTGGGACCAGTTTCATGAAGCCGTGTAACTTTATGTGCAATTACGCGGTCTACTGCTCGTAGCTAACAGCGAATACACAATGCAGCGTACGGCCGGTTTCATGAGACCAATTTAGCATTCGCGCCAGTAGCATTGACCCCCTTACGTCGCGGTGGGGAATCCCTGTATTTGTGCTGTGTCTGAACATCCTTTTTTCTTTCTAGCTGTGCCTTTGTCGTTAGTATAGCAAATGGGAAGCTATGATGAATGTAAAGGATATCCAGTGTATACATTAAAAATAATAATGTTGAGAGTGGGCGTGTCGGGAGCATACCGTACATTTTCAACTTCGGGAGCATACCGTAAATATTTCAGCCAGCGTAAAGTTACGCCTACTAAATACATGGTGCAGCTAAGTGCAACTATGGAGCAGACTCATGAAACGCAACTAGTGTAACTTGACGACGTCTTAGGCTTACGACGGGTTATCGCCCGCTACGACGTCGTAAGTAGCCGCTGTAAAAACCGTCCCCGGGACTGTAGACAGTTAAGTACGTATTTAACTCTATTAGACGATCTCCTTTGGTGGATGGGCGAGGCCATGCAGTAAATATTTTATTATAAACAGTAACGTAACAATGACGTCACCATAACAGTGACGTCACCCGCATCTGCGTGACGACTACAACGTCTTACGTCGCTGGTCAACTGCTATGGCAGAAATCAAAGAGAGAGTATTCTACGGAGGGAGAGGGTGCACAAAGCCTCTAATTCCCCCTCACTTGAGTCGCGCCCCCAAACCGTCTCAAACTGCAAAAACAGACCTTGGTCCATGACGCCGGAAGACGGGGAGAGGTGACGAGGGGGGAGGTGACGAGGGGGGAGGTGACGAGGGGGAGGTGACGAGGGGGAGGTGACGAGGGGGGAGGTGACGAGGGGGAGGTGACGAGGGGGAGGTGACGAGGGGGAGGTGACGAGGGGGATGTGACGAGGGGGAGGTGACGAGGGGGGAGGTGACGAGGGGGAGGTGACGAGGGGGGAGGTGACGAGGGGGGAGGTGACGAGGGGGAGGTGACGAGGGGGAGGTGACAAGGGGGAGGTGACGAGGGGGAGGTGACGAGGGGGAGGTGACGAGGGGGAGGTGACGAGGGGGAAAGGTGACGAGGGGGAGGTGACGAGGGGGAAAGGTGACGAGGGGGTGGGGGGAGGGGGAGGGGGTTGCTTACAAAATAATTCGCGCTGACGTTCACCTATTATGAGCAATTCGTCCAATTCCAAAGGGACCCTTATTGAAAGTCGTCGGGGTATGTTGACGTGGTTTGGGGACACGTCAGGCTAATGCAGGCACATCGCGGGTAAGTCCTGAAAATCTGCCTGAAATATACTCCACTTATGGCTACTCGTGCACCTTTTTCGAAGACACCAAATCACACCAGTTCTGTCGGCTGTAGGAATGAGTATGTGACTATACAAAGCGGTGGATTGGTTGATATTAGTGTGCAATTGGTCTTCGCGAATTAATGGCAGCGCGGCTGAATGCTTCCCAGAGAAGTCGAGATGGTGTGCAATCGAACAGGTATGTCAGGTAGTAACGTGTAAAGCGCTATGAGAAGTCCTACTAAGAATTGGACACAGCACTATATACGATTTATATTTTCTTTACTTTTAGTTCGTACGAACAAAGATGTATACGTTCGTTTTCTATACTTTTAGTTCTTACGTACAAAGGTACATAAGTACGTTTTCTATACTTTTAGTTCGTACGAACAACGGTGCATAAGTACGTTTTCTATACTTTTAGTTCATACGAACGAAGATGTATACGTACGTTTTCTATACATTTAGTTCGTACGAACAAAGGTACGTTTTCTATCATTTATGTTCGTATGAACAAGCAGTGATTTTGACTTCGTGAAACGATATTGTAGACGTGAGTTTGCAACATGTAGGATATCCTAAGCAGCCACGACAACAACTCAGTCCCTCAGCTGAACAAACACCGGTCAGGATCTCGAGGCGAGCCGGGAGATTAACTTCCGCTACACACGCGCAGATCCAGACCGGATGCGAATGGCACAGGTCGGATAGCACCCGCATCGTGAAGTGTTGTTGTTGTGTCCGGCATAATAACAAACAACCATCGGTCAGCGTCGATATTCGCAAGTCCAGATCTTGATACATCAGTGCTGATGTCAGTAAATATTCTTATCTCCTTTCGACTGTGAAACCACATACAGGCACTTACTCTATACCGGACGTAACTGGCCCGTTAACGGACTGACGCTGCGTGGTACTTCCCGGTCGTGGAGCAGCTAAACTAATATTGTTGTGTTCAGCTCTTGTGGTTTGATGTATGTGAGGGAACTGAAGAATGTGTTGTTGTATATGTGTTGGTGGACCCCGTCTTGAGCTTCGTGTTCAATCTAAAGGTTGCAGGTTCGAATCCTCCTGTTGTTGTGTCGATACTTCCATTACACATTGTCCAGGTTCACGCAGTTGCACGGATGAGTACTTGTCTATAGACAATCGTGGATAGATGTGTACGAACAGGCTTTGCGCATTAACTGCTGCTTCCCAGATACGAAAAAATTGTTTTCGAATGAAGAGTGATGTGAATAATTAATTCACTGCATTATCATGTGTGTTGCTCTGTGGTTGTTATTGTTGTTGTTAATGTTGTTATTTTTGTTAATGTTATTAATGTTGTTATTCTTGTTATTGTTGTTATTGTTGAAATACACTTTCATTGATGCATTGATTCGTTGATTCATTGATTCATTGATTCATTGATTCATTGATTCATTGATTCATTGATTCATTGATTCATTGATTCATTGATTCATTGATTCATTGATTCATTGATTCATTGATTCATTGATTCATTGATTCATTGATTCATTGATTCATTGATTCATTGATTCATAGATTCATAGATTCATTGATTCATTGATTCATTGATTCATTGATTCATTGATTCATTGATTCATTGATTCATTGATTTATTAAATCATTGATTAATTGAGTCATTGCGTCATTGAGTCATTGATTCGTTGATTTGTTGATTGATTCACTTATCCTCTGACTCAGTCCGCATATATAACAAATCGATAACAAATATCGATATCAAAAGGACAGCAAAACGGCAAAGTTATCAAATGGTGCACTGCACAAATCGAACAGCTGAGTACAAATGTGGTTACATAGTGTCGGTTTATACATTACTGAATGCGAATAAAAGGATAAATGAAGCCTGTCAAAATATTCGTCATCATCAGCCGAATACGGATCAAATACAGCAATTACGGTCCCCAATATAGGCTGTCCCTGGCCGCCCAAGGCTCGCGTCTTCCCATAGGCGTCTACTCTGGAGAGCTTGCAAAAGACATCAATCTCAAATAATTCGCTGTATTCGTCTGCTAAAACCGCATCAACGCTGTGGGAATTCGCTTTATTTCATAGAAATTGGACGCGTTCTGACGTCAGCTTTCCAACTAGTTATCATTTTCGATGGCCATGGCTCCGGGACAAGAGCAGCCATTAGACGGCAATTCAACCTACTGTTGCAGCTGTACGTCTTTAGAGCACCACTTGTTATGTCATTGTTATGCATGCTGGCTCGCATATACGTCCGTCCGTCCGTCCGTCCGTCCGTCCGTCCGTCCGTCCGTCCGTCCGTCCGTCCGTCCGTCCGTCCGTCCGTCCGTCCGTCCGTCCGTCCGTCCGTCCGTCCGTCCGTCCGTCCGTCCGTCCGTCCGTCCGTCCGTCCGTCCGTCCGTCCGTCCGTCCGTCCGTCCGTCCGTCCGTCCGTCCGTCCGTCCGTCCGTCCGTCCGTCCGTCCGTCCGTCCGTCCGTCCGTCCGTCCGTCCGTCCGTCCGTCCGTCCGTCCGTCCGTCCGTCCGTCCGTCCGTCCGTCCGTCCGTCCGTCCGTCCGTCCGTCCGTCCGTCCGTCCGTCCGTCCGTCCGTCCGTCCGTCCGTCCGTCCGTCCGTCCGTCCGTCCGTCCGTCCGTCCGTCCGTCCGTCCGTCCGTCCGTCCGTCCGTCCGTCCGTCCGTCCGTCCGTCCGTCCGTCCGTCCGTCCGTCCGTCCGTCCGTCCGTCCGTCCGTCCGTCCGTCCGTCCGTCCGTCCGTCCGTCCGTCCGTCCGTCCGCCCGCCCGCCCGCCCGCCCGCCCGCCCGCCCGCCCGCCCGTCCGTCCGTCCGTCCGTCCGTCCGTCCGTCCGTCCGTCCGTTCCTCCATGCCTAGGTCCTTTCCTCCCTCCCTCCCCCTCCTGCCCCCCTTTCGTCTTTCCCTCATTCCCTCCACACCTTCACGTCCCTTCCGCTGTCACTCGCTCACCTTATCTCCCTCACTGTCCATCATGCCCGCCTGCCCGCCTGCCCGCCTGCCCGCCTGCCCGCCTGCCCGCCTGCCCGCCTGCCCGCCTGCCCGCCTGCCCGCCTGCCCGCCTGCCCGCCTGCCCGCCTGCCCGCCTGCCCGCCTGCCCGCCTGCCCGCCTGCCCGCCTGCCCGCCTGCCCGCCTGCCCGCCTGCCCGCCTGCCCGCCTGCCCGCCTGCCCGCCTGGCTCTATCTCTGTCCTCTATCGTCGCTCTCAGTGACGTAAAAACAAGACCATATATCGACCCCCTAATGTGCGTAATCATAAATTATCACAGAAGTAGCGGTACAAGAAACATCGATTTATCGACAACAGTTGGTTGTATTAAGTGTAATTAACTGTATTGGTAAAATGGACGCAGACGTGTAAATGCTGCTGCTATTAACACAGCACGTCGCTAAAGGAACGTCGAATGGCTCAATCTATGAGTCGTGTAAAAGACAGGAAAATAATAACGAGGTTTGTTTTGTTCTCGACACAAGAGAAACAAAAGCAAAGCAAAGCAAAGCAATAGCTGTGTGTGTGTGTGTGTGTGTGTGTGTGTGTGTG
This sequence comes from Oasisia sp. SBJ-2009, assembly GCA_964017155.1. NCBI lineage: Eukaryota > Metazoa > Annelida > Polychaeta > Sabellida > Siboglinidae > Oasisia > Oasisia sp. SBJ-2009. Next base: position 6,759,766 of record OZ024860.1, read on the forward strand.
TGTGTGTGTGTGTGTGTGAGTGTGTGTGTGTGTGTGTGTGAGTGTGTGTGTGTGAGAGTGTGTGTGAGTGTGTGTGTGTGTGTGTGTGTGTGTGTGTGTGTGAGTGTGTATGTTTGTGTTTACGCGTGTGTGTGAGTGTGTGTATGTTTGTGTGCGCGTGTGTGTGCGTGTGAGTGAGTGTGTGTATGTGTGTGAATGTGTGTGAGTGTGTGTATGTTTGTGTGTGCGTGTGCGTGTGCGTGTGTGTGTGTGTGTGTGTGTGTGTGTGTTTGTGTGTGTGTGTGTTTGTGTGTGTGTGTGTGTGTGTGTGTGTGTGTGTGTGTGTGTGTGTGTGTGTGTGTGTGTGTGTGCATGTATGTTTGTGTGTGTGAGTGTTTATGTATGTGTTGTATGTTTATGTTTGTATGTTTGTGTGTGTGCGTGTGTGTATATTTGTTATTCTGTGTTTAATTACACTTTTTGAGAGTAAGTACATATTTGCATGTTACAAGACATTAATTATAATACATTTATCGAACACTGAAGTTCTTAAACAGTCTAAACAAATTAACTTAGAAATATGCACTTAGTTAAAAAACAATTGCTTAAAACATGAGTTAATACAAATGTATGTGTAACTATGCGATGAGACACAGGTATAGGTCTCTGGGTTATATTAGAATACACCATGCAGGTTAGTAAGGTAGATGGCACGGTGTCCCTCTAAATGCGCCCAGACGACGTGCCCTTAACGACGTGTCAGGAAAGTCGATACCTGTCGTAGCGGCACGTTCTCCACGCTTTGAAGTGTCACTTAGAACTCTCTCTCCTGTCTATTAGCCAGCTCTCTCGCGCCCAGTCTTATTGTGGCTGCACGCTGGTCCCCGTTGAAGGCTCCCTTACTTGCTGCGACCCCGGTGTGACTTTGTTGAACGTAGCTAGCTTTGAACAAATCGATCAGGTGAAATCGACTTTGTTTAACGATGCATTCACACGATGAATGTTTGTCGACAGGCAGAAATATTGTATCACTGGGTCACGCACGTGGAACATTAACACGTACTTGACGTTGTAGTTGGCACGGGAGAGGTATTGACAAAATAATATTTGTGGTTTTATTCGATAAGGCCATTTTATTTAACATTATTGTAGCAATAATTACACCATTTAAATACTATATCGGAGAAACAAACGCAAGGACTTAAGAAGTGGCATAAATAAGTAAAATCTCAACTTGTTTACAAGTTGAACATTATGGGGACGTAACATTCAAATTGTATACACTGTTGCGCCCTAACTAAACGCAATGTGGTGGTCAGTATGGGCCCTACCTGCCAGTATGGGCGCTACCTGCAGCAAATCTATTTCACTATGACCTATTACGATCAACACATCAATAAACGTTAATAAATAAATAACGGACATCATTCCTTTAATTACCCTTCCTAGAATGCATGTCGCCGGCGAGCAACAGGTGAACATACGTTGACACTTAAACCGCAGTGTCGACATGTCACTGTCGTGGGTCGCGATGACGCGCATTTCCCAGAAATCGATGTGACGTTACCACTAATGGATTTCGCGGGGTTACCTGACGAACAAGAATTCGATTTGACGCCACCGCTGTGGGCCGCATGCATTATCGGCTGCATACGACGCGGCTAGAAACTCTTCTATCTAACGCGTCCGCCTAAGCGATGAGTATCACCCCAGAATGGGTCAGTGCTTTCACAGGTTCAATAATGTTCTGTAGTCGAAGAACGCATACGCCAAGGAAGCCATCAGCTTTGTCTATGCTTAGCTGTCTTTGCCGAGTTTGTGTTGCTCTATGCCTGCATGCAATATGCATTCTTCTTCTTATTCCTTTTCTTGTTCTTGTGCTTTTTGTTCTTGTTGTGGTTGTTGTGGTTGTTGTGGTTGTTATGGTTGTTGTTATTGTTGAGTTGTTCTTCTTCCTTTCCCCTTAACCCGTTGAGATGTGGGGTTTCAAAATTCAACATGTTGGGTCACAATAACACAATGCCCATACTAAAACATGCATGTGTACGAACATTATTTTCTAATATATCTGACACGACGTGATCTAACATATAATGGATTGAACGGGTTTCCGTTCATAGTATTTCGTCGAGCGCTTGGGACGCTGTAGCTCAGTGGTTGGAACGTGGGTCTGATCATCTAGGGAACCCGGGATTCAATCCCGTGTTGCGGGGTCGAATCTTGGGCAAGTTCGTTCACGCCAAGTTGCTCCAGTTTATTCAGTTGTGTGAACGAGTAGTTGGCTGAAGCCAGTGGTGGATATTTGCATGCGAATTGTCTTTGCGCATTGGTTCTATTTGCATCGTGGCTGAATGATTCCTCGGAAAATTCGGGTATTCGATTGGACAGGTCTGCCAGGGAGTAAAAGGTAAAGTCTTTTGATTCGTCCTAAGGATTGGACACTGAGCTATGTAAGAACCTACAGTGACGACACGTCGTTTTGGAGAAATGTTTTTTTTATCGCCCAGCATGATTCGGAGACATAATTTTGACACGGACACTGGACTCAATGAGGTTGCAACGTCAGACAGAACCATTTGAAAGTACCGCAATACTTCACGTTGTCACCACGCTAGGGAAAGCCATAACAAGGATATAGTGATTAATTGATTGATTGATTGATTGTTTGATTGATTGATTGATTGATTGATTGAGTGAGTGAGTGAGTGAGTGAGTGAGTGAGTGAGTGAGTGAGTGAGTGACTGAGTGAGTGAGTGGGCGAGTGAGTAACCGACTCACTCAGTGACTGATTGGATAAGTGAGTGAGTGACTGACTCAGTGACGACTGAATGAATAAGTGAATGAGTGAGTGAGTAAATAATTTATATTATACATTAATTAATGACCTATGTTCACTACCTGCCAGTGCCGTTGTCCTTGTCTTGCACAACACATGTAATAATCACTATTTAAGATGATTAAATGTAGCATTCTGAGTGAATACTAAAGTTATTAATGAGTTTTCATACACGACGTTTATGCTCCAAAAGAAGCTGCCAGCAATGATTATGTCTTCACCACGTCGTCCTTGACACGCATTATTTAAGCGGTCATACGTCGATGCTGCAATTTCAGCCGTGTTATAAAGATTATTATAGATGCTTACAGGGGATAATACAATTGTCACATAAATAAGCGAGTATGGATCTTTTGGCCGTTGCTTGGGAGAGACGCATGGTGGAAATGAATTGCCTGTCAAAATATAATACCAACACAAGTAATACACAATAACAGTACGTTTCATTATATATATATATATATATATATATATATATATATATATATATATATATATATATATGTATATATATATATATAATTAGATTTATAATTACGCCGCCGTAATGTTAAAATTGCGAACAATATTTCAGACTAATACATTCGCGTAATAAATGACGTAAGAGTCATTCCTGCCATTTGTTTGTTCCAAGCCATTTGCCTCTGCACGTACACGATGTCGTGGGGATCATTCCACGAACCTTGTTAAAAGCTCTTAAGCCCGATATTGCACGGTAAAATCAATTTTGATCCTTAACAGTGATGTTGGATAACTGAAACCTACCAACACAACGGCACGCCAGCGAGGCATTGACACTGGTGTGCTATGAAAGGAGTGTCTACGGTATAACGGGATTTTGAAAAAATAATCATTAAATTAAACAGTAATTCATTGTGTAATGAGGAATTGTCCCTAAGAGCTATTTATCTGACTGAAATGGATCCCTGTGTCTCCAGAATCGCCCATCTGCAGCCAAACATAAACATTGCTGACAATGTCACCAAGGTCGCCCAAAAAGCCGGCCTTGTCCGGTTTTCAGAACTCGTAAATGTAACGTCAGACTAGGACTCTGTAGCAGACGCGGCAATTGACCAAAGAGGTGACGGAGGTGTCTAAAACAACCGTCACATCCGCTCGGGCTGACGTAGACCGTGTAAGGTTCTTGAACTAATCTCCTTTGGGTTACAAATGCCTGTCGTCTTACCGGTGTAGCAGCAAGCTTACAGTCAGCTCAACCCCTTCTGCGTTAACCCCTTTTGCCCACGAATCCGGGACAAAAAAAATCATCCGGACAAAACCCCCTTGGACAAAAACCCCTCGGACAAAATTCCCTTGGATAAAACCCCTCCATTTATAACTCCATCAGGACATAAGCTCCTTCCGGACATAAACCCCTCGGACAAAAACCTCTCATCATAGATACTAGCCCTAGCCTCAAGAATAATCAAAATAATTACACTTAGCTTGGCTTGTATGTATGTGCATACTATATATAAACGTAACCCTGATATGCGAACTATTTCATGTGGCATCCCAAAGGGTTCGACATTGGGCCCCAAACTATTTATTCTATATATTAATGATATGTGTAACATATCTAATCTAGAAAATTCATCCTCTGCCGATGATACTAACTTTTTTATGCAAATAGTAATATCGGTAGACTTAAATGAAACAACGTGCCCACGTATCAAATCAGCACAGAACGATACATAACCGTAACTTCACAGCGATCTGACACCTCATGACCCGGACTCTCCACAGGTTACGAAACGCGACATTCGCGAGCTGTTTACGACATCTGACATCATCTGCACTTTCCGAGAATAATCATATTAATTACGACGCGCATCCTTCATAACGCGTCTATTTGATACTAATATTACGGTATTAAGCAGTTGCGTCAGTCAGTTTTGTCGCGTGTAATGATTTTCGTCTTGGCTTTCCGTATGCAAGACTGAAACCAACCTTAATTTAAATGGGATCACTGCACAGCAATTTGGCAGATCTGACATTTTAATACGTGCAAAACGGTGTTCTGTTAACGCTTAGCGTGTTAGTAAATATATTCGATAAACTGTCTGCCGTTGTTTCGGACCGGATGCCCCGAGGTACCTTTGTATTGGAAATGGACCAATGCCAACCTTTTTTCGATCTAGGCCTAAGTCGTAATATTCAGAGCTAAACTAAAATGTGTGTTGTAAAAAGTAGCCTGATTCTTGACACAGTTTCGAGCTTATAACATGTAATTTGGCAATGTGTGGGCCTTTAGAATGTGTATTTTTAAATTAACAATAACAGTTTATAAATTATAAAGAATTTGGCAATGTGTGGGCCTTTAGAATGTGTATTTTTAAATTAAAAATAAAAGTTTACAAAGTATCGTTAGCACAAATTCGCAAAGTCCCCGCAACGTAAGGTATATTTGTGGTTGGTCGACATAACGCATCGCGAGAAAAATAAATTGGCATAGTGGCGCTGAAAACATAGTAGAGCACATTGACGCCATTGTCGACCTCAGTGCCGGGTGATGTCTTGGCAACTGTTTTAATGTCATGTCAGGTAAATGATGGGGTTTGGAAGCTCAAATTCGCGCAACACCGCGCCACCTATCAGTGGGTTTTGTAGCCGTTTAACAAATACGTGATAGCGACTTTTCAGTCTTAAAGGAACACATAACCCTAAATGTAAACAAATGCTCAAACCATTAAGTAATGTTCACTGTATCACATGCCATATTTGTTTTATTCTTAGATAATTTTGTAAGTTTTTAAGGAGAATTACTGATCCTCTATGGAGGCTGACATTTCGGGCATTTCGCCTGGGGCGGTGTGACGTCATACGTCCACTACCGTCAGCCCCTCGGGCGGTGAAAAGAAAACAAACTCCACCCACTGAAGTGCGAAATACATACCGGCCGAATCTGGACGGCGATATAACCTGACCTAACCAACAAAACAATCATCTACAGCTGCCAAACTTCTCACAACTCTTATATAAGTATACACACATTAGGTTACAAAGTAAAATCACTTTCTTTACTGAAAGAATACAATTCGGGAAGAACCTGTTCCGGTTTCTCAGCACCTAGCTTCTCCTGCTTTGTTTCTGCATCCTGACACTCAGGTATTTTGCTAATGGTAGATTTATATAAGCTATTTAAACGACGTCGGTGGGCTACTATTATTCATTATGCACCGCCTGCATTGCTGAGAGTAGTGGACAGTCTACGTCATAATCACGCATTCTATTGCGTTACTCCTCGTGAATTTACGTTTCGAAGATAGTCTTAACATTCATAAAAAATAAAAAATATGTGTATGACAATACACTATACAATTATAGAATGATATGTGGGAATTTGAAGAATTGTTGGTGCTTTAACAGGAGTCACTGACCCCATTTCACATATTTTTTTTATTACTTACATGCCTGATGACGTTTGCTTGTGTAGACCTTATGATTATTAATTCCTGTACTTGTTGAGGTCAAAAATAAACATTTTGTTCATATTGTTCTTGTTCTTACGTTTTTCTGGACGTTGCGATCAGGTGATGCGGTCGTAAGGGCTCATTCAATCTACTTATACCACTCCCTTGTCTACCGTGGACGATAGAAAATGTCAGTGTCAAGTGGGTGTGCGCGCGCGCGTTCGTTCGTTCGTTCGTGTGTGCGTGCGTGCGTGCGTGCGTGCGTGTGCGTGTGTGTGTGTGTGTGTGTTTTGCACGTATATATGAATGTGTGCGAGTGTGTATATGTACTCGTGACGCCAGACGTGCTTACAAGCGCATGATAACCCTGAACAACAGAGCAGCAAATTATGTATTAAAAATTATTTTGCCGTAGGCCTTGCTTAATGCTTATCGCGCGTGTCTGTTCTAGTTTGCGTAATATCCTTCACGATATTTCTACATTCGTTTGAAAGTACGCTTATACATAAATTTGCGTCATTTTTATTGTTACAATTATTGTCATAACCCTCCTTTTTATTCACCCGAGCATCGAAGGGATAATTCGGTTTCTGACCTACAAAACTAGCTGACCCTGCTTGTCAAGCCGCCATTGTGTTTGCGTGTTGACATTTGTGCGTGCGTGTGTATTTGCCTGGATGCACATGCATACCGACAGGACTAAAACAGATAGCAACAAAAACAGCATTCTGGAGATACTGACTTTTCGTCAATACGTCAATGTTATTTGATATTTAGCACAGCTGCGAAAATGTCAGTTACGTTAAACCGTGCAGCGTTGAATGAACTTTTCACATTTGTGCTAATGGCCGACTGTCAGAAACGAGAGATCCCTGAGTTTAATATCAAAGCGCGCTCGCGCTTCGAAACGTCAATAGCAACCAACGTTCACGATAGTCGTATTGCAATTCGCACCGAGTTGGTGCGTTAATGGGATTGCTATTTAGCAACGGTACATCGGGGTCCTCAATTGTTCAGGGTCTCATAATTTAAAACAGCTGTCCTGTTTAAACCTATGTGTCTATGTAAATGTCTTGCGTAAATGAAAATGATTCTGTTTTCGGCACGTTTCGAGATATGCTATGATAATTGAGGTACGAGGAATACAAATACGCACAAAGTACGGGTCAGACCGACTAGAATTGACAGAATTTTGTTGCGAAAACACTTAAAAGGAAGAAGGAATTAAGAAGGAATCATAGAGATATTTTAAAGATTTTGAACGATTACAAAAATACCGATAAAAGCACACCTTTCTTTCTTATTAAGAGAACAGAAGGATACGATTAAATCGAAATGAAGAAATACTGCAGGTTATGAATAGAAAGTGTAAATTCTCAAAGACGAACACAAATGCATGGACAGGTTATCTACTGATTGTAGAAAAGGATTGAACATCTACGAGTGTGAACATATTTATAAAACGAAATTGTTAAACTGTATCACATAAAGGCACGGCTTCAGGATTGTTAAAAACAAACCGGACACTCGATGAGCCGAATATGAGCCAAATACTCCTTTGTCCATTTGGCCGTCTGCGTTGACGTTTTGAGTGACAATCTTATTAGATCTTCTTTTATCGCCCAGACGTCGGCCTTTCTCGTGCGCGGGCTGTGAGGTGACGAGCTATAATTGACCTGACAGCCACGTCTCCGTCCACAAAGCCTCGTCTAGGACAATTAGCGCACCCGACCGCTAATGCGGTTTCTATGTAGGCCAAAATGTCGGCACATGTTCGGCAACGGCAAAACGGAAGCTGACTCCGTGTTGCCTCATTGCCAGATTCATTATTTTCACTTCCGGTCGTGATGTGGTGCACAATTATGGTCTTAATTATTGATACGCAATGAGTGGATGAAAGAAAAGTTATGCGATTCACGTGGATATATATATATATCTATCATAATTATGTACATACATACATACGTACGTACGTACGTACGTACGTACGTACGTACGTACATACATACATACATACATACATACATACATACATACATACATACATACATACATACATACATACATACATACATACATACATACATACATACATACATACATACATACATACATACATACATACATACATACATACATACATAAATACATACACACATACATACATATTACATACATACATACATACATACATACATACATACATACATACATACATACATACATACATACATACATACATACATACATACATACATACATACATACATACATACATACATACATACATACATGCGTACGTATATAGTAAATAGTGTATTTTATGTCAAAAAAACAAGGTATTCAATGTAGCAGAACGTTATCTGACGCATTACTGAAATGTAGATCATAAGGAATTGGTTACCTAGTTTGCTGATTATTGATGGCGCCGTCCACGACATTCTACCTGTGTGTATTTCTTCCTCAATGTGTTTCCTCTAATTAACCGCTAGCGTTACAACACACCTAAAATTGCAAACTGTTAGTTTGTGATACCTCATTCAGGTGCTTAACGGGTGTAAGGATATTACGTACTACTGACTAGTATCTTTCGCTACAAATGTCAATTTGTTGGTATTCATTTGTCAATTTTTTATTTCCATGGAGCAGCAACTGTTGTGTTGTACCTAACTACTGACGGAAGTGCAATTAATTATTCAGTAGAATTACTGTCATTCACCCGTGGGCACTAAAAGGCGGAGACACGAAGCAGCATGCGTCTAACATAGAGTGTACCTGCGTAATATCATCGCTGGAATCCGAAGGACAGGTAGACGTACTGGACACCGCCATGCGTGAGATATATATATATATATATATATATATATATATATATATATATATATATATATATATATTGTTATCGTAGTACACTATTGTTCGTCGGTTCGTCGGTGCTACTAAAATAAGCTAGCTGATATACGTTAAAGAAAAAAGCACTAGATAGCTCATGCAAATAATTAGCAACGTCAGACTTATGTAAAGATCAAACAAATTGAAAAACATTTGTTCCAAAGTCCGTCTACCTCATTTAAGGAAATGCTACTGCCTTTCAAACGTGATTTTACCGTATTTCACGATGCGTCGCGAACTGGTGATATTCCGGCTTGTAAGCAACATGTTCCCTTATACAAGGGCGATGTCGACGTCATGATGACGTATTCCTTACGTACTAAAACGTCAGGTCACGTGAGATCTATTGTCCTTTTGCTTTTGCATCACACAGCACCGCGTGGATGCTGTGTATGGCGGCGACAGTGATATATCAAGCAAGACCGTTGCCAGTTGTACACAGGTGTTAAATATGTAATTGTACGCTAAATTGGCGTAGTGGCACACGTAATTGGCGTTCAATTACCTGTGCCACTACGCAACGGTCGATCGAGCACGATGTCGATCGAACACAGCCTGCAAAGACATGTAGAGCGGCAACGTGTTGAGGAAAACGATCAAGAAACACACAGGTTGGTAACGATAACACAGCGAAGCGATGCGAGAAAAATAAACTCTCTCACATCCTAACTGACTGATGTGCTGAATTTTAGCTCTAAGTGTTTGCGCTGGAGACTCTGGTCGACTCCGGTATTGGTTGGTTGGTGGAAGATCTTGGCCCGCGAGCGATTGCTTTTCTCTCGGTGTCCGCAGCGTCGTCGCCTCTTTGCCTCGCCGAATTCGGCCCATAACGCTAATGGTCTTGGCGGCGCCTGGCAGTGACAATGGATTGGTAAACCTCAGCGCCTGCGATCTCGCGTGATATTGACCAGTTGCTGATACAGCAACCAGACGCAGGTGTGACAGCGGTAAACACACGCAGGTGACGCGTGCACTCTGCTGTCTTCCGCTGCATCGCCGTCAATACGGTACGCGAATTATAACCATCAAATATACCGTCGTTAACGTGACGTCGTATCCATCACCTAGACGCAATTGTAGAAACCAATCCGATGCCTTCAGTAGGGTTTGCAACATACGGCGTAATATACCTATATATCGTCGTTGAGGTGGCGTCATCTCCATTACCAAGAGGTAATTGTGACGACCAATCCGATGTCTTCGGCTGCGTTGCGAATATCCGACGTAATACACCTAAACATCGTCGTTGACGTTACGCCGTCTCCGTCACAACCAATGACAACCAAAAGTGACAGTGCCAGGTGCGACGTGGTCCGCGCTAGTCCACTGATGCACTGCCTCAGTCGCGCGCGAATACGAACTCGTTGTAGTGGTTCCATCTGCTCTCCTCCGAGTCCATGCCTGGCTTCAGGTCTCCGCAGCCGCTGGTGCCGCTGCTGCTGCAGCCGACCATGCGGAAGCCCGCCCCCTGCAGGTTGTCGAACGCCTGCTCGATAGAGTTGTGCTTCAGGAAGAAGCGGTTCGTATAGCGACTCGAGCTGCCGCGGTCCGGGTCTCGGCTCTCGTTGAGCGTCTCGCCGAAAGCCTCACGACACAGCCGCACCTGCCCGCTGACGAGCAGACGGGCGAGTTTGCGGAACTTAACATCGGCCAACCCGTCGCGACCGACGGCGAACGTGCCGCGATATCCGAGCACGACGTAGCCGGGTTCTCGTGGCGGTTTCACCTCCTCGTCGTTGTTCTTCGCGTGGTTCGCCGTGTCCCCGCCGCCGGCGAGAGGCGGCAGATGCGGCGGCTTGTGCGACGCCATCGAGCGGCTGACACAGCGGGCGAGTTGCGGCAACCGGAAGTGATCAGCCTCGAGCTTGAGACGCTCGCACTCGGCGAAGTTCTCCGGCAGGGCGAGCTTCTGCGCGCGCAGGAAGTCGAGCACGAAGCGGAAGAGCTGACCGTCGCGGTCGAGGAAGTAACGGCCCGAAGAGTCCTTCGGCGGAGGTGGCAACTTTGACGGCTCGCTGAACATCTGACCCAGCAGCGAGTCCGGGACGCTCGTGAGCGTCTCCAGCGACGTCGTATAGGTGGAGCCACCGACATTGAGGTCGATCACTTGCGGAAAGCCCTGATTCGTCATTATGATCTGTCGAAGAAAAAGAAGCTTGATTTCAGATATGCAGCAAAGTGTCATTATAACAAATCACAATGAATACGTGTGTAGGGGAGGGGGTGTCCTAAAAGAAAGGACAACATCAAATCTAGTTTACCGACCAGGGTGAATATCCATCAGAAAAAGAAACAAGACTCCCCGGCTTATTGGAGCTAATACCACCATAATATTGCCTCTGTAGCCAATTTACCATTACTTTTGTCGCTTCTGCCGCATAATAACTATCCTGGTTCGTTTTGTTTTTATTCTGATTTATTATTTGGTTTGCGGGGAGTAGTTTTTTACAAAGTGTTTTTGCATTTCTGCGCATGATTTGCGTTTTCGCGTGTCATGTCATATATCATTTGATGCCATTGTCGAAATTGTCTACGGCCTGCGACAATCATTGATTTGCCATTGTAGTAGATCGGACAAATAGATAAGTCAGACATTATTCACCTCCTACCGTTTGTTATTTTCAAGTTGCGATTACACAATCAATCCTGCAAGCACAAGAGTAATACCTACGTCGTTTTCTACGTTTGTCAAATGCGATCCAGGTTAACATCGACACAGGGGCATGGAAGGAACAAGTCAATCATAACGCTGTGTGCAAGACTGTATGTTTATTAAGAAAAACTGCGATATGCGAAATTTATTGATATCCTTCAACACGTCTAATTTGAGTTACTGTCGCTATAACATCGCGAACGCTTGATCGTGCATGTTTTTGCGGTCGATGCAGAATGAATTCGCAATCAACATGTGTAATTACTGGCACACTACTGGACATGAGTATTACATTTACGTAGTGAAACCGGAAATAAATATTTTCATTTACTCTTTTCAAAAATTAATCAAGGATAATTTAAAACCACATAATACTCAGTTACGAACACTTTCGCCTCGGCGGAGAGATTGAGTGAACACGCGAGTGAGTGAGTGAGTGAGTGATTGAGTGAGTGAGTGAGTGAGTGAGTGAGTGTGCGAGCAAGTGTTTGAATGAGTGAGTGATTGGGTGATTGAGTGATTGAGTGATTGAGTGATTGAGTGATTGAGTGATTGAGTGATTGAGTGATTGAGTGATTGAGTGATTGAGTGATTGAGTGATTGAGTGATTGAGTGATTGAGTGATTGAGTGATTGAGTGATTGAGTGATTGAGTGATTGAGTGATTGAGTGATTGAGTGATTGAGTGATTGAGTGATTGAGTGATTGAGTGATTGAGTGTGTGTGTGTGTGTGTGTTTGTGTGTGTGTGTGTGTGTGTGTGTGTGTGTGTGTGTGTGTGTATGTGTGTGTGGTGTGTGTGTGTGCTCTGCGCGTGTGCGCGTGCGTGCGTGCGTGTGTGCGTGTGCGCGTGTTGTGTTTGTGTGTGTGTTTATCCTTACACACGTCGCGATCTTCGCTGTCACTGACCCAAATACCCGATAACCGTGATCAATACTAAATAGGCAGCCAAACACCCAGGCATCCGTGTGACTGCCACGCCCATAGCCCGGCAAGATTGCCCATTACAACAAGCGCTCTCCAGAGACCCATCTGTCGTGACGTGACGTATCCTCATAGAATACAGCGCCCTGCTAACTATAGACAAACATAATGGCGTAGTCATTCACATATTCAAACGTTGCCGACCAAACCCTCGATGGCAAGATGACTGGAACACAGCGTTGTAATAGACCCAAAAACGACAGGTGTATTACGATGAACTGAGTGAAGGTGTTGAGGCCCCGGAAACAATGAAAATTATCATAAAAGAAAGGCTGTGACCTTGTCCCTAATTGTGTTGTGGGGTGGGCTTAAAGTGTACATGGAGAAAGGTTGGGAAAACGACTGTAATTGTATCAAGATCAAATTGGTGACATATGGTGCTAATTAGCATCAACTATATGGCATGAGTCGTATATCTATCGCGCTGAATAGTGACTTAGCTAATCATGCAGAACTAGCAGAGGGATGCAGAAAAATCGTGTGTGTGTGTGTGTGTGTGTGTGTGCGTGCGTGCGTGCGTATGCGTGCGTGCGTGCGTGGGTGCGCGCGCGTATGTCCGCGTGCGTGTGTGTGTTTGTGCGAGTGTGTGTGGACGCTTGTATATGTTTGACATAAACAAGCTTAGACTGAAATGCTAGAATGTCTATCAAACCATAACATTTTGTGTGTGTGTGTAAAGGTTTGAAGTGATGACCATAATAATAACACGAATAATAATGTATTCCGTCCGTCCGTCCGTCCGTCCGTCCGTCCGTCCGTCCGTCCGTCCGTCCGTCCGTCCGTCCGTCCGTCCGTCCGTCCGTCCGTCCGTCCGTCCGTCCGTCCGTCCGTCCGTCCGTCCGTCCGTCCGTCCGTCCGTCCGTCCGTCCGTCCGTCCGTCCGTCCGTCCGTCCGTCCGTCCGTCCGTCCGTCCGTCCGTCCGTCCGTCCGTCCGTCCGTCCGTCCGTCCGTCCGTCCGTCCGTCCGTCCGTCCGTCCGTCCGTCCGTCCGTCCGTCCGTCCGTCCGTCCGTCCGTCCGTCCGTCCGTCCGTCCGTCCGTCCGTCCGTCCGTCCGTCCGTCCGTCCGTCCGTCCGTCCGTCCGTCCGTCCGTCCGTCCGTCCGATTTCATGTAGATATATATTGGTGTTTATATATATATATATATATATATATATATATATATATATATATATATATATATATATATATAATTGTTATGAAATGCGACGCTTGATGGACGTCAAGACTGTAGTTTTACCAGTGAATGCAGCAGAGAAAACTGACACGTTGTAACTGCGAGACGTTCCCGTCAAAGTAATGTACGACCTTTACCACGGTGGCGACTGGAATCAGATGGTAACGGATCAATAATCTACAGCAGGGGTCACGTAAAGGTAATAGTTAAGTTCTTACATAGCGTCAAATTCAGACGTAATAACTGCTCAAGACGTTACACTTCTCCCCGGCAGACGAGCTTAATCGAACGCTATTTCTGGGAGTACTGCGTTAAGAGAGATCTAGAAAGAGTGGGAGGAGAATGGAGAACAACAGCAAAAGATAGGCGTTGGAGAATGTTGATAGAGAACAAAGCGAAAGAAAACTGAAGAAAGAAGAGACGAAGAAAAATACGACGGTAACTATGGCCAACCTCACCTCAGACGACAGAGATACCAAAAGGAAAACATCATCTCGATTTAGTTGTGAACCATTCAGCAGCTGTAGATAAGTTCACTGTACACAGCTGGGGATTCAAAGATGCAGTTGATTGAACTAAATTAACGTGCTAATGATTCGTAGCAGGAACACGGGTCATTTGCTGTCGCTTCTCAGTGACTGCAAGATGGTTTGTCCACGGATATGTTTGGACACATTCAGGTGCGTCTTTTATGGTGATGTTCTGGTGTTGGACAAGATTTTGCGAATTATTCCTGCATATTGATGAAGGACGGACTGTTGATTGAACTGATTGATTTTCAGAAAATGTACAAACTGCGAACATAAGTAAACATGCTGACGTTGTCGCCAATAGAATATAAATCCAGAAACCTCGTCCAGTGCTGGATGTAACATAGATCGGTGTCAGTTCACTTCATAATTATGAAAGGCCAAGTTGGACTGTTGACAAATGTTGGCAGATCGAACCATGACATTCAAAGTTGAAACCGACGCTGCGTTTGAAGTGACTGGTGAGGTAAATAGCGTCCGGTACCTTTGCCCACGGCTGCTCCTGGGAGAGTTATGGGAGCAGCTCATGCGTAGCCGTCACGCATTATAGGCGTCGGTCAATGTTAGTTTCAGGCACCATCGGGCACTAGATCATCGGCAATGGCCGTGTGCCATTTGCAGCAACAAAAGCCTAATGGGTAAGGCGAGAGGGCGAGCAAGCAAGCACGCATGCACGCACGCACCTGTGCACACACATGCACGCCCCCCACATGCACGCCCCCCCCCCACACACACGCACACACACACAAACACACTCACGCATACACATATACACACACACACACACACACACACACACACACACACACACACACACACACACACACATTCACACATACACTCACATACACACACGCATACGCACACAAACGCACACACACGCACACAAACACACACGCACACACACACACACAAACACACACACACACTCACACACACACGCACACGCACGCACGCACACACACACACTCACACACACGCACACACGCATCCAGGCACCTTCTACAACATCCAGCGGATGGTATTAATTTACGCGAGGGCGCAGCTGAAAGTTGTCGTTAATAAACTGTAGCTAATCGTTATAAATGACGAAGCATTCTAACCCTATTCGATGCAAACGGCATGAGAGTTGACTTAATTGAAAACAGAATAAGTGTTATTGCTACATATTCCAGAATCCTATGAGCCATGTTTTTCCCGGCGACAACGTAAACGCGGCACAACTATAACTGATTGATAACACATCTAAGCATCTGAGATATGGTGATGGCGCCGCATGTTAGGATATCACGAACCAAACCACGTTACAAACAACTCAATATGAAATAACTAAATATTCTAATAACGATTGACTGGTCTAACCTCCATCAACAAATATGTTCTTTTGGCCATGTTGTACGATTATCACCCCCGGAAAAATGTCATTGTAGGAATGACTGAATAACAGAGGAAGTGAAGACGACCCGGAACATGGTGACTTGACGAAATTTAAAAGGAAATGAACTTGACGTTACCACAACTTTCTCTGACAACACGAGACAGGCGGGAATGGAAGGCACTGTGACGGTCTGATCTGACTTGAGACGGCTCAAGGAGACAAGGTGAAATGATAAGGTGAAATGATATATCCTACATAGCAGACGGGTGGAGAGTGTTTAGCAATGTAGATGAAACTATCAAACACATCGCGTAAGGAAGCAAACGGAAAATGAAGTGATCTATCTAGCAAACGGAAAATGAAGTGATCTATCTAGCAAACGGAAAATGAAGTGATCTATCTAGCAAACGGAAAATGAAGTGATCTATCTAGCAAACGGAAAATGAAGTGATCTATCTAGCAAACGGAAAATGAAGTGATCTATCTAGCAAACGGAAAATGAAGTGATCTATCTAGCAAACGGAAAATGAAGTGATCTATCTAGCAAACGGAAAATGAAGTGATCTATCTAGCAAACGGAAAATTGACGAGCGTCACCGTCAGAATAGCATACTCTATCTTACTGGTGCAACGTTGATGCAATATATAGTTCTATCTATACACCGAATGCTCGCTTCCTATCGATCACTTTCGGTTCACCGACAGTCTTATTATGTGATTCACCACAGTCCACCCTTGAACGAGCACCTGTGTGTGACATCGTTTTAGCAACAAATTCCGGAGGGCGGCCAATACGACGACGCCATCCATTAATTGCATATGCGCTATGTAAATGCCCACAACAGGCAGTTGCGTCCGAGTTAATTTACCGGAAGTGATGCAAGTTAACCGCTAGCTGCGTGGTTCTTGTTATTGGCGTAATTTGAAGATGGCATTAATGAATGCCAGAGGCATCTCCACAACACGATGACCCCGGGAATTGTAACATACAGCTCAGTTAGCTATCTATCTTCACGGATTATATCAGTTCGAAGTGAATGGAGTTATATGCAGTT
>OZ024860.1:6781658-6819158 GCA_964017155.1 Oasisia sp. SBJ-2009
AAGTCTGCGCCGCTATCACCATCAACGCAGAACTATGTCGTTATGTTACTCGTTGTCGGGCGTCATGTAGTACACTAGAGCGATATACCCAACGATACGCTCGTCGGATATAGAGTCTAGAGTGTTTGTGTATTAATCTAGCGTATATATTACCTAGTCGATGCACCCAACGATGCATGAAAGAAAAACCGTAGTCACCTGTGCTAAAACTTGGAAATTGTGACCCCCCCCCCCCGAGGCCCCATTCCCACTCCGCTTCCATAGTCTTTCATTGTGGAAAAAGCTGCCAAAGGCGCTAAAACGTTTGACAATTACTATACGTTATATAGTTTCAGTGTAACGCTTCGTTACGATGACGTGTGGCCATTGAATTAATGAGCCCCCAAGTTATCCAACCGCCGGACGAATTTGGTAAACGTGTAAATCCACGAACCACCCGTGTGGGCTCTCTAGAGTACATGCAAAATGTCGACTCGATACAGGCCAAACTGACGGAGATGTGGATCCATAAACAAACAAACAAACAAACAAACAAACAAACAAACAAACAAACAAACAAACAAACAAACAAACAAACAAACAAACAAACAAACAAACAAACAAACAAACAAACAAGCAAGCCAGCAAGCAAGCAAGCAAGCAAGCACACACACACACACACACACACACACACACACACACACACACACACACACACACACACACACACACACACAAGCAGAGAAACACTGTTTTATAAAATAGATACGCTAACTTTGGGGTATCGTAAGTGTATCTCCTGCCAGGCACCGAGATCCACTCGCCTCTTCCCAGTACACTCGCTTCCTTAGACCACTGGACTCTGACCTACCAAACACGAGATGTCTAGACGATAATAATTTTTTTTCTCCACAGGTGATTTATGTTGAAAACGGTTTCGGCTTTGCTCTTTTTCGATCGGAAACTTGCTGCCTTTCTCCGTCTGTTTTATCTTCGAACTGGTTTATTATTGTCGTCACGAAGTGTCATGATTACATTTAATTAAAATCGTGATTGATTGGCGAGGAGAAAGGAGACAGGACAGTGACAATTTCACATTGAGGAGTTTCCATGTGTAAGAGAATAACAATAATTTGTTGTATTGTTTTCAGTTTGAATGCACAACCATGTAATACAATTCACAAATCCATAACGGTAGCAAGTAATGACACTGTTCTCTGTCATTAAAATATGATATTTTACATTAATTAAAATTAATTCAATTAGTTAAATAAAATAATAAATTAAGTTAAATAAATAAAAGTAATAACTATTAGAATTGGCTGTTAATACATAGACAAACACCATCAAATGTTTTGACAGTGTATTAAAAACCAATGAATTAATTAGTTTTTGTTGAGTCTGTAGGAGATTTACAAGGTGCTTGTTTTCGACCGGAAGTCTCCCTTTTCTTTCGCGATCATCTCAGCTGTTTTTCGTGTTGAGTGTATTTCGACGCTTTTCGTAATTCCATTATATTACATTCGTAATAGACAGCCGAGGATGTGTCTGATGCGATCGTCGCTGTTATGTGTTATTAAATGTTAGGGCAGGACGCTGCACCGTGAAAGTGAGCTCAATAGCGGATTGACCACCAGCAAACGTCACACAACACCTTGGCATATAACTATTTTTGTATCGTTTCTTCGATTACCTTGTAAGTATCTATCCGTATTGTCTTTAAAATGCCAGACATTATATAACCTCCATGCACACACGTTCTATATAACATTCGTTAACTTATCGTGACTCATTCGCTCACAATCCAATATCTAACCTAGCTGACACCCCTTCATTTCCGCTAGAGTCAGCCGGTCATTTGCCACGTTGACATCTCATGGCCAAATGACACCTGTATGCACAGGCATCCATGGCCATACACGTTCTGACAAAACCCATTATTTGACAGCTCTGATTCCACGCTGTACACAATGTCATTTCCATTCACTCAATGACACATTCTGTGCTCACAGAAATTAATTCATATAGCGCAGGACTACTATGTAACGAAATGACGGTCAGATACTGTAAGTGGTATGTGCCCAGCTGACCAAGAACAGACTCAGCTTTCGCCGGCGACGTCGACAAACGACGACTGATTAATCAGCTCGTCGACAGGCAGGTCACTGTGACGTAATTGACACCAGACCTTATTTGAAAGACGTCAGTGCCACAACGACGTCGGCGCTATTCTCGACAGACCCGTCTGTCGCCGCGCGGCAAATGCCAGTGTTCGTCTGTAGGCCCCGACTGCCAATCAATGCTCTGACAAAAGTTATTCATCCCGAAGTCTCAGACAAATACCACAGTTCGTCGCGAAGTCAACGCAAGTCCTGCAGGTGATTCGTCGCGTCACAGGGCCAGATGTTCAGTCCAAATAACATGTCGCCAATTTGGCGACGCAAACGAACATCGGAGGAGGAACAGACGTGACATTTACCGCGCGCCTCTAAGCGCAAGTTAGTCATGTGAAATGATTATTAAAAGACATTACCCGGAATAGAGTATTGCCTTCGCTGGAAGGCAAATATGTTTTAACGCAAGGCATCGGTGGATCGTGAAATGTACACCGCGGGGCTACATGGTTTGGCGTTTCCTTTGACATTTTAGAAGCAGCGAGAGCGAAAACTTTCATCTCGGACTAACAAGCTGTTTATCTTTTACGAGTCGTTGTATATCTATAAATATGAGCGGCGTACTATTTTACTTTTCTTTCATAGGGCGGTTGGGTCGTAAAAGGTCATGTAATCCATATTTTGCCAAAAGCAACATTGTTGAGAAAGGCAAAGGGCAGAGGTTTGCAAAGCGAATTAAAACATTGTTATCTATGCCACCACGTGCTCGATCGTGTGCGGAAATGACATATTCATCACGTCACCTGCTGCCTAATAAAACTCCACGCAACCATCACAATGGTTTTGGTCGTTCCGTCGAATTCTTTATGAAATTCTGGCCTCCAAAGCTTTTATTTATGACGAAAACCTAAGGCAAAGCTTTCAAGATGACACCTGACTGCGCGAAAGATTGATTTGTTTTCTCTCTCAATATATTCCCTCTCTTTCTCTCTCTTTCTCTCTCTCTCTCTCTCTCTCTCTCTCTCATCCCAGTCTCTTCTCTCTGTCTCTCTTTCATCTCTGTCTCACACTGAGTGGAGTGACGACCGTCTACGTGTGTCACCATTGCGTTGACTACATGTCATGCCTGTAGTCAACTCGTGCTGTCACATAGCAACAGACGACGGAAGTTGTTTCGAAGACGCGTCACAAAATACTGTGGTCACGATTTCATCCAATCAGACAACACATTAACATGACCACAACATTAATTAAATAGAAAACCGACCGCAAACCATACGTTATGACGGTAAAATGGTGTAGTCTGATTACTGTAATTAGTGCCTACAATATTAATGTGTTTACACGCGATAATATGTCGTTGCAATGACGTCACTTTTACGTAGATAGACAGTTTCCGCTCATGTGACATTTGTGTCAAGTTGCGTGATTATTACGTCACAACGTTAACGCGTTGGTGATGTGAACGCGACGTTATAGTGCAGACCACCATGTTTGGATTTCACAATCCCGTAGGAATCGGATGCCCAAAGTGAGACAATGATTGATTTGACTTTATTTGAGTATGCACTAAACAAAAATCATGGGTTACAAATTTGTATACACCTGTAAGGACCAAAATCCAAGATGGCCGCCGTCCCTCATGGAAAATACAGAACATGACATATCTCTGGAACTACTTGACCAACTTCAATTATGTATTTGATATGTTAGATTCTATTATATGGTTTTCAAACATGCCTGATAATCTGGAATATTGGTCAGGTCGATGGTAGGTCAAGGTCATGCATGAAGGTCAAGGTAAAGGTCATATCTCACTTTGGGCATCCGATTCCTACGAAAAATACACCCCAGTCTACACTATTAGGAACCACTATAGGTGTAACTTTGTTAAAACATTATTTTCCAGCGATGTGAAATGACGATGTATATACAACGGGTATACAGCGACACGAGACTACCCAGGCAAGTCTTCTACTCACAACTGAGTCGTGAGAAGAGGGAGAGAGATGGGGCAGCGACAAGGGTATGGAGATCAAAATGGCAAACACTGGATACAAGGAGCCAGATTGTCTGTGTCTGTATTTGTAACTGGCAAAATGTCCTATGGACACATCACGCCAGTGCGCATGGTGGGTCGTCTGACTTAATTGCTAAAATGTTGGATTAAACTATTGTTGAATGAGTTTAGTGATATACTTGAGACAAGTAGGGGAGAGAATTCCATTCTTTAATTGTGGTTGGGAAGAAGCTGTTTCGAATAAGTTTCCAAATATGTTTGCAGAGTATCTAATTTGTAAGAACTGACTGTCATGTTTACGTGAGGATTTAGTGGGATATCTATAAGGTTATGTTCCATCTTTTATATTATGCTAAGTCTTTTAATTTTTCTTCTTGTTTGGCGGGTGTTCCACTGGAGGTCTTTAAAACAATGGGTTACTGTTCCTGAAATTCTAGAATAGTTTTATGTACACAATCTGGCAGCTTGTCTTTGGATTCTTTCTAAGGTTTTAATATGTTTTATGCAGTATGGATTCCATGATGATGACGCATATTCAAGTATTGGTCGGACAAGGGTTGTGTAGGCTATAAACTTAATGTGGGTTGGGTATTTATTTAGATTTCTCCTAAAGACTTTTAGTGTCTGTTGTGTTTTCCAAGCGACTGAGTTGCATTGTGCTGTCCAGTTTAATGTATTTGATATTTATAAGCCAAGATAACAACATGATTGAACATATTTAAATTGTCCATCTCACGTGGTTTTCAAGATCTCAAATGGCCTCATAAACATTTCCAGCCTAAACCTGACAGAACCAACCGCTAAACATCACCACAGAAAGACATTCCATGTGCCATTTTACATAACAGACTACAGGACATTTTCATTCTTTCCCAGGAACAGTCCCGATAAGAATGGACTTCCAGAGACAGTAGTATCAGCTCCCCGTCTTGGCTGCGTCAGGGTTAGGGTTGACGCTCATTTCAGTTCCCAGTAAACAAAACGAACACTTCCCTTGCCCGGGATAAACAACTCCCCTCATCTGTCAAATTAATTTTAGTCATCTTCAAACTATGTTCTTCCATGTATCTCCTATATTTCTATTCTGGTGCACGTCCTCTGCGAATACCTAAATGATCTTAAAAATAGTGAAGTTACTTGGTTAAATGGCAGAAGAAGAATAATAATAAAGCGTACTCAAATCAACTTAGAAAAATTCTGACACTGACCTGAATACCTGTAACCCAAAATGGCACGAACTTATTCGAAACCAATAGGAGAAGAAACACAGCCAAACAGCGTGAGGCTAGAAAATCGTCACCACTCTCACCACAATCTAGATGTGTGGCATTCGATATGTGAAACCGTGTCAGGCTCATATTGGCATGACAAGTCACCTACAACCACACACTTAATGACAACCCGCAGACAGATAATCAAGATTGATTATTATTATTATGTATTTCTATGACTAAAAAGTTAATTTATTGATTTATTTACTCCTTTATTTTTAGAAATGCTACGTTATTTAATACTTTATATTAGTTTTAGTTATTAATATACATATATTTATTAATTGTAGTTATATATATATATATATATATATATATATATATATATATGTATATATATATATATATATGTATATATATATATATATATATATATATATATATATATATATATATTATTAAAATGCATATATATATATATATATATATATATATATATATATATATATATACATATATATATATATATATATATATATATGTATATATATAATATAATAATATGTCGTGAGGCGCCACGATTATGGATAAATAAAATAAAATAAAATAAATACAAATATTATTATCATGAAATCATCCTCGCTATGAGGGATCGCTGGGAAAGAAGAACTTGGCTCACTGTCGCGTCAAAACTTCGCCTACTTACACTGTCAACAGCGAAAAGAAGTCCCCATTAAGTTGCGAAAGAAACGCAATGTAACTTTCGGCAGAAACAGCTGTCGACCGTTTCACTAACGTAATGAGCTCGCAGGGAATGTCCATCGTTAGCCAACATCCGTTGTTGCGGTCAGAGAGCCTTTTTAACATGCAAAAAGTCACCAGGGACACTATCTCCGTGACACATGGTGATCGTTTCACCGGGGAAAGTATTTTAGTGACACACCGGTGATCGTTTTTCTGGGGATACTATTTGTGTGACACACAAGTGAACGTTTCACCGGGGGCACTATTGACAATTTTACAGACAAGATCACATTTTAAGGATCGAAATTGTTTTTCAAGAGCAAAACCGGTCATATAAGCTCATAAGAGAATCACTGACACGGGCCCGTTGATGCACCTATACACCGTTTATCCGAAATTGCCATATTTATAGTTCGTATTCCTGCTCCGGACTCACATATCAGCCAAACGTCACGCAGGTTCCCCGGTCCTGTGGGAACCGGCTAAAACTGGTTCTCGTCAAGCACAGATTGAACGGTAACCGGAACAGGCAGATAAACCGTTATTGCTTTGTCAATCAATGTCGCGCATCAACAACAAAAGCGCCGAGCTCACGAACTCATCGGCCGCACGAAGACACTAAACTGAGTTCATGTAGCATCCCGCAGTTAGGCTGCTATTTCAATCGCACGTCTGGACGTTGTCCGTTGGTGAAAACTAACCAATTCTGTCCGTCAACGACGCAAACCGTTTTCTGGACGCTGTGACGTTGTGTTTTCTGTGTATTGCTATACACTGATACAGTCCGTCACCTCTAAGTACAGTCGAACTGGCGCATCTCCAACTGTGCCCGTGTGTGTGTGTGTGTGTGTGTGTGTGCGTGTGCGTGTGCGTGTGCGTGTGCGTGCGCATGCGCGCGCGCGTGTGTGTGTTTGCGTATGTTTGTGTGTGAGTGTGTTTGTGTTTGCGTATGTTTGTGTGTGTGAGTGTCGGCGCGCGCGTGTGTGTGTGTGTGTGTTAAACTATTCTTCACACACGACTTGGAGAACTCACTTTCTCTATGTCCGCATGAAGGGTTCGTATCGAATTCGTTCGATTCTTGTAGAAACGGTGACTTCGAACGTCGATACATAGTTTCAGTGAGACTAGGGTCATCTCAACGATATCCAACCTTATTGAGTACAACGAACAGAGATTATCTATTTACGTAGTCGATTACTTTTGTGAGAACCAAGATACAAGATACAAGATACAAGAAGCTTTATTTAAAGTCGGTTACATGATAATTATGCAACATTAGCTCATCTGAGCTATTTTCCGACAAACGGGCCACACGAAGTGACGTCAGTTCCTTTCTTGCAGTTGAAACGTCACTTCGTCACTTCCGGTTGCAACACATGGCATGGATAAGAGCGTACATGCTGCACACGTATGCGACTGGGTGTATACAAAAGATAAGTGGAAACCGAATGTGCGATGCTTATGATACCGGCATCATTATGGTGCTCGCGACGTTGTGATTAATGGTATTACTGCGCAAAGTAAAATTTAATCAGTTTAATATCTTAACAGATATCTTAACAGTTCCGATTGTTTGACATTAACATTGCACGAATATACACTTCAGACCTCCGTGAACTAGCGAGTTAAATGTCTGGGATAAATTTCATTTCGCATTATGAGCTATTCACACGGTGAACTATACAATTATTCTGATATCAATTAATGCGATTCGGATAGGTAAATGAGTCGTGAGAAGGAATTTCTGCCGACATCAATGTGCCGACCCAAGATTTGCATCTTTAGTCGCAATGACGTCACTCTCTCTCGCAACGTTTCAACGCCTTTAACCATACACGTCAAAGTTAGAAAGGTTTACTGCTTGCGTAAAATATATGTCACTTTGGATCTACCGGTGTGATAAATGCTTTCTTTACGTGCTGCGAATATATTTGCTCGTGATATATGATCAATCTAAAAACATTATCTCTTTCGCGTCGCTGCCGGCTATTTAATTTTCCGACATGACGAATCGGCTGTCACGTGGGTAGAAGAACCGATACAATAAATCGCATCCCGATCGCGAACGAAAATAGTGTTTTGCATGTCAGACAATCGCTTACACGCATCATTTGTTGGGTTGCGATTGCAAAGAGCGATTGATAACTCGTTTCTAGGGTCGATAGCGGCGAGGTTTAAGACAGTGACGTCACATAACTCCCGACCGTCTACGCGCAGTAACTGTCGGGGAAGCACGATCGAGGGAGACGCACGAATGGATAGTTGCGTAGTTGCGTGTTCGGTGGTGCAAAAGCCGAGTGTGTTTATGTGTTTATGTGTTTATGTGTTTATGCTTCCCTGTGTGTGTGTGTGTGTGTGTGTGTGTGTGTGTGTGTGCGTGCGTGCGTGCGTGCGTGCGTTTGTGTTTGTGTTTGTGTTTGTGTGCGTGTGCGTGTGCGTGTGCGTGTGCGTGTGCGTGTGCGTGTGCGTGTGCGTATGCGTGTGAGCGCGCGCGTGCGCGCACGAATGCGCGCACGAGTATGTGTGGTTGTGTACGACTGCGATTTAACTTATTACTATTATGCACTCATACCACAAGTGGGTGGGCACGCACGTACGCACACGTACACACACGCACGCAATTATGCATGTACAATGACATGCACACACATACGCAAACCATACACAAGCACACATACACACACATGTACACCCAAAACAATAAACACACAAAAGCACACACACACACACGCACGCACGCACACACACCCAACGCACGCACACACACACACCATGCGTGTTCCTTCTTTCATTTAACCTCTACATAATAAATAAAACATTACCGACAGTGTTGGTAATACATAATGATACAGAATTATCTTTCAATACAAATGCGCTGACTGTCCTACCAGTGGTTCTGGCTAGGCAAATAACATTGGCATAATTAAATTTGCAAAACTATCCGCGGATTACAATATTCGGTGTGGACATGGTCGTGTCAAAACTTATATGGCGAGATCTTCAGTTTAGACAGTGTCACCACCCCAGGGTCCAACAGCCAGATTGCCCTTCTTAATTCACTGTTCCATCAATCACCGTATCATGTAAGCCAGAATCACCCAATAGCATCGTGAGATTATTCTTTGGAAGACAACTTTGTCAGGCGATATACTCTAATAGTATTTAGAATTATCTGTCACTTGAGAGAACTCCATTTCGAATCGTCTTGCTAAGCGGCACCACCTAATGTTGCTGTCACAGCTGAACGAGTCTATGAAGTCTCGTCGACTATCGTCGCCTGCGAGAACTCGTCGGGAACTGAGATATAATGGCGGCAAACGGTGACACGGTATCAAGGGTGACCTAGTCTATGCATGCTCTTATCTAATGAAGGGGTTTTAATCTAATCTCACGACACTTTGGCACATTTGACTTTGCACACGTAAACAACGGTCACTCTGCTTGTATATATTGATGATCACTAGTTGCCACTTGAAATTATTTTCCTTGGATACAAAACCACTAAAGAAACACATGGTGCTCTCTCCGCTAAATAACCAAACCTTTTAAACCAATGTTTTTCTCATTGTTACCGATTTACGTTTACCCAACTTTGTCATCCAGCGATTAGGCCAAACTATTCTAGATAAAACAAAATGTGTAACAAATAAAAACGAATAAATAATTAAGAAGTTATTAAGAGGATGACGAGGAAAACGCTTGTAAAATATGGACACGTTTTGACAATATTACAAAACAAATTCGGTTTCGATTTATGAGGAAGAATTAAAACATGAACCAATTATTGCGCGAAGAACATTCGTACACAAATCAGTGACAGTAGAATAGAATTAAGAAAGCACCTCACGGAGGATTTAAACGAAAAGAACCAATTATCTCCCGACAGTAAAACTCTTGGCAGCGTAGGTAATAACAGAACATTGACAAAAATCACACACAAAACAGCTTCCTTGTCCAAATGTCATATGGAATGTTTCTCTTTTTTAACCTGGTTAATTTCCTTGTCCAAATGTCATCTGGAATTTTTTTCTTGATGACAATCTTTTTCAATCTGGTTAATTTCGTTAAGATCCAGACACCGCGAGAAAGAGACGAGGAAACCGGCTGACGTTGAGAAGGATGTGAGGCGACGTGAAGACGTCGTTCCCGCGCTGAGTCTGTCGGGAGCGGCCGAGCAGTAATGAACCATCCGTGCGCTCAGACATCCAGCGCCGCTTCCGTCGTAACAATTATCGATGCTGATTATTTCTAATTTGAGCCCGACAGTATTGAAGCGTTGCCTGGGCTGGCGGCGGCTCGGAGATGGAATAGAGTATTACGTGACGACGACCCCGCTAACGCGGTAATGAAAAGTCCAAGAAACATCGCCTTAACAATTGGCTACGCTGTTCGCTGTTCATCTCGACGGTCGCTTGCAAATCGGAATTGTGCTCGCTGAAACCAGTGGTAGAAAATACGTCGATCAGCGCCACGCATGCGCAGCACAGCAGTTGTAATATTGTGCTTTGGATAAAAACGTGCCACTTTCTCTTTTGTCATAGACACGCAATAGCTGTTTTGTCAAATCTTCCAATTTAGATTTCTCTCTAAACAAAATCAATGTGGAAGACTTTCCCGTCATTTGTCACCTAATCAAGCCGTGTGATGCCAAATGGGAAATTTAAACCTATGCTAATCTGCACCTTTCCCCGTTCCTAAGCTACTGTATCAACGCTACTCTCACTTTATCTGTATACAAGGTAGGTGAATGAATTAAGAAACTAAATCGCAACAAAGAAACACATATTAATATAACAAATATGTGTTAGTAGACTGTGAAAACAATTGTTAAAGAGAAGAGAAAACCGGTGAAAGAAAATGTGGATCAAACTTAAAGTGATCCTTTGGAAGTATATATATATATATATATATATATATATATATATATATATATATATATATATATATATATATATATATATATATATTCAAGTTCGATCCATTTTTTCTTTCATCGTTTTCTCTTCTCTTTAACAACTTTTTATGCGATATATATATACGAAACGTACTGTATCAACACACGATAATTTCACATAAGTAGTTTCCCATGCGTAGCATAAGTGTATCTACGCATACGCATGCGAATCACTTTTAGCTTCCTGCCACGTTGATGATTAACTAACTAGTGGAATTATAACGAATAGTCGTGCACGTGCAGTGAACCACACAATGATCGTTGACTTTATACTTAGTCAACATATCAAATAAAAACCGAAGTCTGGCGAACTGAACCGAATATTCATGACAATGACTTATATGGATATTATAGACGGCGCCCCAAAGTAGAAACTCCTCTAACGCGAGTAATGTTTTATTATTTGGTCAGACTCATTATGATTTATAAAACGCATAGGATTACATGAAATCGTGATTATTGAAAACTGCATACGTTACACAGAGCTAAATATTCACAAAGAATCCCTTGTGGCCTATAGCGACACCTGGAAACGGCTTGCACCAACATCCGGGTTTGGCAGATCATCGTGGCTAGTTGGGCAGCTGGCACGCTGTAGACCCAGCGATACAGAATACAGAGGCGCCAGTCAGCGGCTAATTGTGGCATCCAGCACAACGCGGTTTGCTTACGTCACTATCAAAGTTACGCGCGAGGTCTCCGTCAGGCGGTTGTATTTGCCAACAGTATTGATAACGTGTAAATATGAGAAACATGTTACTACTATGACACGACTTATGCTAGAGCAAACATTATTGCAGACAGTTGACACTTTGATGACTTCCCGTTGGATTTTTTTGTCGTAAAGATAATATCATATCTTAGATTCGATGCTCACTATTGTGTTTACACTTGTGAAGTCACGTTCAATCTAAAAGAGATTACGATTTAGCAAGTAGAGATTCAAAAAGACAGCGGTCTCCGTGTATGACTACAACTAGAGACCATTGTCTTTGGACGTCGTAAGACCAACGCTAGAGACCATTGTCTTTTGACAACGTAAGACCAACGCTAGATACCATTGTCTTTTGGCCTCGTAAGACCAACGCTAGAGACCATTGTCTTTTGACCTCGTAAGACCAACGCTAGTACAGACCAGTGTCTATCGAGGTAAACCAGAGATAGAGACTGTGATGGTGAGTGAGATAAAATAGACCGTGGTCCATTGATGTGAGACCGCAGCCAGGGACCATAACCCACTGATGAGAAACTACACAGAGATACCACAGTATATTGATAAAATACCATAAACAGAGACTAGAGTACATCGACCTGAGACCACAGCCAGAGACCATAGCCAGTGTATGAGAGACCACAATGAGAAGCCGAGGTTCATCGATAAAAAAACACAATCAAAGACCCCATACCATCGATGTGAGACCACAGCCAGAGACCAGTGTACTTTGAGTTCATATCTCAAACAAACTAGACCATCTCGAAAATACAAACGCTTTACCGCGCCGGTGTGTAACAGTAACAGTAATTTATCATATAAAAACCGATCGGGCCACAGATTTGCAAGTCCATTAATCATTCGTCATTTATACGATAGCCGATTTATTTCCGCTGTTTTGCAAAACACATAAATTATATGCAAAAACAAATCCGTTTCGTTTGCTTACTGCTGGCGTAGAATTGTCTTTATACTGTCAACTATTTGCACCTGTTACTTGTTTTTACAAAAGCAAACAGCGTGTTTGATTGGCCAAGTTGGTTTCAAATGATTGATAAATGATCAAACCAGATATGTAATTTATTTGAGCAGATACGAAAACTCCGTATGCAATTAATACATTACATATCTTTAGTTATTTTTTGTTGATACAATTTTGCGATTTACTTTAACTTGGAAGAATATATGAGACCCGTATGCGTAATTATATTGATTTACCAACTTCGCCGTCTTGCTGTTTATGTCCTCAGTCAAGTGGCTGATTATTCTGGCATTTACTTGGGCGTTCGCACTGATTGCCAGTCCAATCCAGAAACGCAGAAAGAATAATGAATACATTTGTATGTCTCTTTTTTATCTTTGCAATCACAGAGTTTGAATTGGACACATAAAACCATGACAAAGTATACATATATTTGCTAATACTAGTAGTAATTTAAAATATTATAATATACAGCAAATACTTATGATTTAAACATGTATGTAAAATATAATTTTATATTATGACTAAAACTATTAGAAAATAATATATCATTTAAGAGTTTAAGATATATACTGATCCATCTTTGTTTTATACAACATATCCCAGCGATGATCAACCAAGTGTTATCAACATGAGGTGTATACTTCATGTGTTGTGATATTTTGCGATCAGCTCCTCTCTGAACGGCCTACAACTTGTTAATACTCTTGTGTCCTGCACTGACGCCGTATTCTCCCGCAATGACAAGACGAAGGTCTAATTTGCTCTTTCTTTGGCGGTACTGTAGTTGGTTTTTATGTTTCATCCCAGCCAAGAATCCATTGATCAGAAGTGGTTTTTGTTCTATGATGTTTCTTAGTTGCCACTTGATTGCGACTGTTCCTCAAGCGAATTAAGGAGCGACGCACGCGAAAAAAGGCACTTCGCAGAAACTGCCATCCTGATCTGTCTGGCATTAACGTCAGACCGACCCGATTCGAAAGACGACAAACATTTGCGTAATTGGCAGGAGCGACTTGCTATTTCGGTCCCCATATACGCTAACGACGTGAATCTAAACTAATAAGCCCCTTTCGCCACAAAGTCCCCGAAAATTACGGAGGTCCAGATTCACGGAAGGGCATCGGGAGAATGAGGATTATTCCAACTAAGGGGAGAAGTTTGTGACACTGACGAATGTCTAGATTCGCTGATGGACAATTGGTTGGAAAATGATGAATGTTCCAACTACGGGAATGGGAATGTCTCGTGACATAATCGAATGTCGTGCAGTGTCGTGCATGGGACTCAATCAATGCAACAGTAGGTTGGTGGACAGCGTCACGTCAGAAACCCGAGAGTAATGGGCAGGTTCTTCCGATGACCGATGAAAGATATATTTAGCTGAAACAAAGATTGATTGCAACATAGGATGACGCTGACGGGTTTAACCCTCTAACGGCTGTTGCTGGGATACTGGACCGTATGTGACGTAATCGCTAATCGTCTCAACAAAGACCTCACTGCCAGTCACGTTTGCGTTAGCCGTGAGAACAACGCAAATGTTCGCCCCAGTTTGAATACGGATAAAGGACTGGAGGGAATCCTAATATAACACACCGAAAAAAGGAAATTAGTTTGTAACATAATGATAATGGCAGCGTTATCGTCGTCTGGTTAAATTTGGTCTATAGAAATGTCAGTGGTTTGCATAGAGTTACTTAAGCAATGCGCCAGATAATTTCACATGCACGGTCACGGAAGTATTTATTGTAGGAAGTTGAATCCGGCTATTTTAATGCCGTCATATGTCTAAATAAATCTTAAATAACGTCCTGTATACTTACATCGTTGGTGATATAGCTTTGATCCCTTCAATGTGTTCCTCTTTTGTCTGCTGCTGTTGTACTACGAGTTAACTCAGAATGGTTTCCTTTGCACTGCAGAAGTTGAACGAAATGACGCAACGCGACAGAACTTCACGTCACTTCCGTTAATCCCGAAGGACAGACCGCAGCGCGACGCCACTGTCTACCGCCACTATCCACGCAAGTTGCAAAACAAGACTCGTTCAACAGAACATGCGGCCTTGACCCGTCAGTGTAGGGTGTTGACCACGTCTGTGGTGCCGGACGGTGCTAAGGGCCGAGGACACTATTTCAATGACACACAGGCGGAAATGTCCCGGTGGCGCCACCGGGTGCTGGGAGGTCTCAGTATTAAGAGCGCTGTTAAGTAGGAAAATTGATCTTAACGAGCAAACCCGGAATTAAGATCTGATACAAATGATAGCAAAAAGGTTCAGACATGTTAGGACAAAGGAACCTCATATGTAGTAAATTGTGCGTGTGAAATATAAACTCAGCATGAATAGACTAATTTTAAATGTATTGAAACTATTTAGCAAATTATGATTTTGCGAAATCATATACAATCCATTTTCAACCAACATAACAATAATCTTAATCATAATCATCACCATATAATCATATAATGACGTAATCAAGTAGTCATGTAATCATGTACGTCATTGTGTAATCATATAACTGTATAAACATACAATCATATGATTACATTATCATCATCATCATCATCATCATCATCATCATCATCATGATTATTATTATTATTATTAACGTAGCCATGGGAACAGGTTAGACCATAATTAGTTTCGCTTTTCTATCGTTACCGCGGACTTGCCCGGGATTGGCAGCACGGTCCACAAGGCATCCAATGACGTTCGCCGCCCCCGGTGAGCGAGTCACAGCCGCAGGCCGACCCCGCGGGCCTTGTGAGTTGTCTGTGGAGCACAACATCAAAGAAGTCAATAATTTGTTAAATGACATCTAAAAAACACATAAAAGTTGCCGTCGTATTAGTGGATAGGTTTGATAATTTATTTCGCAATATGAATTTGACATGAAACGAGCGAAAAAACGAATTGAGACGCCGCTTTTTTTGTTGGCACACGTATTGGTGAGCCGCAGCAAAACATGCACGACCGGTTCACTACGTCGGAGCACTGTCGTCTTCTCTGAAGGTCAATTTGGAGCTGTATATATGTATGAAATCATATATATATATATATATATATATATACATATATATATATATATATATATATATATATATAATATATATATGAGGGCGGGCGGGCGGGCGGGCGGGCGGGCGGGCGGGCGGGCGGGCGGGCGGGCGGGCGGGCGGGCGGGCGGGCGGGCGGGCGGGCGGAGGGAGGGGGGAGGGAGGGAGGGAGGGAGGGATGGAGGGAGGGAGGGAGGGAGGGAGGGCGGGCGGGCGGGCGGGCGGGCGGGCGGGCGGGCGGGCGGGCGGGCGGGCGGGCGGGCGGGCGGGCGGGCGGGCGGGCGGGCGGGCGGACGGACGGGCGGACGGACGGACGGACGGACGGACGGACGGACGGACGGACGGACGGACGGACGGACGGACGGACGGACGGACGGACGGACGGACGGACGGACGGACGGACGGACGGACGGACGGACGGACGGACGGACGGACGGACGGACGGACGGACGGACGGACGGACGGACGGACGGACGGACGGACGGACGGACGGACGGACGGACGGACGGTCGGTCGGTCGGACGCACGCACGCACGGACTAACTCGGCATATCGAAACCAACAATTTCCCTTTAATAAAGCGACCTCTCGCAGTGCCGAGAAGGAGGTCGACCTCGCTGTTTGACGACACCAAACGACCACCCGTGGGGTCAACACGCACGGGTCGACGTTAGCACAATGAGAAGGAGGCATCAAATACTGCGGATAGGCGACCAGTGGAGCGGACCGCCCTGACCGGCACGCAAGAACACGAGCCGGAAATGAAAAAAGCAAAACCATTTCTGCAACTGACGGACAAAGGCACACAACCAACCGGCGTCCTGCTGCGTAGCAAATGAGACCGTCGCGACCGTAAGTCGGACATGACCTAAATCCAGAAATAAACATGCTGACAGGCAAATGTCAGATTGGTTATTGGATTTCTGCACAGACACTAAGAAACCATCAACGTGCCGAAATATCGAGCGGGTGTTTTGCGAAATTATATATATATGGCAACCCGAAACATGTCAAAACATAACCATAGCCATCCCATCCAGGGAGGCTTGGTGAATGAACACCCCATTTTTTGCGGAAACTGCGCTGACGAGAATCCAGAGTGATATCCTGATGGCCCTGGACAACAAGAGAGGTGTCGTGCTGGTCCTACTCGATCTGTCAGCGGCCTTTGACACTGTAGACCATACGCTCTTGTTGGCTTGCATGAAGAGGATAGGTGTCATAGACGTTGCGCATCAGTGGTTTGCGTCATACCTGTCTTCAAGGACTCAAACTGTCTGCCTAGGCCAGACTAAGTCAGACACATTGGAGCTGCTCCAGGGAGTGCCACAAGGGTCTGTTCTGGGCCCAGTTCTGTTCACAATCTACACGGGACCCGTCGGGCAGATAATCAAGCGGCACCACCTTGACTTCCACATATTTGCTGATGACTCGCAATTGTATGTCTCATTTAAGATCAATGACACTAATGACGAGACCAGTGCACTTGCACGCATACAAGCATGTATTGATGAATTGAAAGCATGGATGACACATCATCGGCTTCAGCTTAACGACAGCAAGACTGATATACTGGTAATCACAACACCAAGTTCGGCTGGCAAACATAACCTGACTGATGTTGTCATCGGTGACAGCATTCTCAAACCATCTACCGTCGCTCGCAACCTGAGAGTTATGTTTGACAGTGCGTTCAATATGAAATCCCAAGTGTTGAAGTTGTGCCGGGCAGCTTACTACCATCTACATAGAATTCGTGCCATAAGAGATTGCCTGACACAGCATGCCACTGAACGTTTGGTTCACGCTCTTGTTATATCGAGACTCGACTACGGAAACAGCCTTCTCTACGGCTTACCGGACGTCTTATTAGACAAACTGCAGAGAGCACAAAATGCAGCAGCTCGCGTTGTGTTGAAAGCAAGTCGTTACGACCACGTAACACCAATTTTAGAGACTCTCCATTGGCTTCCCGTGCGATACCGAATTCAGTACAAGATAATACTAACAACTTACAAAGCCAGTCATCTACTTGCGCCTAGCTACCTCGAGCGTTCTACATCGCTGCTCCTCACTTATGGAACGATCTACCACGCAATATGCGAACATGTGATTCACTATACCAGTTCAAAAAACTCCTTAAAACTTATTTATTCAAAAGAGCTTTTCACTCATGAACATTGACGGACGTTTGAAGTTTTTAGGATTTACTTATTTATTTATTTATTATTCTGAACTGCTTTTAGTACTTTTTTACATTCATAATAATTTATTATGTATTATTATTATAAATATATATTTTTTATTATAACTATCTGTATTTTTATGATAACTTATTTCGACATGTTTTAATGATTTTTAACTTTTAGTTTCTTTCTACGATTTCTTGTAACAGCGCCTTCGAACAAGGTAACTTGGATTTATGGCGCCATATAAATGCTTTTATTATTATTTTATTATTATTATATTCGCCGACATGGACACGTCGTTGAAGCATCCTTTTACATGTATTGTAGCCGGTCCAACGGGATGCGGTAAAACCACATTTGCCACACGACTCCATTCATACGAATAAAATACGACTGTATATGACTTTCATACGACCTTCATACGACGATGATACGACTGAACAAGACTTTGATAAGACCGTCACATGAGCGATATTTGAACTTCCTGTGGTGTTATTAAAGTCAAATCAACAACAAGCATGCCGCCTCGCAAACTTGATATAAAACTGCATCCCATTTATATACACATCAGACCACGTCACCAAAGAGTAGTCTTGTACAGTCGTATGACAGTCGTATACCATTCGTATAGGTCGTATTGATACATTGTAAGGTCTTATGGCCATCGTGTTGACATCGTGATAAGTCATGTCACAGTCGTAACGGGTCGTATACAAGTCGTATTGCCATCGTATAAATAACGTACATCGTCGTAATGCGCCGTATGACTGTCGTATGTCGAGCGTATAACAGTCCTTCACTTAGTAAAAGTAAGTAAAAGCTTTATTTCTTGATGGTAACCATGTCACGTGGTATATCGTGATTTTCAATGGGGGATCATCTTACATGCATACATACATCATATACACACATACAATAAAGCTTTAGATAAAATATATGGTTCACAACAATATAAACATAACCACAGTAGCAATAAATAGATAAAAATAAATAAACTGTAATTATAAACAAATACATATTATTAAAATATTATTAAATATAAAATATTAGAATAATTATAAAAAAATACATTAATAAATTATTTAACATTATTTAAAAGAAAATGTAGTGATTATAATAAAAAACGTTTATATAAAATAGATCGATGATCGATGGCACTATTGTATTATATATATATATATATATATATATATATATATATATATATATATATATATATATATATATATATATATATATATATTAATTAAAAGAATTTACCATTTCATTGTGACATTGTTTCGTACTCTATTAAAATAAAATATAAAGTATAAATAATTAAACGTACTACAGTTCAAATACAGTGTATATGATAACAACGACATAATTGTATTTGCACCCTATGCGCCTCCTAACACAGGCTACAGGTACCCCAGAGACACCGTCCACATTCTACCAGCAGACCGCTGAAACTCACACGCTTCAATACAATTATAATAGCAGCAACAAGATGTGATTGTGTAAAACATGATTCCCACTATTATTACTACTACCACAAAATTAATGAATCCAAAACAATCTACCTGCCAAATAAAAACTATCACTCAAGCGTATCTATCGGGAAATGCATGCAATTGTACACATCTTTCACGAGAAATGTTAAACAGTGTGTTTTAAAGGTGTCTACACTATTCGCATTTTTTTTTATACATTCCGGGATCGTGTCCCAAAGTTTCGCACCCCTGTAAGCAAATGTGCGCTGGCCTAAGGACAGGTTGTATTTCTTCACATGAATATTTGTGCAGCTACGAGTGTGATGATTGTGCACACTGTTGTTTAACACGAACAGATCAGTGAGGTAGCCAGGGGCGTGCCCATGCATGACATTATACATGACAATGGAAGTGAAATAACGTATCCGAACATCAATTGGCAACCATCCTAGAGTACGAAACAGTGTTACAGTTGAAATCTGTCGCCGGTCTTTTACATTCAAAATTACACGTGCATATTGTTTCATCATCATATGAACGTTCATCAGCAAAGCGTGTCCACAGCTTCCCCATATAACACACCCGTAATCAATTAGTGGTTGAACCATTCCTGAAAAGTATAGTTTCCGAGCATGTAGTGGCATTAGTCGTTTCACCTGATCGAACAAATACAAACGGCTGCGCAACTTGGCGCACAGCTTGGTTACGTGTGTGTGCCAGGTCAAATTACTGTCCACGTATCAACCAAGTAATTTATGGACCTGGACGGGTTTCACTATAGAGTTGTTGCCATATACACAGAAGTTTGGAGTTCCGCGTTGAAGTTTCTGTCTGGTGTCTAATAGCATGCATTCGGTTTTATCGGCATTAAGAACCATGCGGTTTGCGTTAATCCATTGATACAATAGTTTCGAATGGGTTGTTAGAGTCCGGTTTATATCGGCAACACATTTGTCGGCAGCATAGACTGTGGAATCATCGGCATACATGTCAATTCTGGCTTCAGATATTTCTAAAATAGCACCATTCATGAACATAATAAAAAGTAAAGGTCCGAGTATCGAGCCTTGTGGCACACCCGTTGTTACCGGTAGAGGGTTTGACAACACACTGTCATACTTCACACATTGGTAACGTTCGCTAAGATAAGACCTGAACCAGGCTAGTTTGTTTCCATGACAACCATACAAGTCAAGTTTGAGTAAAAGCAGTTCATGGTTAACCAAATCAAATGCCTTTCTCAGGTCGACTAACACCATACCACACAACTTGCCTTGGTCAATATTGCTCAGGAAATAGTCGGTCATCTTAAGTAACACGGTTTCACACGACCGGTTCTTTCGAAACCTGGATTGTTCGTCTAGCAGTTGTTTGAACTCTGTGAGGTACATGTACAAGTGATTGTGCACTGGGCGTTCCAGAAGTTTAGACAGAATTGGAAATACAGATATAGGTCTATAATTCATGACGTCGTCGTTTGTGTCTCCGGTTTTGTAAAGTGGTACCACTCTGGCCTTCTTCCATGGTCGCATAAAGTGCGCACTGTTGATGCTGGCATTGCAGATGTTGACTATATGCGGTACAATTATTTCGGCACTCAGTTTAAGCAGCTTACAACTGATGCCATTGTTGCTTTAGTCGCTGACATCTTTCGCAATTGTTTGTGAACAAATTCAGTCGTTATATTTGGCAATTTAAATGACACATTTTCAGGGTTCTTTTGTCTAATATATGTTCTCAGTCTTGAGTAATTTGACTGATTAACGGTAATTGTCGTTGTACCAAATTTTTATGTTATCGTAGCGAAGTGTTCATTGAATTGATCAGCCATCATTTTCGCATAGGGTTGTGGCTGGAGGTTCTGGATGGTTAGTCTCGGTTGAACCGCACTAGTTGTAGCCAAAGATGATTTAATGTGATTCCATATCACGCTTGGATTTGGGGATTTTTTTTTCAAGAGAATTTAAGAAGAACTCTCGCTTTGCTTTCCGAATGTCGTGATTTACACGGTTCCTAGCACGTCTATACATCGCCATTGCATGAGAGTCAGTAGAGTGTTTTGCGTAGTTAAACAACCGATCTCGGGCAGCTATGGATTTTGCCAGATCGGCGTTAAACCAGGGAGGTTGCTTAACAGTTTTAACACGTTTGACTACAATTGGAGCATGCTCGTTCAGCACAGATATATACATTTGCTCAAATAAGTCCAGCTTTTCTTCAACATCGTCCGTCATGTCGATCTGGGACCACGGCACATTTGTTAGTTGTTCTAAAAACGTATGTTCATTAAAATGTTTAAAATCTCGGTACTGTATCGTTTTATGTACTTTCGTCTTCGCAATCGTCTTCGTTATGTTTGCGTACGACAGTCACTGGGCAGTGATCCGAAAGACAGATTGACAGGAAAGAAGATGTCAATAGGTTTGTACGGTTGTTTGTGTACACATGGTCGATACACGATTTCGATTCTGGGCGTGTAATTTCGCTTATAAGCTGATCGAGTCCCAGCATTATCAAGTCATTGTATAACGTGTAGTTTGTGCCTTTCATCAGATCCATGTTGACATCACCCAACACGTAGACGTCCGTGGTCAGACACAGAACGTTTTCAATGTTCGATGCGATTTCTCGATCTGTTCGAATTGTACTGCCAGGCGGTCGATAAATGAAGCCGACAAGGAAAGACACGCATCTTGGTGGCATAACTTCAACCCACAGCAATTCTATGTCGTCACACTCTAGGTCACGACGACGGACGTGACTGAACGCTGTCGATATATATATATATATATATATATATATATATATATATATATATATATATATATATATATATATATATATATATATATATATGCCAGCAGTCCTCCACCGCGCTTCCCTTTACGATCCAGTCTTTCAGGTTGATGGGAGCCGTCAATCGCCAGTCTCGCGTCATGATCATTTGGTGTAAGAATTTATTCATGCATTTTATTAGAGACATGATTTATGTTCCAGCTAGCTATTCGTATGCCTTTTCCGTTTAATCCGAATCCAGCTGTTTTTGTGTTCATCATGTTTCCATTGATAATGTGGACCCCTTTATTGCCAATCAATGGCCTCACAAAGACGATACGCGTGAGTTCTGTCAACGGTTCACGGCCAGCAACCGGTGCTGCCGATGCCGACGGTCCACGTGATGGTGCCGCCCAGACGCCGACAGCCACAATCATCGGCAAAATTGCGAGTACGACGACTTAACACATATCTGCATAGTTGCTATGATGCTGCACGACCAAGCACGACCTTAATATCGAGTTTGGTCGTGTTGAGGTCCTGTAAAGGTCGTGTATGTAGGGAAGTAGCTGTACATGGAGAAGAGGCGTTTTACGACTTTCGAAGAAAGTGCAGTCAAGGATCTTAAAGTTGCATTCTGACATAATTTCCCCTTTTTAACGCATTTTAGAAAAGTCAATGTACACCATGACCGATATTTGCTTATTAGTATACTTCCTACCACATGTCTCACTTTGTGGTTTTATGCGTTATTTGATCAAATATAAGTTTGCAACAAACAACGGCTCTGGAGTTTCCCAAAAGTCGATCTATTTTTACCATCGGAACTCTCCGGTCAACGTAAGTAAACGATGGGGCAAACTAAAAGGCGGTTCCACATATCCACGTTAGTCGCTAGAGGCGCCACTAGGCAACAATACCCTAGTTATTTAAATCATCCTCAATTAGCCATTGACCGTACAGGCGCGTAGCCAGCGATAGTTTGTATGTGGGCAACTGGACATGCCGTAAATATGGAGCGTATCGAGCGGTGGCATCTTTGTGAATGTGGTATGTCGTTTCCGTGCGGTCTGCCAATTGTGATCCGCCTTTTAGTGTGGCCCTAGTGTGGTTTCCTGACAGCGCTTTTCACTGGAATTCCCTTAATCGAGGTCTAAACCAATCAGAGAATTCTAACTGGTGAGGCTCACCGGAACAATTTTTCGTCTTTTGCTGCTTTTTATCTTAAAATGGCATATTATGTGAAAATAAGTTGATAGGTAGTTGAGGAAAACAATATATAGTGTATGGGGAATGCTGGTTTACTGGGAAATTGTATTTTAAACATGTCGGAAGTCAGAATGCAACTTTAATAGCGTTACTAGGATGCCTCACTCTGCAGATCTAGATAGGCCGTTTGTGCAAATCAACCATCAGCGCCACCTGTCCGCCGAAGTGTAACCATGACCCTATTATTGTACACAGTCCGTGCGCCCCCGAACCGGCCCGGCGAAGAAAATTCGTCGAGTTCGGCAGAATATACATTTCCACTGTGGATGAAGTATCTCACCAGTAAGGTTTATTATATATCTTCACTGTCAATACGTGTTTAGTGCAGAAATAAGTTTAGTATAGCGAGAAATATTGAAATTAGATGAGCGCGGTAAATGTAAACAAACGCCTACTTGGTTACGGTCCCGTCAGACTACATCAATTTTAATTAAATTTCCGCTATGTATGATTTAACTGTAGAAATGATCTGAAAGGAAATACATTACGGTGGATATATATATATATATATATATATATATATATATATATATATATATATATATATATATATATATATATATGCAAGAAATTTTATTGATGCATTATAGATGATGATAACATTTTAAAACACCGTTTTGTCTGGTCACGTGACCCGAGTAAACGCTCTGAGCCGGCGACTGAGCGTGGTTCGTTCGTGTCAATCCTGAATGAATGGTACGCTCTCGACCAGCACTGGAAACATAGCTAGTCTAATTAGAATGGCATTGAACAATAATTGTGGTCTCAAATGTTAAATCAAGGATTATTTGTGCTTGCAAAAATGTGCTTCTCCATTCTTAGCAGCCATGCAAGCTCATGTTTTCTGGAACTGAATAATTGAAACTTCTTCTTCGAATTGAGATGGGGGAAGAAAAGGCAAATAGGGTTCCAGTGGTGGGGTTCTTCCTGACCATGCTTAAAAGTTAAGTTAATAAAATAAATTAATACTTAATACCCATTATACCTACAAACTAGATCATAATAAAATACTGTTGAGTTATTCTATCTATTGCTAGGCTCTATAAATCATACCCTTCAACTGAATGTTCTGATTCTTTTTTATTTTAGTTTTTACAAAAGTAGTCAATACAACTGTCTGATATTTGTTTCAGTTTGTGGGAAAGGTTTATAATTATGACATGTGTAGTGGAAACTAGCTGCCAGGTATGGTTTTCATGTTCACCACAATTTTAGTAATAATTCAATGTTTGTAATATATCCCGTCGGTAAAGGACATTGCCAAAGTATATGACCGGAGAGTTGTGAACGTCGTCGCGATCATATTTCAATAGCAATTCCCACTATCCGTCTTGTCTTCCGATATGAGTAAGGGCCGACAGCGAAAATGTAAACATCGCCGCAATTTTTGTTAACAATACCCCGCAATTGTTACCCTTCCTCGCCATTCCGATTTCGCGTCGTGAAGACGCTTCGGCTCAGTCCACACAATTTCAACTGAAAGTTACTAGTAAATTGTATGTATGTAGTCCACTTCTTATATGGCCAACCCTTCAGCAAACCCAAAGTGACCTAGTAAGGCAGATTGCATCTGATGAGGGGAACCATCGATAATTGCCCGTTTCAAGGCAAACTGGCCGCTACTACACACATACGTTGTCAACATACGAGACATCTAACATTGCAACAATGCCGTCTATGTGATGTTTTGCCAAGAACGACGAGTGTGTATGTTAGGCCTTTTAATTAGCTTTTGACTTGTTAAAGATTGCAG
The DNA here is from genome assembly GCA_964017155.1 of Oasisia sp. SBJ-2009. Taxonomy (NCBI): domain Eukaryota; kingdom Metazoa; phylum Annelida; class Polychaeta; order Sabellida; family Siboglinidae; genus Oasisia; species Oasisia sp. SBJ-2009. The sequence continues at coordinate 6,806,895 of OZ024860.1, forward strand.
TTTTTGACTTGCGATTGGCTGAAGAGGTGAAGATTCGTCATCCAACCCTGATCATTGCCCACGTTAGCCGGGTGGCCGCTGGTGAGACGAGTTTGTATTAAAAAATGCTATTGCAATGAAAATGTGGCCGTATAATCCGGGTGGCCGGTGGCGAGGGGGCCGAGGCGACTACTGTATATGCGTCAAGTTGCAGAGTGTATAAAGTAACTGCAAAGTTCAATATGTATACATCGCGCTGTGTATTTATATATATATATATATATATATATATATATATATATATATATATATATATATATATAATACACATGGTTATATCAGCGTTTGGCGTGTTTGTAAACACGTTCCTGTTGCCCGATGATGTTCCCTGGGTCAGCACTTCGATGTGTGAATAGATGCGGCCGGCCGAAAGAAGAGACAAGTGTCTGCGCTGATCGAAGCGACACCGGTCGCTGCCGTTCCCGTACCTGTTGCGTAATTTTGTACCGGGCGATGTTCGTGGGGCGTGGCAGCGACTTGCTGTCCGAGCACGCGTGACTGTCCGTCGAACGATTATGGGATATGACGAATATGTTGCGCCGAGCAAGTCAAACTAAAAAGAATCGCATTGAACATGCTTTCAGCTGATACAGTTCCACGTAATGGGTTAATTGGAAAGAAATGATCTTACTAATAACATTAAAAGTCGTCAAAATGGCATTGGTTGATGGCTTGTCTCTTCAAATAGATGACCCGGACGTGAACCAGCACAATGACATTTAAGGTGGGTAAAGACGGAATAGAACTAGATGCTCTTTGAGGTGTACACCCAGCCAATACACTGCTAAGAAGGCCCACCTTTTTGGACAAATAGAGGCTCTATTTTAGTTCTAAGATCTACAATATTAAGACCTCCTTCCGCAAATGTGTTTAATAGGGATTTTCTTTTCAAACTTCGGGTTTACTGTTCCAAAGATATGGAAATGCCAATTTCCCCCCACCTTCTTTGGTACCGAGTTAAGACTCCCTATGTGCCAAATGGAGTTGCACAACACAGATTGCATGGTGATACTTTCCCCCTAAATGACAATTCCATCCTGCTATATAGTTCACACATTTTTCGAAATTAGAAATAACTTTCCCCTGTCTTTTTATCGGCTTCTTTTGTAACTGTATTCGTATTTTTTGGGGGAAATCACTAGTTCATTTTTGACCATCAGGTTCAACTAAGAGGACCCGGGTTCGAATCCTGTGCTGCGGTGTTAAAACCTTGGGCAATTTATTTTATACTACATTGCTCACGTTCACTCAGCTGTATAAATGAATACCTGGCAATAGACAAGTGATTGATATGTGTGCGAGTAGCCTTCGCGCATTATTTGCAGCATATGGCTGCATGCTTCCCAGAGATGTGTCAGTGTCTGATTGAATAGGACTGCCAGGGAAGTAAAGTGTAAAGCGCTTTGAGCAATCCTTGTCTAAATTCTAACTGTTCTTCACCGATTTATCATTACACTATTGCTATTTTTCTGCAATCCAGATTCTTTCCAGCGACTTCAACATATGGCTTAGCAACGTAGTGCCTCAATGTTTTCCCGGATCAATGCACATCTCCCTTTCTGTTCTATATTCGGACACTTAGCCCCGTTCTTTATTCCTCTGTGAACTTCCCATCTCTCTTGCAGGTGTTCAGTAATTTTTTTTGTCGATCATCTTCCAACTCGCTCAGCCACCGCCACCGCCAGCATCTCTACTCGCACTTCACCAATGCCTGTTTATTTTTCCAAATAAGCCTACACGATAATAATAATAATAATAATAATTCCGTTGCTTAATATAGCGCTTTTTAGCTAACTAAATATCAATCAAAGCGCTTCACATTAATACGATGTGTTCACTAAATCTAAAATATAAATTAACTAACTACATAAGGTAAGATAACATTAAATAAGCTAAGATAAATAAGTTAAGATCAATAAAAACGCATTACTATGACGTGTTGACCAAATCTAAAATATAGACTAATTAAATACATAAGGTAAGATCAAATTATTAATCTAATTTAAATAAATAAGTAATATAAGAGCAATAAGTAAGTAAAAATAAATAAGCTAAGATAAATAATTATAAAACAATAAATTAGTGTGTAAAAATACAATTCCAAACCGAACAATTTAAAACCAAGCAGCGTCATAGAATACAAATCAGTGTCATCAAGGCAGGTAGTGTAAACGAAATAAGTGAGTTTTTAGATGTTTTCTGAAAGCTGCCAATGTCTCAATTGTTCTCACACTCTTAGGCAAGCTGTTCCATATGGTTGGACCTGCCACTGCAAAACTGCACTTTCCGACCGTTCTCCTCGGCACCGTCACTGCGAGCAATGTTACGTCACTCGCTGATCGCAATGCACGAGTAGGCGCGTGGCGAGCTATCGCACAATTGAGGTAGTCCGGGGCCAGGCCATGCAGGATCTTATACATGCAAGTACAGATCTTGAACGTTACTTTCATCTTGATCGGCAGCCAATGCAACGATCGCAGAATCGGTGTGATGTGATCTCGCCGTCTGACATAGTTGATAACGCGAGCGGCCGAGTTTTGTGCTCGTTGGAGTCGGTTTGTCAGTCCAGTGTTCAGCAGCCGAGGCGACTCAGCACAAGACAACGTATTGCGGCATGGCACGCGTCTCGGGTCAGCAGGTGTCGAATTCTGCTGATCAGGCGTAGATGGTAATATGCCGAAGAGCAGTAGCTAGACACGAGGCGGTCCAATTGCATATGCCTATCGAAGTAGCAGCCCAGATTTCTCACTGCGTCTGTCGATGTTAATGTTAGGCCAGGTAGCTCCAAGCTGGGGCTGCCATAGACTCGCAGATTGTGCGGTGACTGCAGCACGATAAACTCGGTTTTCTCGTTGTTCAGTTTCAATTGATGTAACAGCATCCAAGCTCGTATTTCTGCTATGCACTGGACGACCAGCTGTTTCGCGTGTTCCAGCTCAGCAGACATCCGATAAACCGTAAGAATTGCCAGGCTGTGACAAGTTTCATAAAGCTTTCATTACCTTCCACCACTGTGTGTGTGTGTGTGTGTGTGTGCGTGTGCGTGTGCGTGTGCGTGTGCGTGTGCGTGTGCGTGTGCGTGTGCGTGTGCGCGTGCGCGTGCGCGTGCGCGTGCGCGTGCGCGTGTGCACGGGTGTCCGGGGATGTGGGAGTGTGTATGTGGGCGTGTGTGTAAGTGGGTGTGTGTTTTCATGGGTGTATGCGTGTGAGTGTGAGTGTGAGTGTGAGTGTGAGTGTGTGGGTGTGCGTGCGTGCGTGCGTGCGTGTGTGTGTGTGTCGTATTTATATTAATTGCTTATTGTTATTAAAAAACCTACCCAGTATCGATTATCTGGTTCTATTTTACCTTTTATCCCAATAGTAGATAAACATAATGGGAGTAGGTGCTTTTTTCTGTGTCTGTATTACTCTCTGGAAGAGAAGTCTATGATTCCTTCGATCTAGTGTTAGATCAGACGCAGACTGAAACATTATGCGATTCTTAAATATTTTAAATATCTTGCTTTTACGTTTTTGAATTTGTAAAGGTTTATTGAAATAGATAAAGCCCAAATTAATTTACTAAACCGTTACGTTGCGGTTTGTGTATGTGACAATCAATTGCTGCACGTGACCTTCGTCAAGCATAACCTTTGCCAACCAACAGTATTTATAATGGTAACGTATGGGCGGCATCATATCTGCTACATCAAATTGATCCCATCTTTTATGGACACACCGGTGATAGGCAAGAGGTTACGTGACGTGATAATGTTAGATTACGCTGCGTACGCATTTGATGATTGTTGCAAGTTATTTTTAAATATACTAGATGTTTGCTCTAAAAGCAGTAAGAAACTCGATTTTATCGGTAATGTCTATGATAATATAAATTCCTCATCGGAAGGTGTGTGCCGATTAATACAAAAAGAAATGTGACGATGACAACATATATCCATACAACACAATATCTTACACATAAAAGCACGCTCTCTTTTTTCCCGTTAGTCTCTCCCCTCAGTCTCCCCTCTCTCCCTCTCCTTCTTTCATCCCTCTCCTTCCCTCCCTCCACCCCCTCACTGCATCAACAGAATAATGTTTGTTAGTGCTAATATCACCCGTCTATCTAATCTCGTATATAGAATACCATTATAAAGAAGTGTATTGGTGATTTGGCGCAGCAGCACCTCGACTGTGGATTGAATTACCTATGAACATTCGCTATATAAAACCTTTATTGTTACTATTATTTAAACCGTCCAGTGTCCATTTTATAGCAAATAGATGAATGAAATACACAAATGAGTAGAGCTGCAATCCTTTTTCGTTCTGGTGAACAATTTGTTAGAGTGAACAAGTTTGTGAGGTTGTCTCACTTTATCATCTGTCTCCCTTCTGATTTACCTCTCCCCATCCCTTCCTTTAAAAATACTCAACATTTTCTCCCTTGCTCCCTGCTTGCCGGCCCCTCGCCCTCTTCTTCTCCCACTCCCTCACTTTCTTTATCCTCTACTATTTCCCTTCTCACTGTTCCTATACACCCCTCTTCCTCCATACTTTCATCCACCAATCCTTTTCAACCCTCCCGTCATTCTAATTAAGCCGCAATTCGGTACGGTCATGGGTAATTGCACATTCGACAAGAACAGCGAAGCTACTTGTGCTATTCAAGGCAAACTTGTTTTGTCCGTGTGTAATACCTGTCATGTTTCATTGTCAGTTTAACACAGACAATGCAATGCTTCACTGCCGTGGACATTCTTAGACTGATGTGCGGCCTCCGACAATGGTATGCTCTTGGTCCCGCGCAAGAACGCACTGATTGACAACGTATAATTAGCAGCCTCTTTCGCGTTGAACATGACAGCTGCTACAAACAAATGACTTAAAGGAACATGCAACCCAAAAAGTAAAAATTGCTTAAACCATTAAACAATGTTCATTGAATCATATCCCATATTTTGTTATTTTTTTCTGAAATGATTTGTTAACTTTTAAGGATAATTAGTGAACCTCCCTGGAGGCTGACATTTTGGACATTTCGCCTGTGGTCGTGTGACGTCACAGATCCACCACCGCTAGCGCCTCGGGTGGGCAAAACAAAACGAATTCTTCACGTACCCACTGAGTCTGAAATATATTCATCCATTTAATTAGTTACAGTGCGTTAGCTATAAAAAAAACGCCGTCCCTTATAATATAAACATTCATAAAGAATAGGATAAAGAATAATGATGCTCAAGTAGAGACTGCAACAAAGGAAATCGCGCAATCCATTTTGGACTTGGTTGGTTCGACGGAGCTTAATAACTTTTATTATCGCCCACTTTCATATGTAAACAAATCGTTTATCCAACTAATTATTTCAGTCGACCTTCGCGCAATGAATATTTTACTAATCATTGATTTTTATTATAATAAAGGAAATACATTGAATGATATTCTAGTACCCCATATATAGTATTTGCATACATTAAGTTCGTACCTTTTGCGAGACCCTTCTTCGCGTGCAACACCGACCCTTCGCTTCGGCCCCGAACTTTTCGTTCTGTGCACAAATTCAGTGGGGACAGTAGCTTCGTTCAACAGTCGTCTTTCACCCAATCCCGGCAACCTGTGTTCCATGTCAACGGTGACATGGTCCTGGCAAACCATTTTCCGGTTGAAATTGAATGTTTCCACTGTATGACTCGTACCTATATTGTGGTGCCATTTGATCGCCAACTCGCCCTTCGACGGCGGGCTTCGTAGATAATTTATTGGCATTTGGACAAATCTCTTTCTTTTCACGGACTCTTCTCCTGCCTTCTTTTGACATCCGTATGCTTGATATTCAAGCATTTCATTATCACAAGACTCATAAAACAACTCGATTCATGTCGCTATGCTAGTGTTTACATATTACGCTACGCCTATATCGCTGAGGTGGTGGACCGCCTACGTCACACTCACGCATTCTCTCGCGTTAATCTTCGTGAGTTCCCCGTGAAATGGGCAACAATGGCAGCGCCCATGGTCAGTGAAAATGCACGTTTCAAGATTAATTTTATGATGTATAACATTCTTACAAAATTAAACAAAAAATACATGTGTTACAATATTCTATCATGAATGGTATGTGGGAATTGGGGGGATTTTAACGCATTTTCAATACTATGGTTGCATGTTCCTTTAAGCGTTCGATCGAAAACATGGATTTGTCGAAATGCAGTTGTAGTCGAAATGCAGTTCTCCCGGTTTTCAGTACAAGACCAACGTCACGTGTTTATGGATGTTTCGTGTGCGGTCGGGTGCAGCGTATCGCATGCTATTCGCCAAACAATGTGACGCTCTACGCGGTTTGACAGGTGGTCTTGAATGAGCTGCACATGTTGCAGGTTGCCAGTCATCAGACATTGGGAATAACACATAGACGCCGAAAAAGAGAGCGACGATTGCTACAGACAATTGCTTTAAGGTAGGCTATGTATGTAATGTTGTTGTGTTATTTAGAACGGCAACTGTTGGTAGTACACTACATATATTGCCACGTGGTACAGTGTCGACATTCTGTATTGCTAACTTGCATAGTCAAACCTGCAAGGCATTACGGACGACAAACATCATCATCATAATACATAACTGTTAGCGTCGTTCTACTGTGAATATAATTACATAGATAATCCATTTCTCATTAATCAAAACATTATTTGGCAACATATTTGATATGTAAAGAATGGATCCACTTGCTGATTTGCGTCAATATAAATCGTAGGTAAGCATTGTAATTATTTATACAATAAAAAAACAAATAACTAATGTTTTAATCCACCTCGGTTTATTATCTTAAATTATGAATTCTCGTATATCAATGCGAGTAATATTATTCACTGTAGGATGTCCTGTATTATGTATCTGCATTTAAAAATAATGTCTTGTTTAATTTTATGAAGGTAAAGCCGACGGCGATGTGTGCGCCATATTGTTGCCAAATGTCCGTTTCCGCTTCCGAACCATGAATCTGAATAAGTCAACATTAATAATCATAGTTATGCATGTTAACATGTTTGATGTATCATATGATATAGCATGGCATATAAGCGAAGTTTTAATGTAATGCTACAACATAAATAACGTCATATATCTCAGCTTACGTGTCTTACAAGTTGACACCACAATTTAGTGACGCTCATCCTATGGAGGTCACAACCTGTCTGGCGAACAGGGGTTTGGGCCAGGTAATTTCCCTCCCATAGGAACACTTCCGGCGGAAGTCGGTCAGTTGTGAGGGAGTAAGGATTGTGACCAACCGTGCCAGGGAACGTTATGAGGAGCAACCGATGAGGTACCTCTGGCTGAACTAGTTACATTAGATTGTACTACAGGCTATATACCCAGTGTCTCCCACTTCCCCATTCCCTCTATTTTTCTTTTTCAAAGTATTTCTTTAAAACAGTAAATGTGTGACATTGACATTGACTGTTATTTTTAAGTATTAAGAAAAATATTAATTTAACTAAATTCAAGGCATGTTTAACTTTAAAACACATTTTGTTTTGTCTTAATCGTACACAACATCTCAGCTTCACGACAAGCTTTAGTACATTTTTTGCACGTACGGAAAACTATATTATTGAAAGTTACACAAATGCTGGAACTATTTTAAATTGTGACAGAGTTAATAGCATGCATTAAATCATAACTATTTTACTCATAGTAAATAGCTCAGATGCAATCATTTTTACTATTTAAATATACTGCTATGTCTTTAATCGTCAATAACTAAATAAATGCAACTATGATATGTTAACAATAATACGGTCAATGTATGTATAAATAACTGCGATCATTCAATGTCAATGTTATACATGTAAATGTTATGTACTATAACCTTTGGTTATACTCTTTTCCATGAGATATTCATTCATGTTAAATTAATATTTTTCTTAATACTTTAGAAACATAGTAAATAGAAATAGTACTATCCAATCAGTATAATCGCGTACATACATCACCACACTTTCATAGTGTACACAACGCGTGATAAAGTACCTGCATCAATAAAACAAATATTAAAAAATTATGACATTATCGAACTTATCTTGAACTTACACATTTTCCTTTTTATTATATAAAACGTAGGATTGTGCATACATTCATAATTATTAGACACACATAGACAAATAGACTGCTCATACACCCGGTCCCACTCCTAACAAAAATGTATTGAAGATAACGATCTTGAGAATATGTTGGATATTGTTAGACGATGCAACATTTTCTGGTTTAATAACCGTCACTAAACATTCATGCTTGTAGGACACAATTATACTCATTTTGTAATTTTTCTGGCAAAAACATTCTTTGAAATTGGCTGTTGGGCAGCCTCAGTGCCGCGATATGAAGTGTTCAAAACCACAATTACCAGTCTTGTCCAGAAAAATCAGTTTGTGCATGCTTTTACAGATCGTGTACTGTTAATTATTTAACAAGATTGCCACCTAGAGAATCAACTCTAGATGGCAGGTGGACAAGGAAGCCGTTTGACTTATCGAGAGTCCAACCTATCTATCTAAGTATACCCCGCCCGTCTTAGGTATATGTCAATTTTATTTTTAAACATATTAACACTTCTAGCACCTACACAATCAGCTGATAATTTGTTCCATTCGTTTACTATTCTTTGTGAAAATGAAAATTTTCTAATATCTAGTCTACACTGCTTCTTTGCTAATGCAACTCCATGTCCTCTAGTCCTTCTCTCTTCCTTGACCGTGAAAAAAATATTTCTGTCAATATTTTCATACCCATTCAATATTTTAAAAACCTCAATCTGATCTCCTCTCAATCTTCTGGTTTCTAGTGTTGTTAGACCACATTTTTTTAGACGCATTTCATAACTAATATTCCTGAGTTTTGGTATCATTTTTGTTGCTCTCCTTTGTACTCTTTCTAGCATATCAATATCCTTCTTGCGATATGGCCTCCATGCTTGTATACAATATTCTAAATGAGGCCTAACTATTGTTTTATAAAGCGGTATTATTAGTTCTTTTTCTTTGTACACTATATTTCGCCTAATTAATCCAAGATTGGAATTATGTATTCCTATCAGACCATATATATTAATTTTCTAACAATACAGTTGTGAATGGTTGCAGTTAGAATACTGTGTTTTAACGCAAAAGCACTGTCAAATGTTTATCTAAACCATTTTGTTCACTTGCACAGTTTAGGGTAATATCGGTTCAGTGTTGTGTGTGGCAGGTTCATACCCTGCTGGTGTTCCTTATGCAAACACTACATGTTGTGTGCACACACATTGATTCCATTTCATACGTTTAGCTGGTTTTGTGATATTTTTGAAATGCATTAAACTACTTATATCATTATAATATATATATATATATATATATATATATATATATATATATATATATATATATATATATATATATATATATATATATATATATATATATGCTTGTAAGTCTTACGTCTTATTGTCTTATTTGTGTTAATTGGATATTAATTCCTCTTTGTTTGGCAACCAAGCTGCATGACATTTATGAAGAAAGAATTCACATTCCTGTACTATATATAATATATATAATATATATATATATATATAATAAGATGTAAGACCTACAAGTGGGCAATAGAAGAAGGCAGATAGCATGATTCTCGCTAGCAGCATCATAATGGTCAGTTCTACCAGGTCATCAAGTTAAGTACAAAAATTATAACGCTTGTTGAGGTTAGCATAGCATATGCTGAAGACAGGAAAAATAGAGACTATCCATCTGATCACGATTGGTTGGGTGCACGTAAAACAGAGAGGGAGAGAGAGACAGAGACAGAGAGAGGTGGTGTCCACAACAAAAGTGAGTAAATTGTATGAGCATGGCTGAAGAGAGAGCAAAACAGTGAGAGAGAGAGAGAGAGAGAGAGAGAGGGGCACCAGTGAATGATGACTGAGATGGTCCCTAAGAGTCATCAGGGCACCAGTGAATGATGACTGAAACGGTCCCTAATAGTCACCAGTCCACCAGAGAATGATGATCAACACAATCCCTAAGAATCATCAGCCCAGTACTAGAGAATGATGATCGAGATGGTCCCTAAGAGTTACTAGTGCACCAGAGAATGATGAGACGGTCCCTATTTGTAATCTGTGCACCAGACAGTGAAATCATTGACAGGGTCCCTAAAAGTGTTCAGGATACATTCAGTCCATCAGACAGGGGCGTCAGAATGAAATCATATATCATCCCATGGCCAGTTGAACACAGTGCAAAAAATACAAATATTTATTATAAATGTTGTAAATGGGTCCCCGTTTTACAATGCCCGGAGGCCCATTTACCTTACCATGGAGTTGTAAACGGACCCCTCGCGAATATTCAATATGGTCATTGATTCCATGTGGTTTATTTGTGTATTTTGTACAAAATATAATAACAGGGACAGAGAGACAGAGACAGAGAGAGGTGGTGTCCACAACAAAAGTGAGTAAATTGTATGAGCATGGCTGAAGAGAGAGCAAAACAGTGAGAGAGAGAGAGAGAGAGGGGGGGGCACCAGTGAATGATGATTGAGATGGTCCGTAAGAGTCATCAGGGCACCAGTGAATGATGACTGAGACGGTCCCTAATTGTCACCAGTCCATCAGAGAATGATGATCAACACAATCCCTAAGAATCATCAGCCCAGTACTAGAGAATGATGATCGAGATGGTCCCTAAGAGTTACTAGTGCACCAGAGAATGAAGAGACGGTCCCTATGTGTAATCTGTGCACCAGACAGTCAAATAATTGGCAGGGTCCCTAAAACTGAGAGAGAGATATGTGGATAGTGTACGTGTCTGAAGAGTGACGGTTAACGTAACTGAAGATAGACAGAGAGAGGCCGTATCTGCAACAGAAGATGTGTGTGTGATTGAAGAGAGAAAGGGGGAGTGAGAGAAAGGGTGGGAGGTGGCGTCCACAACAGAAGATAGTAAAATGGGTGAGCATGGCTGAAGAGAAAGAGAGAGAGAGGGAGAGAGAGAGATAGAGAGAGAGAGAGAGAGAGAGAGAGAGATGATGGGAGAGAGATAGAGAAAGAAAGAGAGCGAGAGAAGAAATAAAGGAGGTGAGCATGGCTGCAGGGAGAGAAAAGCGAGAACATGAGAAATAGAGAGAGAGAGATAGTATACATGTTTGAAAAGTGACTGTTAACGTGTGGAAGAAAGAGAGAGAGGGAGAGAGAAAGACAGAGAGGTTGCATCCAAAACAGAAGAGAGTAAGTGGGTGAAGGTGGCTGATGAGAGCGAGAGTGAGCGAGATAAAGAGACGAGGATGGTTTACATGTCTGAAGAGTGACAGTGAACGTGGCTGAAGAGAGAGGGGGAGAGAGATACATAGGAGAGAGAGCCAGAGAATGAGGTAGAGAGATAGATAGATTATGAATGTTGGTGAAGAGAAAGATATGAAGAAAAGAACGAGATGGTGAACACATATAAAGTAAAAGATGTTGTGAATGCGACAGTGATGGCACAGATTATGAATATCGATTTTATTAACTTGGCTTAAACCATCTGCCGACACCTTGCAAAAACGAATCTTTTTTCAGTGCATATATATGTTGCTTCGTGCTACTAAGGTTGTATCACACAGCTGTGTGGCACTATGGTATGCGTTTAATAATCTTTTTTGCATCTACAAGGTAACGTTTGCCATTTATGAAATTTTTGAAAATTATATTTCAGTCAATTTGAATCTTTCTTCCAATGGAGTGGAAATATTTGTGTAAATAGCACATAAACATTCACAGCAGAGGTTAGAGAATAAATATAAAACGAATAGTAATATGTTACAGTTGCTCTAATTTCTTAGTTAAAGTATTATTAATAACAAATATCTATATAAATGAAACCATGATCATACATTCTTAAATCCCCTCCACCTTGATATATTACTGACCTGTGCATAATTTTAACTTCACTACTCCTGCCATATCTTCCAGCTGTCCAGATATGCATTTGTTTATGGCATCTAGCCTGCCTTGGGAATGGAACATAGCATTAATGTCGTACTTTTGCACACAAAAACCTATATTACTACAGTCACTACTCAACCCCTGGTACATATACATATTGTGCACAGATCGGAAATAGTATGTAATAGGTACATTAGACGTCACATGGTGCACACCCATGGTATCAAGCAATTGCCACACATATTTTATACACTTGTCAAAATGTCAATTTTCTAAGTTAAGTTGCC
>OZ024860.1:6826658-6919158 GCA_964017155.1 Oasisia sp. SBJ-2009
GACATCGGTCGCTGGCACTCCCGCACATGTTGCGTAATTTTGTACCGGCCTGGCGACGTTCGTGGGGCGTGGCAGAGACTGGCCTCCGAGCACGCGTGGCTGTCCGTCGAACGATCATGGGATGTGACGAATATGTTGCGGTCTTGCAGGTCAAAGTCGAAAGCAGCGCATTTAACATGTTCTAAGCTGATGCAGTTCTAAGTACTGGTTTAATTGGAAAGAAAATATCTTACTAATAACATTGAAAGTCGTCGAAATGGCATCGATTGATGGCTTGTCTATTCAAATAGATTACCCGGACATGAACCAGCTCCATGACATTTAAGGTGGGTAAAGACGGAACAGAACTAGATGCTCTTTGAGGTGTATACCCAGCCAACACACTGCTAAGAAGTTCCTTTTTTGACAAAAAGAGGCTCTATTTTAGTTCTAATGTCTACAATATTAAGATTTAAATGTGTTTAATAGTGATTCAAATGTGTTTAATAGTGATTTTCTTTTCAAAGCTTCGGGTTTAATGTTCCAAAGAAATGGAAATGTCAATTTTTCACCACCTTGTTTGGTACTGAGTTAAGACTCCCGATGTGCCAAATGGAGCTGCACAGCACAGATTGCATGGTTAACCTTTCCCCCTAAACGATAATTCCATCCTGCTATATAGTTCACATATTTTTCGAAATTATAAATAACTTTCCCCGAAGTGTTTTTATCGGCTTCTTTTGTACCTGTATAAACGCCGTATTTTTTGTGGGGAAATCACTAGTCCATTTTTGACCATCAGGTTCAACTAAGAGGACCTGGGTTCGAATCCTGTGCTGCGGTGTTAAAACCTTGGGCAATTTATTTCATTCTACATTGCTCCCGTTCACTCAGCTGAACACGCACTCCCGTTCATTATTTGCAGCATATGGCTGCATGCTTCCCAGAGATGGTGTCTGACTGAATAGGACTGCGGTGTTAAAACCTTGGGCAATTTATTTTATACTACATTGCTCACGTTCACTCAGCTGTATAAATGAATACCTGGCAATAGACAAGTGATTGATATGTGTGCGAGTAGCCTTCGCGCATTATTTGCAGCATATGGCTGCATGCTTCCCAGAGATGTGTCAGTGTCTGATTGAATAGGACTGCCAGGGAAGTAAAGTTTAAAGCGCTTTGAGCAATCCTTGTCTAAATGCCAACTGTTCTTCTCCGATTTACACTTACACTATTGCTCTTATTCTGCAATCCAGATTCTTTCCAGCGACTTCAACTTATGGCTTAGCAACGTAGTGCCTCAATATTTTCCCGGATCATGCACATCTCCCTTTCTTTTCTATATTCGGACACTTAGCCCCGTTCTTTATTACTCTGTGAACTTCCTGTCTCTCTTGCAGGTGTTCAGTAATTTGATCATCTTCCAACTCGCTCTGCCACCGGCACCGCCAGCATCTCTACTCGCACTTCACCAATGCCTGTTTATCTTTCCAAACAAGCCTACACGATAAACCGTACGAATTGCCCGGCTGTGACAAGTTTCACAAAGCTTACATTACTTTCCACCACTGTGTGTGTGTGTGTGTGTGTGTGTGTGTGTGTGTGTGTGCGCGCGCGGGCGCGTGTGCGTGTGCTTGTGTGCTTGTGTGCGTGCGTGCACGTTCGCGTGTGCACGGGTTTCAGGGGATGTGGGTGTGTGTATGTGGGCGTGTGTGCGCGAGCGTATGTATGTGGGTGTGTGTGTGCATGGGTGTGTGCGTGCGCGTGTGCACGGGTGTCCGGGGATGTGTGTGTGTGTGTGTGTGTGTGTGTGTGTGTGTGTGTGTGTGTGTGCGCGCATGTGTGTATGTGGGTGTGTGTGCATGGGTGTATGCGTATGGGTATGTGGGAGTGAGTGCGTGCGTGTATGTGTGTGTGTGTGTGTGTGTGTGTGTGTGTGTGTGCGCGCGTGTGTGTGTGCGCGCGCGTGCGTGCGCGTGTGCGTGTGCGTGTGCGTGTGCGTGTGCGTGTGCGTGTGCGTGTGCGTGTGCGTGTGCGTGTGCGTTTGCGTGTGCGTGTGCGTGTGCGTGTGTCGTATTTTCATTCATTGCTTACTCTTATTAGAAAACCTACCCAGCATCGATTATCTGGTTCTGTTTTCCATTTTACCCCAATAGTCAATACAAATATTTGGAGTAGGTGTTTTTTTCTGTGTCTGTGTTACTCTTTGGAATATAGGTCTATGATTCCTTCGATCTAGTGTTAGATCAGACGCAGACTGAAACATTATGCGATTCTTAAATATTTTTAATATCTTGCTTTTACATTTTTGAATTAGTAATGGTTTACTAAAATAGATAACACCCAAATTAATTTACAAAACCGTTACGTTGCGGTTTGTGTACGTGACAATCAATTGCTGCACGTGACCTTCGTCAAGCATAACCTTTACCAACAGTATTTATAATGGTAACGTATGGGCGGCATCATATCTGCTACATCAGACTGACCCCATCTTTTATGGACACACCGGTGATAGGCAAGAGGTTACGTGACGTGATAACGTTAGAGTACGCTGCGCACGCATTTGATGATTGTTGGAAGTTATCTTTAAATATAATATATTTTTGCTCTAAAAGCAGTAAGAAACTTGACTTTATCGGTAATGTCTATGATAATATAAAGTCTTCATCGGAAGGAGGGTGCCGATTAATACAAAAAGAAATGTGACGATGACAACATATATCCATACAACACAATATCTTACACATAAAAGCAAGCTCTCTTTTTTCTCCCGTTAATCTGTCCCCTCAGTCTCAACTCTCTCCCTCTCCTTCCCTTCATCCACCCCCTCACTGCATCATCAGAATAATGTTTGTTAGTGCTAATATCACCCGTCTATCTAATCCCGTATATAGAATACCATTATAAAGAAGTGCATTGGTGATTTGGCGCAGCAGCACCTCGACTGTCGATTGAATTACCTGTGAACATTCTTGCATCCGGGATATTACGTATGTTTAGAAAGTGTTTAAAACATATCTTTTTATTAGACATTTCAATTAATTCAAATTGTTTTGAAATGACGGACATTGCTTTAGAATTTCTTTTTAGTGTCATACACGTTTCAATCAGTGTTTATGTTTTAGATTAATTTATAGATTTCTATAAATATATATTTACGTACACAGTTTTAGTAAAGGTTCTAATTTTAATTTGATATATATAATTAACATACCAAGTTTTAGTACTATACATCTTAAAAGCAGTGCTTAATTTATTTTAAAATAATTTATATAATTTACTTACAAAGGGGTTTACTAGTACATCTTAAAACCAAAACAATTAATGACTTATATTAATTTTTATAATTTACATTTCGATTTATTAATATACATTCAGTATATTTCTTGTGCAGCACATCGATCCGCTATGCGGGAATTAGCGCTATATAAAACCTTTATTATTATTATTACTATTATTTAAACCGTCCAGTGTCCATTTTTAGCAAATAGATGATTGAAATGCAGAAATGAGTAGCGCTGCAATCCTTTTTCGTTCTGATGCACAATGTGTTAGAGTGAACAAGTTTGTGAGGTTGTCTCACTTTATCATCTGTCTCCCTTCTGATTTACCTCTCCCCATCCCTTCCATTAAAAATACTCAACATTTTCTCCCTTCCCCCCTGCTTGGCGGCCCCTCGCCCTCTCCTTCTCCCACTCCCTCGCTTTCTTTATCCTCTACTATTTCCCTTCTCACTGTTCTTCTACACCCCTCTTCCTCCATACTTTCATCCACCAATCCTTTTCATCCCTCCCGTCATTCTAATTAAGCCGCAATTCGGTACGGTCATGGGTAATTGCACATTCGACAAGAAGAGCGAAGCTACTTGTGCTATTCAAGGCAAACTTGTTTTGTCCGTGTGTAATACCTGTCATGTTTCATTGTCAGTTTAACACAGACAATGCAATGCTTCACTGCCGTGGACATTCTTAGACTGATGTGCGGCCTCCGACAATGGTATGCTCTTGGTCCCGCGCAAGAACGCACTGATTGACAACGTATAATTAGCAGCCTCTTTCGCGTTGAACATGACAGCTGCTACAAACAAATGACTTAAGCGTTCGATCGAAAGCATGGATTTGTCGAAATGCAGTTGTAGTCGAAATGCAGTTCTCCCGGTTTTCAGTACAAGACCAACGTCACGTGTTTATGGATGTTTCGTGTGCGGTCGGGTGCAGCGTATCGCATGCTATTCGCCAAACAATGTGACGCTCTACGTGGTTTGACAGGTGGTCTTGAATGAGCTGCACATGTTGCAGGTTGCCAGTCATCAGACATTGGGAATAACACATAGACGCCGAAAAAGAGAGCGACGATTGCTACAGACAATTGCTTTAAGGTAGGCTATGTATGTAATGTTGTTGTGTTATTTAGAACGGCAACTGTTGGTAGTACACTACATATATTGCCATGTGGTACAGTGTCGACATTCTGTATTGCTAACTTGCATAGTCAAACCTGCAAGGCATTACGGAAGACAAACATCATCATCATTATACATAACTGTTAGCGTCGTTCTACTGTGAATATAATTACACAGATAATCCTTTTCTCATTAATCAAAACATTATTTGGCAACATATTTGATATGTAATGAATGGATCCACTTGCTGATTTGCGTCGATATAAATCGTAGGTAAGCATTGTAATTATTTATACAATAAAATAACAAATAACTAATGTTTTAATCCACCTCGGTTTGTTATCTTAAATTATGAATTCTCGTATATCAATGCGAGTTATATTATTCACTGTATAGGATGTCCTGTATTATGTATCTGCATTTAAAAATAATGTCTTGTTTAATTTTATGAAGGAAAAACCGACGGCGATGTGTGCGCCATATTGTTGCCAAAGGTTCACTTCCGCTTCCGAACCATGAATCTGTATAAGTCAATATTAATAATCATAGTTATGCATGTTAACATGTTTAATGTATCATATGATATAGCATGACATATAAGCGAAGTTTTAATGTAATGCTACAACATAAATAACGTCATATATATCAGCTTACGTGTCTTACAAGTTGACACCACAATTTCGCCAGCTAAGGCTAGACATTGCTTTATAAGCAAATAAAATGGCTACCTTCATTGCAACTGAGTGTTCCGACCGCACGTGGCGGAAGGGGTTACCAGTGACGCTCATCCTATGGAGGTCACAACCTGTCTGGCGAACAGGGGTTTGGGCCAGGTAATTTCCCTCCCATAGGAACACTTCCGGCGGAAGTCGGTCAGTTGTGAGGGAGTAAGGATTGTGACCAACCGTGCCAGGGAACGTTATGAGGAGCAACCGATGAGGTACCTCTGGCTGAACTAGTTACATTAGATTGTACTACAGGCTATATACCCAGTGTCTCCCACTTCCCCATTCCCTCTATTTTTCTTTTTCAAAGTATTTCTTTAAAACAGTAAATGTGTGACATTGACATTGACTGTTATTTTTAAGTATTAAGAAAAATATTAATTTAACTAAATTCAAGGCATGTTTAACTTTAAAACACATTTTGTTTTGTCTTAATCGTACACAACATCTCAGCTTCACGACAAGCTTTAGTACATTTTTTGCACGTACGGAAAACTATATTATTGAAAGTTACACAAATGCTGGAACTATTTTAAATTGTGACAGAGTTAATAGCATGCATTAAATCATAACTATTTTACTCATAGTAAATAGCTCAGATGCAATCATTTTTACTATTTAAATATACTGCTATGTCTTTAATCGTCAATAACTAAATAAATGCAACTATGATATGTTAACAATAATACGGTCAATGTATGTATAAATAACTGCGATCATTCAATGTCAATGTTATACATGTAAATGTTATGTACTATAACCTTTGGTTATACTCTTTTCCATGAGATATTCATTCATGTTAAATTAATATTTTTCTTAATACTTTAGAAACATAGTAAATAGAAATAGTACTATCCAATCAGTATAATCGCGTACATACATCACCACACTTTCATAGTGTACACAACGCGTGATAAAGTACCTGCATCAATAAAACAAATATTAAAAAATTATGACATTATCGAACTTATCTTGAACTTACACATTTTCCTTTTTATTATATAAAACGTAGGATTGTGCATACATTCATAATTATTAGACACACATAGACAAATAGACTGCTCATACACCCGGTCCCACTCCTAACAAAAATGTATTGAAGATAACGATCTTGAGAATATGTTGGATATTGTTAGACGATGCAACATTTTCTGGTTTAATAACCGTCACTAAACATTCATGCTTGTAGGACACAATTATACTCATTTTGTAATTTTTCTGGCAAAAACATTCTTTGAAATTGGCTGTTGGGTAGCCTTAGTGCCGCGATATGAAGTGCTCGAAACCACAATTAGCAGTCTTGTCCAGACAAATCAGTTTGTGCATGCTTTTACAGATCGTGTACTGTTAATTATGTATTCCTATCAGACCATGTATATTAATTTTCTAACAATACAGTTGTGAATGGTTGCAGTTAGAATACTTTGTTTTAACGCAAAAGCACTGTCAAATGTTTATCTAAACCATTTTGTTCACTTGCACAGTTTAGGGTAATATCGGTTCAGTGTTGTGTGTGGCAGGTTCATACCCTGCTGGTGTTCCTTATGCAAACACTACATGTTGTGTGCACACACATTGATTCCATTTCATACGTTTAGCTGGTTTTGTGATATTTTAGAAAAGCATTAAACTACTTATATCATTATATATATATATATATATATATATATATATATATATATATATATATATATATATATATATATATAATATACATGTACATGTACATGTACATAAGCAGGAATATGAATTCTTTTTTCATAAATGTCATGCATCTTGGTTGCCAAACAAAGAGGAATTAATATCCAACTCACACAAATAAGACGTAAGACCTACAAGTGGGCTTTAGAAGAAGGCAGATAGCATGTTTCTCGCTAGCAGCATCATACTGGTCAGTTTTACCAGGTCATCAAGTTAAGTACAAAAATTATAACGCTTGTTGAGGTTAGCATAGCATATGCTGAAGACAGGAAAAATAGAGACTATCCATCTTATCACGATTGGTTGGGTGCACATAAAACAGAGAGGGAGAGAGAGACAGAGAGAGGTGGTGTCCACAACAAAAGTGAGTAAATTGTATGAGCATGGCTGAAGAGAGAGCAAAACAGTGTGAGAGAGAGAGAGAGGGGCACCAGTGAATGATGACTGAGATGGTCCCTAAGAGTCATCAGGGCACCAGTGAATGATGACTGAAACGGTCCCTAATAGTCACCAGTCCATCAGAGAATGATGATCAACACAATCCCTAAGAATCATCAGCCCAGTACTAGAGAATGATGATCGAGATGGTCCCTAAGAGTTACTAGTGCACCAGAGAATGATGAGACGGTCCCTATGTGTAATCTGTGCACCAGACAGTGAAATCATTGACAGGGTCCCTAAAAGTGTCCAGGATACATTCAGTCCGTCAGACAGGGGCGTCAGAATGAAATCATATATCATCCCATGGCCAGTTGAACACAGTGCAAAAAATACAAATATTTATTATAAATGTTGTAAATGGGTCCTCGTTTTACAATGCCCGGAGGCCCATTTACCTTACCATGGAGTTGTAAACGGACCCCTCGCAAATATTCAATATGGTCATTGATTCCATGAGGTTCATTTGTGTATTTTGTACAAAATATAATAACTGCAACAAACATCTGAACGTATACAGTTTTGTCTTACACAATATTACACATATATATATATATATATATATATATATATATATATATATATATATATATACGTCTATACAGCAGGAAACCATACCGATGATTTCTAAATCACTAATTTGTTACCAGTTTCATTTAGCACGAGGATCATTTCCAATTTCACACTGGCGCGATGTCAGTAACATCGACACGTTGTGTCTGCTCCACCAACAGCTGCTACACAGATCACATTTTCACATGGACTGTATTGCATACTATAGAGATTAGACAGCAAAAGCTATCGGCAAGCATACAACTGGGATGTTTACGATTAGCTTCTTGTCTCGCCAGCGATAATACGACACTTTGATTAATACTGCTGTTGTGTGAGGCTGTTACCTGTCTGGAATGTTTTATGGCACCCAAGGATTGAAACAGGACTAAATTTAAGTGAATAAATTGCTCGAATGACTATTTTAATTTTCGCACATTTGCCTTCCATAAACAAAATGTTGTTAAGGCAAGACTTCATGACGTAGGCTGACAGACCAAAATGGCGCTGTCAATGAAATTCGATAACTTTTCGATCACCAAGTTTTCCTTATTTAATTCAAGCGTCGTATTGTTGATTATAGTTACTAATATTTAGTTTGTATTAACCCTTTTAGGTGCATCACCACCGAAATTCTTTTGTTTCCATTTTGAGAAATTGCACAAGCAAGCAACCATAATGTCATAATCTTGTTTTCACTTGAAATTAGACACGCAAAAAATGAAATCGTTGAAGTGGCTTTGAGAGTGCCATTACATTTCAGACTGAAAACAGAAACTAGTCGGATTTTTAGACGTGAGAACAACGCCTTAAGTTGATCTCGTACGTTGACAAGACTTCAGGGTGAAGTCAACACATTCAATCTACATCGATCCATTTCACCTCGATCCAAGGCCACTCAACTACGGGATGCGAAGCGAATAGGCACAGCCACAAATAGCACAGTTTTAAGACAATCGATCGTGTTGTTCACGATTTTCCCTCACCGCGTGTGATATCCGATGATTATTTTGTGGCAACCAGGCTCTAGTCGCTCCTTTCTAGTAATTATTTTCGATTCACTTAATTAATAGATATTTCTGCATAAAAACTCAAATATGGTGCCCATGGTAGCCGTCAAATCGGTATATTTTGTTGTAATTTAAATACTCTTTTGATTTCGAACAGGTCTACGTACTTGAATTGTTGACCTACATACACGCACACTCACACTCACACTCACACTCACACTCACACTCACACTCACACACACTCTCTCTCTCACACACACACACACACACACACACACACACACACACACACACACACACACACACACACACAAACACAAAACACACACACACACACACACACACACACACACACACACACACACACACACACACACACACACACAATTATACACCGTATATGTGTGTGCATGTAAACTATATAACATAATGTATTTGTCCACACCTTTTAATGCACAATAATTAGGACTAGACTTCTATCGAGACTACTCTAGTCTAGCACATTCACAGCCATCAGCTGAACCACTAACATGCTGGGTGTGGCGAGCCTCGTTCCCAGTTATTTACCAGTCCAGAAGCCGTTGTAACATATAAATAAGAACCATTCACTAGGATCGTGAAATTGTATAAAGGATTACAGCCGCAAGGTACATTAATGTACTCAGTCTTTGCCTCGGTCGTTCGCATGTATTTTACGTTCGCCGACTCGCGAATGTCGTTTCTTAGCGGTGGCGCTACCTGTCGATCAACTAAGAACTAAAGTAAATACTGTTCAATTCCCAAGAGCTTGCTCGGCCCTTCTTGGTTCTTTCTAGAGGCCGAATCTCTGCTATGTCCACGCTTGTTTACACAGTACTAGCCATTTCTGGTTTGTACGTGTTTTTTGACGTATCGTACTTTCTGCGCGGAGCATATATGTGGCTGAGATGGAAAGGTGCCATAACAGACGAAAGTAAAGGAATACTAGAAGAGTCCGTGCATCACAGTAAGCGCTTACGTAAACGTGTATCACTGTATCATGTATGCTTCTATGCAATTTGTAGCGTGGCGAGAAAATCGCCAACTGAGAGTATATATGGGCATCCAACATAATTCTGTTTGACTAAAGGAAAGATATCTTCTTAGATACGTTGTCTGAATTGCTTGGCACGCATTAAAAAACTGAGCGATAATGCAATAATAGTATTATTAATAGCTTCGATTACCCAGGATCCGTGGGGTGGCAGCACTGTCTAACCCCTCGCATCTGTCTGGGAGTTTAGCGTTCTGCCAATGTTGCCACCAGGTCGGCCTTTCCCCAGAATAGGGAATCTATTTGATCTCAGGCCATCTAATAAGTAAACACTAAAATAAGGATATACTTTTATAATATTATAATACTATTAAAAGTATTCACTCTATGTATATATATTATACATAAATAAACACAAAAATTTACTGTTAATGCGCTTCGTGAGATGCCACCTCTTTTGAGCCCCTCACTACTGCCTGGGGAAATTATGCTCTGCATCTGTGACCGCCAGGGCAGCCTTTCCCCAGAATAGGGTAGAGTCCCCCGGTAGACACGGTTAAACATGCTCGAATCCAGGAATCTGTTATGGCATCCAAGCAAAACAAATTCCTGTGTTTTAGCATTTTCAGAACCCTGAGTTATAGTAGAGGGCGAGGCTTCCTCAAGAGTTCTTGTAACATCAGTAGTACCTGGCCTTTGCCTATTCTTTTTTTACATTATTGGCCTTCCAAATAATATTACTTTCACAATTACACTCTATATAGATCTTAACAGTTCTTAAGCCTGTCTAAGACACAGCTGTACCCCAAAAATGGGCAAAAACCTGGAATTTAATCTTTAAATGTCATTCCTGTAACAAGAAACAAAACTGTCATTAACACCCAATACATGCTTCATGGACAAATACTGGAAACTGTTCACAGGCAAAATATCTTGGCATAAACAAAATATTTAGACCGCCAGTGAATTAAAAAAACTCAGGCTAACTTCACCCATGTATCAACCTCACAATACCTCTAGATAGTGTAACCAATAATGATATGCTCCGGACATTAGGATGGAGACCTGAATCAGACCAAAGACCTGGCACAAAACTATATTATGATATATAAAATAACAACAAATAATAACAAATCAGAGTTAAATCAAAACACAAAATAAATTTGACCATTTGTGATTCGTTTCAGGCATCTGTTGGACGAGCGATCTCGACTTCATGATGCACATGAATAATTCGAGGTATTTGCGAGAATGTGACTTTGCCCGCTTCAAGCTGTGGTTTGACAGTGGAGTCTTCGGGACTCTGAGGAGAATCAATGCCAGCATGGTAGTGGCCTCGTCGACAGTCAGATACCGCAGGTCGATGCACTTACTTGAGAGATTTCAAATAAGAAGCCGAGTAAGTTGAACAAGTGCATTACTGGCCACTGGGTAGGGGGTGGTCACATGAATGTTCAGACCTAAAATAAGTTAATCAAGTGCCTAAAGCACAGTTTCTCTATGCATAAAATGTAATTTTTTAAATATTTAAAGTGAATTTAGTCATTCAGTTATTATGTATGTGGGTGTTAACTGTTTGGTTTGTCAGATTTTTTTTGGAAACAAATTGCTACAGTTTTACTCATTCAAACAATTAACCGTCTATCAGTCTGAAATGTAAAATATCAATGTGTGATGCCAGATGACACTGCTAGGGCTGATGTCTTTTCTCAGTTGTAATTAACATTGTCTGATATTAGGCATCAATATCCTCAGCAGCTTCCTTCAAACATATCAACATTTATAACTGTAATCAAGGTATCACATATGGAATCCATGTTAATGTTTAATGCGTAAACAGGTTAACTGGGACACTGTGACTGTTGTATTTTGGAATGTAGTTTTTACTACGGTACCACGGTTTACAACAGAAATGAGATAATTTATATTTAAGGGGCTTTGTAAATATAAAAATTACAATAAAAAATATTTGGATGTGGGTGGACGAGTTAAAGGTCCACTTGGAATAAAAAAATGAACAAAATGTGTTTAGTACTAACCATGCTTTCCAGTAGAAAGAGTAGGGAGCCTGTCTGTATATACAATTATACACCATGTAATTATTTTAGGAACTACCGGGTACATGTTAATGTATCGCTGTAATTGATTGGCTCTTTTCCAGTCTTTTATGAGAGATGGGTGAATGGGTTGCATCAGGCCGGTCCAATTTTGTGTGTGTATTATTGGAATTATTTATATTTACAAAGCCCGCAAGAGCCTACCACTTTTAAGAGTTACAAATCTTTATATGCAGGTGCTTTGCTGGGACGACAGAGCTTTCTACGTCGAACAGAGAGTAGAGCGAGCCAGTGACAATTTTATATGTGCCATAGTAATCCTGAAACAATTCATCACGGGAGGAAAAATGGACGAACTTCTGGAAGCGCTCTACGGACACCACATCCCTTGCCCCGAGTTTCCTGAAGAGGTGGAACTCTTCATAGAATGTCACAGGAAATCTAGCGAAACATTACGGAGAGATGGTAATTCAATTGGCAGAACAAGTCAAGTTTCTAGCTACTCTTCCTCAGCTGTTCGTTGATCTGCTTTTACTATTAGACACGACATGCTGATGAGCAAAATATTTAATCCATTCTACCAGGTCTCCTTGACTTAGCTTTACTATCACGGAATAGGTGACCACCATGGCACCATGTCTAGTTTGTTTCAAACTTCTGCGATGACCAATCTCACCTGGACCCCACTAGACGGTGCCACCTGGTTATTATTTATTACATTGTTTCACTGCCATACATTCCATTATTTGTTGTTGCATTTGGAAGAAAATTATAATTACATGTTATAATATAATATTATGTACGTAAGTCATTTTATTATCATGTATCTTAGCAGATGTAACAGATTTATTGTAAAACAACCAGTCTGATCGTTGTTTATATATATATATATATATATATACTATATAATTTTCTTAATTCTATAATAAATGTGCTAACATTCAAATTTAATACAAAACATCGAGACAGCAAATACAAGCCCAAACGCAAGCAGGAGATAGGGTTAATGATCTAACCATAGATTCCTGAATTTTGCTCTCTATTGGGGCCTCCAACTCTTACAATCCCAACCACCAGGCATCAGTAGGGAAAAAGTACAAAATTATTCAACATACTTTTTTGCATTTCGCATATATTATGTTCGGAAGGTAATTTATTAGAACTACCCCTGGACCTAAAAGATGAGTCCGAGTGATAAGGCAAAAATCATGTTAAAATGAACGTGTGATCAATTTTTTATGTTGCATTACACAATAAAAATAATTCATTTTACTACATCTTAAAATATAAACAGTTACGAAATATACACACCATGACAACTGCCACTTATTGTTAGTTTTATAAGTATTCAATTTGTTGTATTCACATTTCTCGAATCTCACTGGAGAAATAAATCAACCATGCAAAGATCGTCTGCTTGTTTCTCGTCTGTTTGCCAGTTGTGTTACAGCCTCCAGTAGCGATCTCTTGTGGCGGTAAGCTCATATTTGCCCCGTTTTCACAACAGACCTTTTTTTAGTGCTTACTGCCTGACATTTCTTTAAACCCTCGTGGCGTATTTTTGAAACAACTTGACAAGTACCAGCAAGAGTAGTTTGTAAACATCTCGATGATACACTGGATTAATTCAGACATGTCTGGTCACATGATGTCATCGTGTCACTTCCTGTATGATATAAATGTTGTCACTCTAACACCACAAGAGAATATTGGACGGGTGTCGGTCACCTTTAGAAGACGGTGGCGACGAGCGATAAATCAGTGTAGTGAAGTGAAGCTCGTTAGTCACTTTCTGACGGTAGCAGTAACCATTTACCTCATCGATGTACAAGTGATAAGTCGGTAGTCAGTAAATTTTAGGCAACCGCAGAGAAGGCTGAAATCTGACGTATGCATTAGGCACTTTCAGATATCAGCTGTGACGACTGACGTCAGTGTAAAAGTGACATACGACAATCACTTCCACATATCAGTGGTGAAAATCGCCATCAATGTATAAATGACATCTGATAATCGCTTTCAGACAACAAGTCACAAATGTCAATCAATGTGTCGGGCATCAATCATCAGTGAATAAGTGACGCACGACAGCCACTTTCCGGTGTCAATAATGGCACTTGACATAAACATACAAGTGTCGATCGCTTAGACGCGATGAGTGACAGCGACGTACGAGTGACACACGAGTCACTTTCAGGTGTCGATAATGACGACTGACAAAAATGTACAAGTGTAAGTCATGTTCCGACGTCGGCTGCGTCAAGTGACGTAACTGTACAGGTGACGCGTCGGTCAGTTTCACCTGGGGTGAGTTTTCTTCTCTGTCAGTCCGTGCTCGATGAGATGGAGGTCGTCGAGGTCGTCTTTGATAATACTGATGAGGTGCTGTAGTCCCTCCTGTTGCTGCTTCAGATGCTGCAAGACAAACCTCACACTTAGGGGTCAGCTCAAAGTAGGCACATAACACGCCTGAGGATCGTCTCAAAATTCACCTGATTGAAACTTGGGGACCATCTGAATATTTGTGTATGGCACTTGCGGATCATCTCAAAATATACACGTATGACACTAGAGTATCATCAAAAAACATACATGTATGATGACTAAGGATCATCTCAAAATTCACCTGATTTACACTTTGTGTATGACACTAAAGGATCATCTCAAAATATACATATATGATCATCTTGAAATGACGGGAATCATCTTGAAATGTACATATGTAATACTTGGGATCATCTCAAAATATGTGTATATGCCACTGTAATAACTGTAGGTGTTTGAAGGTCTAAAATAATTATCAATGATCCACAAACGTATATTTAAATGCCTGGGAGCATGCAATGTCCCAATACAGTCATTAGAGTGTAAAAAACAACAAATTATGTCTCACTGTTACTGACTGTATGAGGTAGTGGCGGAGTAGCATAAGCAACTGGACATGCCAATTGTTTGAGCCACTCCACCAGTCAGCTGACACAGTTATACTGTAAAGTAAAAATGAATGGGACAATCCAATCGTTATTTCATAAACCTAATGATTTTAACAAATTCCCAACTATGGCCTTTGTTCGTTAACAGCACTGGCTGGCTGGCATTTGGTCAATGAATCTGGGGGTATACAAACTTAACAAATACACTTCTTTCACGCCTAAACTCTCAATCATCATCAAGAATGAAGGTATTTCCTGCTGTGATGCCGACTTCTGAACAGTTCCAATTACACACTGCTTAGTGCAGGCATAGCGCATGAAAAATTACATATCTTTAAATATATGGAAGTGGAATGTTAAATTTTATGTCTACCTGTTTTATCTCGGCCTGAACAGAACCGTCGATCTGGTAGCAAGACTCCTGCCTCGCTGCCCCGATCTGATGTTGCATACGCATCTGGGACATTAGCTCGTTGAGTCGACCCTACAATAGATGACACAGCAGTGGCGACATCTGGTGGATTTCAGTAGGAAAATAATAAAGATCAGAAAAAAATTCGTTGTGGAAATAAGTTGATGATTTGTACAGTGTAAAATTGTGAACGCACCCTACTTGAAGATGCGCTGTGTGTGTGTGTGTGTGTGTGTGTGTGTGTGTGTGTGTGTGTGTGTGTGTGTGTCTGTGGGACTGACTGAGTGTGTGTGACTGAGTGTATATGAGTGTGTAACACTCTAGCAGTGTTATATACATGATGGGAGAAAAACCTGTGTAAAAGTAGAGCATGGAAGTGAGCTGAAAGTAACACTAAGTGGAAGCAGAGCAAGGCAGTGATAGATTTATACGAGCTGTGGCAATCCTAACACAAACTCTCACTAGAGGAGCTAATAGTGTATGTGGACCCATGTGAAAATTGTGTAAACATAGATGACACTGAAAGGAGACAAAATGTGAAAGTAGAGTCTGAAAGTGAAAGTAATGCCCGTAAACTGACCTTGAACTGAGTCGGAGCATTCAGTTCCGCTTGAATGGCCTCCAGCTGCACTCGTAGCTGTTCTTCGTCTGCCTGAATTGCGTAGCCCAACTTCCGATATATCTCCTGTTTCACCATCACCTGACACAAGGTGGCGCCACATTAACACCCACAATACCACGCCTTCTTTAATAAATTAACTTATAACAAATATTATTCATAAATGGTTACGTTAGTGCTGCAGATACACTATAAATATTAAATGGAGCCAAAAGGCATTTGGTTGGATACGTGAACAAAACAAAAGAATGTTTGAACTAACCATTTGCAACAACAATGAAGAATATTACACCAGCAGAAAAGAAATTGTTAAAGACACAACATTATTTGTACGGAAAGCTCGATTTTAATGGAAAGTTGAATGTCTTCTCTATAACATGGTTGCTGATTTGTGATACCAGTATAGTTTATGATGCAGCCAACTGTTGGTTAGCATATGACATCAGTTGAGTGCAAACAATATCGTTAGATTCTAAGACGATTATGTCATGTTCAGTGATGCAAATTGCCTTATGTACATTGTACTTTCACAGCCAGTGAAACATTTTACAATGTCAACACCGAGGAATTGCTGGATGTGCGTTGTCTGTTGTGTCTGTATGGTGCATCATGTGGCATTATAACAGTCATTCACACACATAAAATTGTCACCCAGCATCTGAACTGAAGGGAATACGAGAAAACAGTAAACGAGCTGGCATGTTCATATACGTCTCAAGGAAAAATCTGAACAAAGCATGCCATAACCAATGACACATTTTGACATTTATTGGTTAATTCATACTTTAACTTCACACTTTACTAGTATCTTCCACTTTGAGATCACATTCCAAATTAACCACTGATCTGAAAATGCTAATTGTAGTTGCAAATGGTTAGTTTATATTAACTCTTAGGTGCATCACTTACAAAACGTTGCCTTTTGTTACCCGTTTTAAGTTCGGCTAAGCCATCTTTCCACGACGACATCATGACATCTGCAGCAAACTTAACATGTTATCATCATTTAACATCCTTAAAATAAAACTCCTGACAAAGTCACTTGAATGTTGAGTCTCCAAGTTGCCTACCTGCAATACACGGTGGCCTAACTCCAGATGCCTTCGCTTGTACTCTTCAATTTTCGACACCATACTCGTCTGATTCTTCTGGAGAGCCCCGATGTCTTCTGTGATTATCTGCAGAAAGAACAAAGAAGTAACACTTGCACGGGAATTATTAAAGTTAACAGCTTCTCAAATGACTGCTGAAACTACACTAACTACAAAATGCTGTACAAAGGGGTTGACAAGAGGCAGCTTGGTTAGCTTTTTTGTGATATGAATTTGACGTTAGACAAAAGATTAACCGAGAATGCAAGAGACATAAAATAATTAAAATAAAAAGTATGGCTGTTAATACATAATAGTTTTATATAAAACATATAGGGTAACAATGATATAGCAATACCAATAATTATATAGATAATGTATAACCATAAATACTTTAGTTAATAGTGATAATAAATAGTAGTTGAAGTGATAATACTAATGGCTAAAATTTGGGAAGAAATCTGAGGAGGGCTGGTCTGACCATCCATGAATGGGTAGAAAGAGGGAGCATGGAAGGAACAGAAGGAGAGCCGAGGAGGCAACGTCTGTGACATATCAATGGGAAGAAGC
The DNA here is from genome assembly GCA_964017155.1 of Oasisia sp. SBJ-2009. Classification (NCBI taxonomy): domain Eukaryota; kingdom Metazoa; phylum Annelida; class Polychaeta; order Sabellida; family Siboglinidae; genus Oasisia; species Oasisia sp. SBJ-2009. The sequence goes on from OZ024860.1 coordinate 6,844,163, forward strand.
GTTATGAAGGAAATGTGTCTATGTACAACACCAGACAGTTGCCCCCCCCCCCGCACCCCTTACATTCAGTCGACTTTGGTGTAACTTAGTCTGCTGCTCCTGGTGCCGTAACCTGTTGTGTAGCTCCGTGAAGCCAATCATTGGCACTGGGATCAGCTCTTCTGGGTTCGGGTTGTCCAGTTTTGCCTGCTCCCATATCAGGGGATCGATCCCTGTCGGCATAACACAGGCGGAGATGGGAGAAACGACAATTGTAATCATGCGTAATCAATCACTGTATGTTCCATGTACAATATTCTTGTTTATGGTATAGCAATAATAATCCAAGTCAATCGAACTGCTAATATCAGTTGTTTTGTCACAACACAGTTGTAAATGGCTTGTACTTAATATTTCATTGCTCTTGTCCTAAAGACATGAAGTGGGCATAATTACAAACATGGGAGCTATCCCACAATGCCTACCTGACAGAGAGCTATCCCAGAATGCCTACCTGACAGAGAGCTATCCCAGAATGCCTACCTGAAAGAGCTATCCCAGAATGCCTACCTGACAGAGAGCTATCCCAGAATGCCTACCTGACAGAGAGCTATCCCAGAATGCCTACCTGATGGAGGGTTATCGAGGTAATGTTTCAGCTGTTCGGGATTGAGGCCTGTCTTCGGGAAGATGTTATCGACAGGAAGAACGGTTCCAAATGTTGATTTTATTGCCGTCGACTGTGACTGCAGATAAGTAAAGAGGGTTGTCGCAGCTACGCGACTCATGATTCCCGCGGGTGAGCGCTCCTGTATGTAGATGACCATCTCAGTCCTACAAACACAGACGATTAAGACAGTCCTACAAACACATAGACGACCATCTGAATCCTTCAAACACATCTAGGATTATGACAGTCCTACAAACACATAGACAAGTATCTGAATCCCACAAACACATCTAGGATTACAACAGTCCTACAAACACATAGACGACTATCTGAATCCTACAAACACGTCTAGGATTACGACAGTCCTACAAACACATAGATGATTATGACAGTCCTACAAACACATCTGTGATTATGACAGTTCTACAAACACATAGACGATCATCTAAATCCCACAAACACATCTACGATTACCACATTCCTACAAACATATAGATGACCATCTCAGTGCTACAAACACATCTGTGATTATGACAGTCCTACAAACACATAGACAACCATCTCAGTCCTACAAAGACATCTAGGATTATGAAAGTCCTACAAACACATGCATACTGTAAAGCAGTGTCTAAAAGCAATATATGTTTTATGTTATGAAAGATAATAATTTCACAACACTTACAGTATATCTATTATGTTTAATGTTGTCTGCAATATGACACTGTAATTGTTGTTATTTTAATATTAATATGCGTCTTATTTAATTACACACATTTCAGTACCTGTTAATCACTACATAAATATTTGGGGATTTTTTTAACACAATTGAACAGAGATGTACTTAGGAAAAGAGTGTATAAATAAAGTTATTATTTTATCAATGTGATAACCAAATTACCCATGCTCAAAAATGTGTGGGCCTTCACAAACTTATCAAATGAAATACAATCTTAGTTATGACACCATCTCAAAATAAATGCTGCACAATAATAATAACACTAATAAAAGCATTTACATAGTGCCATAAATCCAGGTTACCCTGTTTGAAGGTGCTGTTATAACAACATAAAAATAGCACTAAACAAATTCAAGATTAAAAAACTAAAATTTTCATTAAGCAATAAAAACTTAAAAACCCTAAACCAAAAAAAGTAAATAATAAGTACCCAATTCTTAAAAACACTAAACGTTGACATTAAATGATAGTAAAAATTCAGGGATGAAAGGTTCGTCTGAATAAACTTAATTACATACTTGTCACTGGGAAGTTCCCGAACGCTGTCGACACAAACTGTTAGATTTGGTTTGTTTCCCAGGAGCTTCTGGAATGTGTCGACAACCGCCTGCTGATTGGACGTAACGTCGGCCATTTTCTTTGCGAACACAACAACCACCAGTCCATCTTCGTTCTTCTTCTTCGGCAGACAACTGTAACCCACCGCCTGGCGGAAGATCGCAAAGGACGTCAATAACGTAATAATAACAATAATTTTTATTTGTAAAGCACCGTATATCCACGATACACTTCCACTCAGAGGTGCATCAAATACAACGTTTGTATTAACATAAATATCTAAAATATACGTAATCAAATAAACTTACACGTAAAGACAAAATGTTAATGATAATAAATACAAAGTTAAATAAAGCTTTTAAAATCCTAGTGCATAACCTAAACTTATCAGCAATAAATAAATAATAAAATAATAACTAAATATATTAATAAGGTAATAATAAAAAAAACTATATTACCCCCGGAGTACAGTTAATATAAATTCATTATGAAACACACAAGTAGTGTACAAATGTGGCCTTAAAAAATGTTTTTAAATTACACATAAAAAGTTCAAGTGAGTCTGTAAGGCGCAGACTGTCTGGCAGATTGTTCCACAGGTACAGCGCTGTCACAGAAAAGTCACACTGACAATAACGTTCTAAGTTGTGGCGTGATACTCTCAGGAGATGGCTTCCTGCGGAGCAAAGCTGGTGGTCCGGCGTGTATTCCCCAATCATGTGTGCAATGTATTCAAGCGCATGCACCTATTTATGGAATCCAAAATCGAAGCATACAATTTTGTGATTTAATACCCACCTTTCTGTGGCTGTGCAAATATTTTGTGATGTCACAATGTCGTCACTAACACGAATTCTGCGTCTGTTGCGGAAATAGTGTAATAGTGTACCAACGACTTACCTTGAAACGACAGAAGAGGTTCTCGGGGGTGAAATCGACAGAGTTCCCCTGTTGGGTGTAGTAACCCTTTCCCGATCCCCAGAATGCTTGTAGCTGGTTCCACTTCGCCAGGACGGCGTCCCGCTCGTCTCCAAACACAAGTGGTACAGACACCGCCCGCGCCATGTTTGCAAGGTTTGTGGCGGCATCGTGCTGGGGATTTGCTAAAAAACAATTATGATCAAAATCAGCTCCCTCAGTGTTGAAATAACAACAGAAATAACATTAAACTGACAGTGTTTGATCCTCATTTTTTCTTCTTTAAATAAGAATAAATGTTTAATGTGTTTTTTAATAAGCCAGAAAAACATTTGCTATTTAAACATTTCAGTAATATCACTTTTGTTATGCATATTCAATTGCATAATTCTGTTTAACAAATACCTGTCAATCGCAAAACGTAAAAGTCTGGTATATTTCTGCTCTACTAATGATGCATGGACATTGATTTAACTTAAATATACTTTGAACCTTAGCTAAACAATCTGTACACCCTGTGACATACGTGCACAGTATTTAACAACATACTACACATACTTTGAACATTAGCTAAACAATCTGTACACCATGTGACATTAGTCCACAGTATTTACAACACAATGAACATACTACACACCCTGTGCAAGGCCAGTCCCAGCACCAAAGCCTGCACCAAGTCCTCCTCCTAATGTTGTTCCGAAGGTTGATCCTGTTCCGAGGACATTTCCCAGTCCTGTTCCGGTCCCAGTGCCGAGGCCGGTCGACATTCCCAAACTTGTCCCAAACCCAGATGTTGCTGTGCCAAACCCTCCCGTTCCAAATCCTGTGCTGCCTCCAAAGAAACCTGATAAAGTGATGAACTTACAATTAAGATATTTTACACAACTACTTATATATGATATTTCTTGTAGAGCTGTTCCTTTATTATTTCATATCAGGGTTCAAAATTAACAACCGTCCGAGACTACCATATTTTACACCGGACTAGTAAATATTACAACTCACAAGTCCGGTGGACTACCAACTTTCATAGACATCAAAACAAATTGTATCTAATTTATTCAACTGGGTGTGGATAATTGGTTTAATTTCTAGCCATGTATTGTCTCACATGTTTTTCTATGTCATCCACACAATGCCAGTTAACTAATTGCAATCAAGCCTGAGACTGAGCTAATGGTTCACCATTACTTTTTGGCATTAATACTGTCATGGTTCATGAATACGTCATGGTGTATCAAGCAGATTTCTTTTGGGATGAGCAAACATGATTAATGTGCTTTCTGGGAACTGGCATCGAACAATGAAGTCCAAACAAAATATTTGGATAGAGAGAAATGGTAATGCAGAAAAATATAGGATGACAGACAAAGACGCCATGTTACTCTGGCATGTGCAAATACCAGAAATGCAAATACATAGCATAAAACAGCAAGATACATTTTAAGTTGAAAAATATATATTTTAAGTAGAACATTATAAATATAATGTTGCCAATTTTACTTGGTTATTGTATTTGTGATATTTTATTATTTATTGCAGTTCTACCATTTTATGAATTACGGTATGTAGTGGTGTTTCACGAACAATATTCGATGTGGAGCTACGTTAAATAAAACATGCTATTAGTATTATAAAGTTTACCTGCGCCAATGCCAGCAGCTGTACTCTTGGGTTGCTGGAGGAAGAGACCACCACTGCTGGTGGTGGCTGGGTTTGCGACCCCAAAACTAAACCCTGCAAACATACAGCCACTTGCAGAGCCAGTCAAAACAAGTGGTCAGTTTGACCTGATAGAAAATAATGGTCCATATAAACAGAGTCTGTGTGAACCTCATTTTTATACACATTTCTTAATACTTGAATATATATATATATATGTATATATATATATATATCAACAACTACTCCCAATAAGTAAGACAGTACGACAGAGCTACAAGAGATGGGGCTCTCATGGGGCGATGCTCAGGCCGCAGCTAAAGACAGGACCCTGTGGAGGAACGTTGGACACTTATAAAATACAAATATTTGGAATTTGAAAGATGCACACATGAAATGATGATTGTACGCACAACTTTAAACTGTGTGGAGTCAAGACTGGCATCTACTGAGTGTCACCTAGCACAGAGCTGGTGATAAGTTTTATATTCAAAGTTTCATATTCAAGATCAGACCAATGGTTTTTATTCTTAAATGAAACATGTGAGGGCACAGCATTTGTCTTACCTGTGGTCACGGTTGGGTTAGTGGCCCCAAAACCAAACCCTACAAAATAAAGCAAACATTGATTTAATAAATCATACATCCAGTTTATTCTGAACTGAACTACCAAGGTAACTTGCTGAAACACGTCATGGATGGTGCATGTCTTTCCGTTTGGTTTGAAAATGAAAATAATGCACACACACACGGCCCAGGAAATTGTATGTTCTCTGTCAAACATGTCACCGCAGGAGCCGCAGTTTGACAGTGTATGTTTGCATAATTTGTAAGGCAAATCAAACTGCAAGTATCCCACGGATTCCCACCACACAGATTCACCACCCACACACAATCACTGTATACAAACACAAGAGTATAAACTCACATACTGTATAACTCTGTATTCTGATTATATTTGCTTGGGATTTGTGTGCGCCCTAAAATTAGTCCATTCTTAGAATCGTCATTACGATAACAAAACACTTGCAAACAAAAACAAATCATATTTATTTATTCATGACTGACTTGCAACAAGTCGTTTCCTCGAAACACAGAAAAGCATGGATTGTTAAATTTCTGTACGTTTAATGCACACAGCTCATACACTGTGGTGAATGAGGTGCAGCATGATCTTGAAAGCATCCAACAAAATGCAGAGACAAGTTTACCTGTGCCAATGCCAGCCACGGAGGTTTTTGGTTGCTGCAGAAATAAGCTTGCGGTGCTTGTTGTGGCTGGGTTTGTAACTCCAAAGCCAAACCCTGAAACACACATTGAGTCGATCACCATTATATTGAGTTTGAACATAAAAACTAGCAGAACATTCTTTGTATATATATTATACAGTGGTTCCCCTGCTATATGATGAGCAGACATGACAATGCATGCAACTAATGGTTCAACAACTGACATTAGGATATCCTTTATGGTGTACGGTACCTGTGGCAGATGCCACTGTTGGGTTGGTCGTCCCAAATCCAAACCCTGCAAGTGAAAATAACAACCCAATCAGTAATATATTACGTATATAAAGTTCAATTTTTTTGTAAACGGACGTATTAAAATTATATTAGAAGACAAGTACTGGGTAATTAAAAATTAAATATAAGTAGGACGATATAAAGTAGCAGACAGAGCTTCATATATATGCCAATATCCTTGAAAATCACGCTCAATTGGCGACAAAACCATGTAGCTATGTGGAAAAAAATTAAAAGTTAACCCTTCCCAACTTAATTGGTATAATTGGAAAGGACTTGAACATACCTTTCAAATGGTACCAAGATCACCTTTATGTGACAAGTATTAAACAAGTTATGGTGTTCTATATCTCAGAAATGAGGCTAGTTTTTTGGCCTTTGTTTTAATGGAAAGCAGTAACTTTATGATGTAACTTGTGACCCGTTTCTTAGTTTTCTGGTGGTGTCATGCCATAACTTTCTTAATTATTGTTCAATTTTCAAAATCTTGGTACCATTGGAAAGCCTAGGAAATTAGAAATAAGGATAAACCATTTTAAATCTAATTCATCTATGAAGTATGATTATGATCTATAACTAATTATAACCTAATCAACTGTTTAAATTTATATTTTTAAATTATAATTGATTTAAATAAATTTAATGTGTATTTTATTTATTATCATATTGCCATCATTGTATTATATCGCCATACATAATGTAAATTATATATCATCTTATTATACTACTTACTGTATTAATGTACATATTTAATGTTCATGTAAGGCAGCCAATATGGATCCTCAACCTATGATCTGGGGAAAAGAATTTTTTTTAACAAAAACTGGAAAGAAAAAAAAGAAAGTGTTCATGAAAAAAATGCCTTTAGAATACAATGGACACTAGCATGTGGTGTCACTATTTGTTAACAAATGATATTGCCGAATCAGATTGCTGGAATGTGGTAACGTGACCTCCACTCATCAAACCAGCCTACAATTTAGAGTAGAATGCATGCATCAAAATCATCAATCATCGGTGTATACAAACTATGTACAATTATCACTTACCTTAGTAAATATCTATTCTCAGGACTTTAACACTCTCAATAATCCACACGACCACAGTATTTTATAGCAAATTGAAAAATAACAGTATAAAGTCAAGTTATTTTCACCCAAAAATCCCTTTACATGGGGCCTTTCCAGAGCCTATGTGTACTTTTGTGCGGGGAAAAACGTGATGAGAGAATCAATACATTTCCTCCAAATTCAGCATACACATCGTAAATAGACTGAACAAAAAGATATTATAGGTTTCACCAATAATTATGCTTACATTCAATGTGATCGTTGATGGTTTTATTCAATTTTCTCGGTAAAAAATGGCAACAATTTCCGCATGCAAAATTCATAAACTTATCGGTTGCCGATTTACAAAATAAAACTATGAGGCTGCAGAGGAAGATGTGAACTACATCATCAAAACAAATAGCTTTCTTAGAACACAAAGCAACACAACACTCCGCAAGGTACGGTATTTTGACCGATCTCCGCCAGTGGTGGTAGTCATATCAGGCACGCAATCTGCAGATCAAGGCCACTGCAATAAGCCTGTTGACTGGGTATTTACACATAGCTAAACCATGTGATTACTGATTAAGCAATCTCGTTATCGTAGACAATGCGCGAGTCGTCAACGGATGGATGAAGATGTTAGTTATCCTCCTTGGGAAGCTAAGGAAGTTACGCAGCATTAAAGAGATAGGCAAAATTAATCTTTAAAATAAGAAAATAAATTCCTTCTAATTTAACGTTGGCCGGAAGCGAATTGCACAGTAACAGTTGGTGCGACAACCGAGAATGCTTGGGTTCCAACATTTCTAAATCATGTATGAACAACTGCTGGCTATAAATAATGAATTAATGTAGCGTGACCAGGTACCGGAACGCTGGCGACTGATGGCATTCGGCCCGAGTTTCGTAACACCGCCACCTGGTTGATTAGTTGTGTAGATTCACCCATTCAATACGAAATGTGCAAGCAACGTGGGCGATAATACAGATAGTTGGTTATTTCAAACAAGATAAACGTTACGGTGACAGAAACGCAATAAGAACACAAAGCCACCTACCTGCAACAGACGTAGTCGGTACACCAAATGTTGGCTTAGTTGTTGCATTGAACGCCATCTTTTCAGCTTTAATAAATGAGTTAATATTTAGCAATAAAACCTGGCCGCCACGATCATCCCTGTTCGCATCCCGCCTTCCGTCATGTGGCGCCACTGTTACCAACTTACCAAAGCTTTGCACGACAAGGCTACACCATAGACTATGCCTAGATATAAAAATGGTCTGCATCACTGCATGTGAAAAGTGGCCACCCTTTCCATTCTTACGTTTTGCCGAAACTGGGACTTTTATTCAGAATTACCCATCAGATTAATTATATGAGAGATAGTTATTAGTGCATAACGCAATAGCCAAATTTAATTTGCTGATACCTGGGCTGGGTTGCCATCTAAATGTAAAACATGCAAATCAAAGGCATGCATAATGTAAGAAATTGTAAATAATTATAACAGCCTTCTGTTGACGATCAACTGTTCACTACATTCATGTATTCATTACCGTATAAAATATCGCACAATTCAACCACTGCATGCAAACTTATAGGCTGATCCTTACGCGATTGCGTGATGACGAGATCGACATTTACGCTGTGCAATTCTCTAACGGCACAGATTGACACAACGCGCATGACACTCCATGGCCACCTGGTACCGGTAAAGAACCGAAACAAAACAGTGTTTTGAGGGCGATTAAACACTCTCAACATGCCAAAGAAAAAAACAGGTCAGAGAAAGAAAGCTGAGAAGCAAAAAGAAAGACAGAGAGCTATCCGAAATGCCTCGCAAGATCGGCCGCTGGGGGAGAGGCCATGCAACTCGTCAATGGTATAAAAATAAATAAATAAAATGGGGGACAGACCTCCATTTTTCAACTAATTCGTGTGTATGACTATCTGGTGTCATTTCTTTGCATCATTCGTGAAAAAGGCCTCCATGAAGGATCTTTTATTTTCAGTCCTATCCATGAAAACGACCTCTTACAGCCGCCAAACTTATCACTTCTTATAAACTTATACTTACCCATAAACACTAGTCTAGGTTACAAAATAAAATAATTTAAATTCCTGTAGTGAATAAAATTCACAAAACAAGCTCATGCAAAACTTGACATCATCTGCAGCGGCTATGCATAGCTCAGTGATTACCGCAACATTTGTATTTTGCATGGCGTCACTACAAAAAAACAGCTAAACAAATTATGGTTTCATCTAACCCTAAATTTAACCTTCAACTGCCAACAATCAACACCTCAACAGCCATCAGAATACTGATACTACAGTAATCACAGAGCTAATCGTAGATGCCACCGGCCAGTTTTGTGTGAGTTTTTGTATGTTTTTTATTTTAGATGTTTTAGCAATGTCGATCATTTTATTCTGTAGCATAGTGTGTGTACATCATGTATATAGGATATGTGAAGAAATGTTTGCTGGCTGTAGGTTGTAATTTTCTTGGTTAGGTCAGAAAGTAAAAAGGTAACTTTTCTTGCAATTAAATCCTTCAAAACAAAGCTCAGAGACACATTGAATTATAAGGATTAGCCAATCATAGAGTCAATAAATAATATTCCAGTACTTCATCGATCTCTATATTGATACACCAGGGAGATATGGTGTATAAGTAAACATATAAAGGTATGTTTTAAAATGGTGACGGAGTTACATAAAAGAAACCTTGTCAAAATCAATTTAAATCATTCAGTCCAGAAGAGCAAATGGCGTTTGAGTAATTAAAATGTGCAGATTTTACATAACTTTCTATGTGAATACGTTTGCCACCAACTATATTAAATCTTTCAATGAACGCATTAATTCATTCATATTTTGACTTTTATGTCGTCTTCATCAATCTGAAAACCTTTTTTTTAATTACTTCTATAGCGATATACATTTCATAAGTTCTATGTACACATACTGGATATCTCAATTGCACACAAAATTTGTATTGTATTTTTGTACCCTATTTTTAATAATTATTTTAATCACTTAAATTCCATTTTTTTTCATGATCTATTTATTTATTTTTATTACCCACTTATTTATTCTTTTACTTGTACCCCATAATTGCTTTACTTGTATTTTATGTATTGTACTTTTGTCATTTTTATTTTATGTATGCATATGGACTTTTTGTCTAAAATAAACATTATATATATCTCTCCCTGTCTATTTCTCGCCTTTTTTCATCCATCTCTCGCTCCCTCACTCTCTCTATCTCTCTTCTATCTCAAACATTTAAAACAATGCCGTTTTACTAATATTGAATAGATTCAAATAACTTGGAATTGTTCCTGCCTGACTTAATTGTGTTATTTTGTTTCAGGAGTGTGATGTCTGCAAAAGGTGAGTGTGTATCTATGAAATCATAATGTTAACTGCCCGCAGATGTTTAATGACTAAAGCAAAATACTTAAAGACATGTATCATTTAAAACTTGTCTTTAATAAGTATTTAAAACTTGGAATAAAAAACATTTTCTAGGACAAGGTCAAGGTATTATATTTCTAAAAGGAAGGCAACCATGTATATGCAGCTTTCTAAACATTTCGATTCCTGTCATAAATAGTATATTGGCACAACAAAATAATTAGTGGCACAATTGATAAAAATTCTTAATGCCTTGATGTACTCAAACGTTTTGTTAGTGCCTAGACATCCTCAAAAACCAATCTCTGGAGTTGTTCTATGGCATTACTATCATAGCTTTATGCAGAGAACTGTCCACTCATCATTTGGACAAGTCAATTCTGATGTGGTCCTGAAGGTAGAAACATCTGTGGACGGGTGATGGAAGGGTAAAACAAATTAAGGAGCAAACACAGGTCTTCATACATAATGTCAGCCATGCCTTGAAAACAGGTGTCACAAGTGTGTCTGTAGTTAATTTTAGTTCATAAACACATCTCACCTGGCTTGTATGAGTTAACATCCATGTTTCCACCAAAAAAAGTATGACTGGCAAAAATGTTATCCTGCATAAAGCCTTTATTACTATCATGAAAACGAACACACATATATCACCAGATATATGTTCACAGACACACCCCTTTGTTATGGTAGAATGCAAAACATTATGACGTGTTTTGTAACTTTTGTTAAATTGACAATTAAATACAGCTTTGCCATTGCAGACGTCAGAAGAACCGTGCATTCTGCTACTTCTGTTCAGCCGTTCAAAGACTTCCAATGTGTGCTCACTGTGGTAAGTTCTTCCTCAAGCATGTAAGTTCCATTTTAATTGTTATAAATGCTGACACACAACTTGATTGTGAAAGTTGGACATGTCCATAAATGGCTAAGTAATATATTCTTGTAGAGACCGTATTTTAAATTACTGTACCATGTTAGTTCTACTGTAGACATTACTGATATTCTGGCTTACACTTGCATATACAAAAAAAAACAACGGCAGCAATTTATCATTAAGGTACTTTGACATCATTTGCACTACACAGGGAATGGCAACCTACTTAATTTGTACACAGAAAATTAATAGTAATATTGTAATACTAAATACAAATTTATTTATCTTTATTGGATGGATTGAACACATAACAAATTGACAAGTATGCTTTTGCTAAAAGATGTAGAAAATTATCAAAAATTTAAAACATTAAAAAAATATAATTGTATAATTTGAAGAAAAAAATATATCTATATGAGATATAATTTAAAGCATTGCAATTAAGAAGGATTGGAACATATAGGTTAACTCTATGTAGTATTATGATAATTAGTCTCTTGGTTGTGGTAGTGCAATTGTTATTCTTATAACTTATGTGACATTTTTAGGGAAAGTGAAGTGTATGATGAAAACAGGCGATTGTGTCATCAAACATCCCGGCATCTACACAACTGGCATGCAGATGATTGTAAGAGTCAACTTTCATTAATTATTCATCCAAATAAATCTTTTTTTCCTAGGTCCATCATTTCACAAAACTCTAAAAGGCATGACTATTTTGACTCACTGTATTTTTCTTCTCTAATTTGTTGGCAATCTTTATCCAATCACACATTGAACTACCACTGATGTTATGTCGGGAAATTTTACAAAACGATACAGAAACTGACAACTTAAGCATCATGCTTGATCATGTTGCATTAAAAAGAAATTGTCAGTTGAGTACTACATTATGAATTTCTTTTTCTTTTACTTTTGTGACAGATAAATGGTGTAAATGTTGATGTTTGTTCTGTGTTGTACGGGGCCACATGTTTGTTCGTGTTGTAGGGGGCCATATGTGACTTCTGTGAAGCGTGGATCTGTCACGGGAGGAAGTGTCTTCAGAGTCACGCGTGTAGCTGCCCCCTGGCGGAAGCAGAGTGTATCGAGTGTCGTAGGGGTGTGTGGGAACAAGGTACATATAACTAAGCGAGTACACCCTCACAATCGAGGGCTGTTTCCCACATATTTTCCGTGGAAAATCCCCTACGAAAAATGCTTGACTTAGTTGAGTTGAATTAGTTTATTGACATTGCCAGTCATGATGCTTCACCTGTGAGAACAGTGCCAACACCGGCTCCAGGTTGAAGATGGGTACACAATTTATGGGAATTCCAGTAGTTCCCCCCAATCGCACGAGCAGCTGAACGATTTTATGTATTTGAATATTTATTTGTGTATCCCAAACATTGCATGTAACATGAGCAGTGTGTGGCTGTCACATGCTATCACATGACTGGAAGATGACCACACTCCTCATAAAGTGATTTCATTGGCGGATGTTGTAAAAGAGGAGTTTTTCAAAAGTGATATGAAAGGGACAATGCAGATACTGGTGCTGATGTAATTAGCGACAGAGACCCTTGGTGCATGAGGATGAACGTGTAGCAACCAGCAACACCTGCTCTCAACAGACCATTTTGACCTTCAATAGTAACAACAGACCATGGAGCTCTCAACACCCACATCAACCAAACACCAATTGGCACTCCCCCAGCAGCAACATTAGTATACCTATATTAGCAACACCCCTATGTGGTTCTAGCCCTGAAGCCCTCCCAGACCAGGCCTGTTTGCCATGCAAAACTAGCCCTGATTCATCCCCTAGGTGAAGTTCCAAACATGGCTATTCAAATTAATTAATTATTTCACCAGTTGCAACTGCGCCAGCCGTGAGAACAATGCAAATACCCCCCAACTTGAAAACGGATATACAACTGGTGGGAATCCCATTTTAATGATCTATTTGCATTCTAAACATTGCATTACGGTTGACTGATGAAATAATATTTCACCATAATATAAACATATTATGTCTATATTATGGTCACCTGACCTGGTTTGAACCACACATCCAGTGAGCAATTTCATTGGCTGAGCTTAAATTGAGAGTTTTTAAAACGGACCAGTCAGGGATACTGCTATCTGGTGCTGATGTTATCAGCAGCAATGACCACAGTTGACCTCCCTTGATTTGTACTGGTTTGTTTTGTACATGGTTGTTTGTGTCGCTGTCGCCAGGTGGCCGCGTGTTCAAGTGCTGCTTCTGTGGCAACTTCCTGTGCGAAGACGATCAATTTGAGCATCAGGCGAGCTGTCAAAGACTCGAGTCGGAGAACTATAAATGTAAGTGTATTGCCAATATGTGTTCAGATATATCTCTGTAACTGAACAATACCTGTGTGTACAGAGAAGGATGTGTGAACAATTTCCGCATAGATGATTTGCATCATGGGCACAAAACATCGTGGATTCAACTGTGAGCTTTTGGAATACACATAACACTTTCATTACTTCGAAATGCACTGTTGAATTGTTCTTGCCAATTTTAGAGTTTGTACCATGTGTTGGATGAATGTAAACTAATTGTACATAATGTAACATATTTTCTGTGATTATTCCAAATGGTAGAAATATTTTTAACACAAAAGAATGTTACTTTACTTACACGCCACGAAACCACCTTCTGTGTATTTGTAGCATTATCCAGAGGATGTGCATTTGTGCTGTGCTTAATAATCAGGACATAAACTCCTGTATTGATGTGTAATGTCAATAGCTTTGAGCATTTTAACTTGTATTTTATGTTTTAATCTTAGTTTGTTTGTTTGCTGAACATAGTAAACCCTTCGTTTGTTTCTAGGTATGTCTTGTAATAAGATGGGACAGTATTCCTGCTTGCGGTGTAAGGTGCGTCTTCCTGTCATCTGCTCCTCAGAGCTATTTTTGTAACAGTTATTGTATACACGCCTGTACATGTACAGTGGGAAAACTGCAATAACATTGTTATTGTGTTACGCATGCACGCACGCACGCACGCACGCACACCACACACCACACACCACACACCACACACCACACACCACACACCACACACCACACACCACACACACACAATAAGGTATTGAATCTTGACATACATTTTTATTAGTACAATGTAATAATTAAATTAATAAATAATAATTATGTTGTTATTATATGCCAAATTATATACCAAATAACATGTATTATTATTATTAGACAATCAGACACACGCATGCATGCAGATTGCACACTCGCACACACACAATGTAGTCATTTACTTATATCAAACCTACATTTAATAGTTAACACTATATAACCGAAACTCTCCTAACTACAAACATGCTGTAAATAACACTCATATCTCACCATGCCTGTGACATTGTTCCAGATTTGCTTCTGTGATGACCACGTGAAGAGAAAGGGTTTCAAGTACACAAAGAGCGCAGCAATGCCCTGCCCTAAGTGCAATCACGAAACGGCGGAAACAAAGTCCCTATGCATGTCTAGTGAGTTTCCCAGAGCATTGGCTATCTCAGCATGTAAACATTTGCTGTTTCGCAACTTCTTCTATGGAACCATTTCAGTGAGAAAGGAAAATCGATTATTACAAATATTATGCTGTCAACTTGAAGGAGCTTTTTGAGACTTTGCCATTTCAAAGAGGACACTGTTTCTGTGACACCAGTGAAGGTGTCCAGTGGCATGTTGTGGTGTTGGTGGATTTCTGTTGTTACAAAGCAAAATCTATTTTGAAGAGCTGATGAGAAAGTTAAGCAACCAATTATCTTGCCTGTACCCTTAATGGAACATGGTTTAGTGATTAGCCATTTAGACTCGGTTGCAAGATTCTGGGTTCCAGTCCTCTTGATTTCATTCGAGCCTCAGACAAGGTCGTTCACTCCAATTTGCTCCACCTGTTTCAGCCATGTGATGCTTAGTTACATTAAATGATGTTTGTTGTGTTGTGTCGTGTCGTGTAGCTCGCAGCTATGACTACGGCCGCCAGGGGTTGGGTGAGGAAGGATACGGCGCTTACGGAGGCTCTGGAGGATACTATGGAGGCGTAGAGTCATACGATGGTAATTTATTCTTTGTATATATACATTCTTATATACATTCAAAATGTACTGTACAAAATGTGATAATTTCTCTGCTACTTTGTTCTTGCATATGTATGCTTCGTATTTGTGTCATTTGAGTAAAAGGCTGCTTTTTTAGTCATAAAAACTAGTGTAGCGGATGGTCCTGAATGTTTAGAACCATGCCTTATATGGATAGTATAGGCAGAGCCCATACTAGAAACTGTTATATTTTCTATATATTCTCAGGGTTAATACTGGTCAACAAAACATAATTGTGATGAAATAAAGGAACAAGGTAACATGAAATAATTGATTAATACTATTAATTAAAAATTGCTTCCATTACCCAGTACAAAAATTGTCAAAGAATACATTTAAAGCAATTGTAATATTGGGCTGATAATATTATACTTTTTACAATACATTTTCTATCCATTTCAACTTTAATTTCTTCATTTTTTCTTATTTTAGTTTTATATTTTCAGTTGTCACATAAAGTTGTCAATCTCAGTGTCTTTGAGTTGTAATTCTATACGATGCAGCACTTTTTATAGGTTTATTTTGAGAAAATATGTCTATGCTGAGGTATTAAAATTGATCATGAAGAAAACGTATAATTTAAGACTTGCAATTTACCAGCTGTAATAGGCCTTGTCAATTTTGAGATTGACCAATTGCTTTGGTTCCTGCAGAACCTTATCCACTGGATGACGATGATGACGAAGATGAAGATGAATCAGAAGAAGAGAGCGACACTGAAGAAGTGGCAAAGGGCATTGAACAGTTATAGGATGATTGTGTCATTATGCAGTTCACAATGTGTTAGGCTTTTTTTTTATTGAGAATCATGTTCCTTTTGTTGCCTCTTGATACGCTGTCTTGCTTACAAATCCTGTTCCTTGTTGTTGTTTTCTCTGTGTACAAGTTCCTTTTTGCAAACATCGCATAGAATATATGATAATGACATGCAATAAACTTTCTCTCTGCTGCCAAAAATTCATTACATCTTTCCTGGATAAGCATTTTCAAGACAATGGGTTGTAAATGTTCTAATTAATAATTGGTGATATTACAATGTTCTATACGTGTACTTTTTACAAGTTTGAATGTGTTTCATTTTCGATATGCCTTGGAACATAGGCTACACTTCATCTAGAACTGCATATTATAATTAAACTATACATGATGATTTTGGTAATGGGTTGTGGTATTACAAATATGGCGTCAACAAATGCGTTCACAAGTATTCGGACATGGTCATCCCCCAACAGCGGCATGATCAGGTTCAAAAGTGTCCATTTACTGTTTCTTGTGTAAATTTCTCAATAAAATCACAACGTGATCAATGTGTGTGTTCGGTGTCAAATTCATGACAAAACTAGAGCAGGGCGCAATAAGTATAGCATCAGAATGACAAGTGGAACCTTGGGCAAACTTTCTCAGTCTTGTTAGCTCCAGCTCAATCGTCTGTGAATGAATCCCTGCAACAGATCTGACCGTGGTACATATTTGTCTATGAAGTAAGTGGAACCCAGATTCTTAAAAGTTCAGAAGCCGATCGCTTTGGTCATGAAATGACGGGGAAATCTGCACTATCGACGACGTATTAATATCGTGATTGTGTTTGATAAATTTATGTGCATTGTTTATTATCAGAAGATCGTTAGCTCAGGTGTGATAATGCGTATCCACTACCCACAGGAGGTAAAGGAGTCGGCTTTCGCGAGATTTTCTGTTTGAAGAATTACGTTTTGTGTTGATCTTAAACGGTGACTTATTATATGTCGTATACAATTGACCGCATTCTGGACATCTTTGCGGTAGACTAATCTAGTAATCTTGTCGTACGGCAAACGATCTTCAGCCCACCGTCTCTGTGAGTCGTAGCTGTCCGGGTGGTCCCACGATACGCTGCCGTGTCTATCCTTATTCCCTGCTTCTACGATGTTGTTCTCCAACCAGTCGCTGAACTCCTGCTCCCACCTTCTTCCCATACCTCTCTTTCCCCAACCTCTGCTTCTAGGATAGCATTTAAGTCTTTGTCAATAATACACATGACTATCACAACTCCCTTCCCAACTTTGCGAAATCAGTTACGAGAGCAGTTGAGCCGCTCACAAAAATGTGAGAGATCTTCGTGTGAAATATGCCATCGCGGACGGGAAATGGACACAAACATCCAAAACTCAACTGGCCGCCATCTTTTTAAGAGGACGTCAGACGTATAGAAATTACGCGTACGCTTCTTTACGTCACAGTATCTCGCGCAGGCTCATAACGTCACATAGAAACGACAGGTAAACAGCAAGGCGCGTGTGGATGTGTATGTGACGGGTGTGCTTGATTGCGCGTGTGTATTAGAGTCTCAGAGTGTTTGTTCTGGTGTGCGCCTGTCTTGGAATGTGTACTGGTATGTTCAGAACTGCGACGTGGTGAATGAAAGTAGTTGAGCATCAACACTTATCTGTAAAATTCAATTATGATATATATATATATATATATATAATACATTAAACCACTCCTATACAACAGTTCACTGTCAACTTCAAGGATCGACGTTGATCATTACTGGGACCTTGACGACTGGTGATGGTGGGACAACTACATGCAGATGCGTGATGCAATGAAGTCGATTTGAATTATTAGTTGAGTATAATAAACTACACAGCTTCTGCAATTGCCTTGGTATCGCCTGCGTTAGCTTGATGTGCCCGTCCCTTGGCGTGTTGAATATGCCCCCGACTGGACGCTTTCTGCCCCGCGCGCGTAAATGCGTGCATGCGTACGAATAGGCCTACGTGTTCGGATTTGTGACATGTGGCGTGAAATTAGTTGAACATCAAATGATCTGTAGCATTCGTTTACTCCATACGCATTCCCTGAGTAGTAAACACCATGCCGTTTACGGTCACCTTCGAGGACCGACATGAAAACTGTCTATGCACCGCATCCACGGGTGGTCACTGAACTTCAGAAGACTAGTCTTAATAATTTGTTCGTAAGAAGGGTGCGTGCATTGAAGCCTTCAGATGTGTGATTTGCTCATTTACACTCCGCACTCTCAACTTATTGTGGTAGTAGATGCGCTCTCTGGTCTCGTTTCTGTTGTGAACATTGATACTAATTTTTTTATTAAAAAAACACAGTGTCCGTCCGTCCGTCCGTCCGTCCGTCCGTCCGTCCGTCCGTCCGTCCGTCCGTCCGTCCGTCCGTCCGTCCGTCCGTCCGTCCGTCCGTCCGTCCGTCCGTCCGTCCGTCCGTCCGTCCGTCCGTCCGTCCGTCCGTCCGTCCGTCCGTCCGTCCGTCCGTCCGTCCGTCCGTCCGTCCGTCCGTCCGTCCGTCCGTCCGTCCGTCCGTCCGTCCGTCCGTCCGTCCGTCCGTCCGTCCGTCCGTCCGTCCGTCCGTCCGTCCGTCCGTCCGTCCGTCCGTCCGTCCGTCCGTCCGTCCGTCCGTCCGTCCGTCCGTCCGTCCGTCCGTCCGTCCGTCCGTCCGTCCGTCCGTCCGTCCGTCCGTCCGTCCGTCCGTCCGTCCGTCCGCCCGCCCGCCCGCCCGCCCGCCCGCCCGCCCGCCCGCCCGCCCGCCCGCCCGCCCGCCCGCCCGCCCGCCCGCCCGTCCGTCCGTCCGTCCGTCCGTCCGTCCGTTGATTCATAGATTTAGACTTGTCCAAACGTTGGTCCGGCGGATGGAAAACCCGGAGGACGCAGTATTACACAAGGCTGTAGCTTGTGTATTGATTCTGCCGCACTTTAACAATTTGTTGCGTCATGACGTAACCGCGCGACGTAATTCTAACACAATGAAATGACGTAGCACGCAGTTTGCTGCCGTCACAATCAGATTTTGCGCGACAAATTTTACCTTTGCCAACAATGTTGACAACGATTAATCGTTACATCACTGCTTTCATTTTCCTTTTCTTTTCATAAGGATAATCTTCTGAAACAAAAATTTGTCCAGGCAGCCATATGTTTGCTATCGCCTGAGAGAGTATACTTACCTAAATTTAAACAACCTGGACATAATACATTTCTTTTCAAACGTTTTAGCATACTTTTCCCAAAAGCGAGATTTAATTCAGTGCCATGGGGAGATGCGCATTTGGGGTTGTGTGCGTGTGCGTGTGCGTGTGCGTGTGCGTGTGCGTGTGCGTGTGCGTGTGCGTGTGCGTGTGCGTGTGCGTGTGCGTGTGCGTGTGCGTGTGCGTGTGCGTGTGCGTGTGCGTGTGCGTGTGCGTGTGCGTGTGCGTGTGCGTGTGCGTGTGCGTGTGCGTGTGCGTGTGCGTGTGCGTGTGCGTGTGCGTGTGCGTGTGCGTGTGCGTGTGCGTGTGCGTGTGCGTGTGCGTGTGCGTGTGCGAGTGCGTGTGCGAGTGCGTGTGCGTGTGTCTGTCTGTCATCTGTCTGTGTCTCTCTGTCTCTCTGTCTCTCTGTCTCTCTGTCTCTCTGTCTCTCTGTCTCTCTGTCTCTCTGTCTCTCTGTCTCTCTGTCTCTCTGTCTCTCTGTCTCTCTGTCTCTCTGTCTCTCTGTCTCTCTGTCTCTCTGTCTCTCTGTCTCTCTGTCTCTCTCTCCCCCCCAACCCCCCCCCTCTCTCTCTCTCTCTCTCTCTCTCACTCTCTCTATCTCTCACTCTCTCTCCTCTCTCTCTCTCTCTCTCTCTCTCTCTCTCTCTCTCTCTCTCTCTCTCTCTCTCTCTCTCTCTCTACACGCGCATGTATGTGTGTCTATACGTTTGTGGCATGTGGATGTGGATGTGCGTGTGCGTGTGCGTGTGCGTGTGCGTGTGCGTGTGCGTGTGCGTGTGCGTGTGCGTGTGCGTGTGCGTGTGCGTGCGTGCGTGTGTGAGTGTGAGAGAGAGAGTGTGTGCGTGCGTGTGCGCGCGTGTGTGTGTCTTTGTGTGTATTTGTATGTGTGTATATGGGTGGGGGTGTCTACGTGTGTGTGTGCGTGCGTGCGTGCATGCATATCTAGTAGAACTATCTACCGAGTACGTGTGTACGATCGTGCATGTGCTGTGCGGGAAATGCGAAGATCACAACTGCGATAGGTGAACTGCTGAGAGAGACACGGGGAAGAAGAAATGCGGTGAGAGGCCACTCAGGCCAGTCGATGGCTGCTGACAATTATGATGGCGTGGAGGATAAGAAAAAATATGTGGCTACAATGGTAGACTGTATTGGGCGTAACATATCGTAAATCACATGCAATGGACAACCAAGGATACACTGATATATGAAGCATATATATACACTTTTACTATTGACAAAATTCATCCGTGTGCAGCACATGGTTACCTCGTTGAAACGTATGTATATGTGTATATATGATATATATGATATGATATGATATGATATGATATGATATGATATGATATGATATGATATGATATGATATGATATGATATGATATGATATTATATTATATTATATTATATTATATTATATTATATTATATTATATTATATTATATTATATTATATTATATTATATTATATTATATATTATATATTATATATTATATATTATATATTATATATATATATATATATATATATATATATATATATATATATATATATATATATTAGGTGTATATAGTATATATACTAGGCCTATTGATCCTATATATAGGGCTACAATTGTGAGGCAAAAATTAAGGCAACAAATGTGGCGCAGCTAGGCAAACTCTTCAAACTGCTAACCGGTTTGTTTTATATATACCACATGCTAGACGAATCTGCAGAATGCGGCCGGTTGTCGATCAAGAGATCGTCCGCCCGCCGGCACTGTGATCGTGATCAAGAGCCGTGGCCCCCAAACCTGATCTGATAGCTCGGCGAACACTTTCGCTAGCCACTCGATGACAGTCGAGTCTCATCGCCTCGCCAAGCGGCGAACCAGAGAACTACTGACTGGCGGGCGCCATATTGGATTTGTATACCGCTGTGACTCGCTGGTAGGCGTAACTACTCTGGGAAGTTTTGACTCGTACGCTGCTTATCAAACGTTGTACATGATCGCAGCCGTACCGCGATGGTGCTGCAAACATTGGAATTCAGTGAATGCATCATTGACAGTCCGTATTTTAGGCAAAAGTTGCACGGCCACGAAAAGGAGTTGGAAAAAACGAGCAAATGGATCAAAGGACTCATCGGAGAATGCAAAGATATTCTGAGCGCCGCCAAAAGTATGTAACTGCCGTTACGGTGTTATACGATTTTCGTTACGCAAGTCACACTGTTACGGTACACTGAAATGTATGGAACTGCGGTTTTTCTACTTTGTCTGATTCGAACTGCGCTTGTTTTTTTGATCTGAAGTTGTTTCTGAAACCCTCCGGCTGCGTCCCTGTGCTAGGCCCAGTCCCAGTCATGACGATCGTGTGCTGCTCATCAATAATAAACAACCGCTGACATTCTTTTATTTTGCATCCGGTCATCGTCCATATGCCATTCTACGCACACACGTTTATTTGTATTGCATTATTTAGTGATCTCTACGTACACACAGTCAAGTACATTATTTATATAGATTATAGTAGTACCGCATCCAGTCATCCACTGAAATTTGAGTCGGGATTACTGCCAAAGTGACTCATATAACCAAAGAAATGGGATGTTTAGTGTGAAACTCTTCCGCAATAAAATCTAGGCATTGCTTTGGATTAGAGTCGGTTTACCAGCTACAAACCATTCGAAGCAGCACCAATAAATTAGTTTGTGGCAATTTGAGATCAACTTGTGACGTGAACTCCCAATGCCATGCAAACTAGATAGGGATTAGGGGGAGGAGGTTTTTGTCAAGGCTGTTTTGGTGTTTGGAATGTTGACACAGGAATTTGTTTCTCTAAAGCTTCAAATGACGAAATGATCAACTAATTGATTTGGGAATTTATAGATTACTAAGAATATGGGGAAGACTGAAAATAGCAGAAATGTGTGTTAAGGTTTCTAGATAATTAGATACGCCAAATGTGTATATATGTTTATTTACATGTTTTTATTTTGGTTTGGTAATTGGTCCATATTTAATCAAACATTGACTATTTCACTTAGGACTAGGTCCAAAATATGTTTTCAAACTGAAATTATTATTACATACATGAGCAATTCCGCATTGCAGTTGCGATGTAATTCATGTCTGTTTCATTTGTACCATTCCACAGATGCCGCTTGTGTCTGAGGTACAGTTTGACTTTGACATATAATAATAATAAACATAATTTAGAAAAATGTCATCCAAAACTAAAAAGTACAAATATATCCAAATTGGCGCATGGTTAACCATTTTCATACTGCATGCCCATTTAGCGACTGCACAGCTTATGACACTTCTGTGGGGCAGACCGTTATTCAGGTTTTGGGATGGTTTGCAATTCGAATCATTTTAACTCATAATTATTCACTATGTGGAGCCACTTGTGTACAGTGGACAAGCTGACGAAATTACGTATTTAATTGTTGTTGTTTATTATCGGTCACCAATAGGCAATAGTTTCTCAGTTTTTGAAGATGGATTATTCAGACCGGCGGTATTTCATCTGGTCATTGATTTGCTATCATCATATGTTTTTGGTGATTTATTTTATAGTTTTGGAAAAGAAACTATATATCGGATGATGACGACATTTGAAACTATGATGATCTTGGCAACGAAACTGACCGTGACAGCGGGATTAATTTTGATCGGTACCTGGACACCAGTGATGATAACAGTTACAGCATGAAACTAGAGGAAGAGCAGCCTATCATGTTGTCAGTGTAATATTATATAGTATAGCTCATTTTATTTGCTGATTATCGTACTTTCCGAATATATATATATATATATAAGATCCCTCTTCATTAAATGCATATTTGGTCCTCAAATCTTGACTTGAAATAAAGTTGTCAAGTTTGCCGCGCATTCACTGGGAATGCCATACTCAGTGGTCACACCAGAGCAGGGCTGTAATACTGAAATGGTTAAGAAACCATTTGGTCAGTTTCTTCTGGACATTCAAGAAGGCATAGGTTGCTTCAAGTTTTATGAGAAACCAAACCCTTATATGTAAATTGCGGTAATTGGCTGAGTGATCCCGTTTTGAATACTGTCACAAAAATAAATAGTGTTGGCATCATTGTAAACACTGAACAATTTCCAGATCTCCCCAAATTACAACATCTAGCCCATTTACTCTGAAAAACTGAACCTACCCCAGATTTGCCTGGCCCAACCTGTGATAACTTATTAAGGGCCAGGTATAGTAACTATATAGTACTACATACATCTCAACCTGATGAAAATCAGTATAACAAAATTGTAATTGGAATAAAGCATGATCCAACGCAAATACTGTGGTTAACTGTATGGCAAACAGAAAAAAATCAAAATAAGAGTGGTTTAAGAAATACTGCAAATTTACTCTTACAGTTAGTGCTGTTGCTTTATGGTGTGATGTCAGATTGCATTTGTTCCAAGATAGAGATGTCAATATAAATAAAAAATGAAGATCCATAATTTTTTATTTTCCATTTAAATTGCCATAATACTGTACAGTTGTATTTTGATTTTCATGGTCTAAGTTAAGCAATTAAGTTAATTTGACCTAATTACTTTGTTGTGAAATTATGTTTAATGAATAGCTAGCTCAACTTTCAAAGGATTAGCTGTGTGTATGTAAGGCTCCACTCGTGGAATAACATTTTGTCATTATGCAGGATAAATTTGTTGCCAGTCAAAATTTGTTTTGGTAGACACATGCATATTAACTCACAAACAAACAAGCCGGTCCAGACGTGTGAATGTGATCTTCAATCAAGTACAAACACACGTGTGACACCCATTTTCAAAGCATAACTGACAATATGTATGATTTTGGAAGACCCTTTTCGCTCCTTATTTTTACCTCTTCACCACACATCCAGTGATATTTCACGTGTACTACCCACACACAGCAGGTTTTACTGGTGAGTGGGTCTCTATAGGAAGCTTTGCAATGATGTTTTGTTGTGGACTGTGGAGTGCCTGGGCCTTCAAGCTTCAGCAACATTGCTGATATGTTGTGATATCCAATTGATATGAATTACAAAGTATCACAACTGTAGCAGTCACTATGTTTGCCTTCATTATTTCATAGTGCATTTATTTATATAGATTTAACCAGATTGCCATAAAATTTAAAGCTTTGGCCTTTGTGGTTCAGGTGGCAATGTGGACTAGGAAGCCTTAGGTTTATCGAGTGCAACAATTGTCCACCTACTATTAAGTGTTTATTAGGATTTTTTGATATTTATGCTAATAAGAGGTGATGTCAGTATACTAATTGGGTCAAAGTTCAATGTCATATCTTCAGTAATACTTGACATAGACTTTTTATAATTTGCATTTTTTTGTTCTTGTTTTACAATAACAACCTATGCAACAATTAATAAGAGGAGGAATGTATTAAAAAATTCCACATTATTCATAATGTTGTTGCATCAACCAGTTTAATAAAATAAAACAGTGCTTTCAGTTTCAAATAAACAAAAGTATGTTATTTGATTGATCAAACATATTCACATAAAACTGCACATTTACAAAACATTGGTCAATTAGAACAAGTTGATTCCAATCAAACCATTTATGTTTAATAGTGGTGGTTTCCTGCATACAAGATAAAAGATGTTTTGAATGGCAACTAATAACAATGTGACAACACTAAGCCAATATCTGAGTAGTAGTAGTAATGTACAGATACCGGTTTGACCCATTTCTCGGACAGTGTACATACCTAACCCAAAGTCCATAATTATGGGTTGACACCGTTCTGAAACTAAATGCACCTCAGGCATGCCACAGCATTGGCCTACTACCCTGGTTAGGCTATGTATAGCCCAAAGGCTGCTCAATCTGAATCAAACACTGGCTTTTCCTTTCTGGTCTAGTGGCTGGTATGTGGGTTCAGGCATTGATAAATATTGCTTAGTTATGTGTTGTGTTTGGCAGACAGTGCATTACCTGGTTTACAATACTTTACAAGTCACCCCGGGCAAAAAGCAATAGACAGAATAATTATCCCATTACATGTAGAAGGACATTTGACAGCTATATATATATATATATATATATATATATATATATATATATAATATAATGATGTGCAAAAAAGTTGCATGCTGTTCTAAATTCGTACGTCATTCTAAACATGTATTTTTATGTGCTTAATACTCAGATGTCACCTACAAAAAAATTACAGGACAGATACATCATACATGTAATGTTCTATTTGAAAAAACCTAATACTGATATGGTGCAACATAACGTACTTTCACCAATACCAGGACATCTTTATTATATTATGTGTGTAGATTTGTTATGTGTGTAGATTGTCACCCAATGCTTTTTGTAAACAGAAAACAGAATAAACAGTAAACAGAATAACCATTGTTAACTATAACTTGAATATTAACTTCAATTTATATTCACCATTAAACTAATGATAAGCTAAGTGCAGTTGTAAGACCAGCAACTAAACACCTCTTGTCTCTTTTGTAACAATTAATCTCACTTTAATTTATAATGCTGCCTTGGACACCAGCCAATGTCTGTAAATGTTAAAAACAACATTGGTGCAGTTGCCTGTGTGGCACTGAAAGGGTTAATGAGCTACCTGACTAGGATATTTGATAATATTGGAATATAACTGGATCATGAAAGTATGTTTATCCCAAGAGTCTTCAACAGTGTATTTTGCCTATGTAATTGAATGAAGCACGCAAGGGTTTTCCAGTCAACACGTAGAAAGGTTAGGTTTCCCTGTCGTCTGTCTAGAGATCTGTTTACACACAGTCATGTTTATAGCTTTAGCCAGAGACCTGTCCACCCATCTTTTGGCAGGCAAAGTAAGGTAAAATTTGAGTGAAATAAATTACATTATTCACTCTATGCACGGTTAGAATAAATTATATACAAACGTCATCCTCAGCCACGTACCGGGGGTTGCTACTGACTGATTATGTCAGTGCCAGTCAACAGTACCCCTGGCTGATCGTTTTGTGAAACTCTAAATTTAACCTCAGCCTATGAAATCGCTTACTAGATTGATTGGCACCAGGTTAGGTGAATAAAGTGAGGTGATCATAAATAACACTTGTTTCAGGCAATCATAGCTCTTGTTACATGCAGTGTTTGGAATGTAGAAGCAACCATTTGATACGCAATAACATTAAGTTGTTCAACTGTTCATTCTATTGGGCGAATGGGTTGTGATTCCTAGAAGTTATCCACTTATCCACTGAGGCGGGTATATGTGGTGTTCTCATGGGTGACACAGTCACGACTGGCAAAGTCAATTTAATTACTAGTTTGCTTCCACACTTTGAGTAGGAGAGCTGCCAGTACCATGGCTAGTTTGCTTGGTAAACAACCCTGGCTGGCAACAATGACACATGTATCTTCTAGTTATCTACCATTTTGAACTTAAAGCGTAAAGGCTTTTGTGTACATTGTACAAAATTATTTACTGCAGAATTGTTTAAAAGAAATTTGCAAAGCAGTTTCACACAAGTTCAATTACTGTTGTTTGTTATTTGCTATGTTTACCTGGCTTACATTACGCTATGGACCCTGAAATGATGTAACCTTCACTTTGCAGGTTTGTCAAAAGCACAAAGGACGTTCTCAAACACACTGATGAAATTCAAGTTCGAATGTATTGGCAGTGAACGGACAGACGATGAAAAAGTTATCGGTAAATATTTGACTTTCTGTTTATCAGTCACTAACTTGAGTGTCTAGTTTACCTGTGTTTTAATAATATCAGTAGTTTATGTGAATGATTGTAACCCTGATATTTTATTGCAATTTATGAATTATGATTTAAATCTATTTCAGCATTTAAAATATTTTGCTACTGTGAATGTGTGAGTCATGATAATCAGTAGTGATTTATGCAAGTAATCTAGCAGTCATTCAAATATGGAAGGTCAATGACAGTGTCATTCAGATTTCAGCACTGCATTTGCAGCTCATTTAAAATGCTGGACTTTGATATTTGTATAGCCTGGCTATGTTCTGAAATATTACAACTCAGTTAATACTTAGTCTAGGACTGGGACTGGTGACACATTAAAACCAATAGCTGCTGCCAGTTTCTGTTCACTTTATTTAGATCAACAGTGTCATTACAATTAGAAATGTGATATGTATGCCCAACTCACAGTTAATTATTTATGGCACATATGTTGCTGAATTATGGATCGATAGAAATATGTGATACAGCACATTTGGTAGGCATTTCTCCAAGGTGAGGGTTCTGATATGAATTTGCGTTTAAAACATTACTAATGCCATTGGAATGGTGTCATGCATTACGATCAATACCAATTATAATTGTAGTGTCATTTCTAAAGGGAATCAATTACAAATGCAGCAATTTGCTTGTGTAATCAATTAAACGCATACAGTTAGATAGAGCCGTGCTCAAGATATGGCTGCCATGTTTCTATTTGTACCACAGCCATGTTATCACAATACGCCAGGGCTCACTGCTTGCCATCTGGCAATGTTCAACACACATGTTCTAGTGTCTCACACCTCTAATCTCTCCTGTGTGTGTACATTTATAGCCTCACATTACCAGTGGCTGTGTGTCCTGTTAAGTAGTGCCAACCAGTGGTGAATACAGTGTTCACATAGGGCATAGAAATCCTCCAGTAGCACATTGTCTTAGTTAAAAATCAACTCCTTGAAAGCCAGGAATTTTATCAGTGGCGTAGAAAAGCCTGGAATTCTTCTAAGTTTTTAAAAATAAAATTGCAGACAACCATGATAATTCGCTAGGATATTTCAGAGAAGTGGTTGGGAATCTTTTAGTTGCTCAAGTATGAACCCTAGATTAGTACTGTGCAAATGATTACCAGTTCATTTATATTTCTTATCGATTGTTTACTTCCAGTGTTTTACGATTGATGATTATTTTTTATCAAGATGGTCCCCACATAAAACATATGGGCCGTGAAACCACTGGATTACTGAAGACCAGATCAATATAAATATAAATATACACATGTATAGTTGTATTAAAAAAAAATGGTGCCATAGATATTGTTCAAAACTGTTGTTATTCAGAAGCATCACTTTGCAGGAAGCTGTAAACATGACAGGATGTTCAGTAAGCTTTCTGCATATATATGGCTATTTTTAAGTACTTTTGTATGGTTTTTAAATTTTAATATATCATGGTTATGTTGCACGAATGCTGCCACCTTGCAATAAAACATTAGAATGGTCACCTTCAGGCTGATTACAGTACGACTGAACATACTGATCCGAACACTAGTGAACACTGTAGAAAATAGTTGTAAGTAAAATTAGCTAAATACAGATGTGCATTAAAAAAAATTATTTCCAGGGTTTATAACTTTATATATACACTGGCATTCCCACTCACAGGAACTCAACTGGATTCTCAACTAATTGTTTCATTTCGTAAAATATTTACTCAACCATAACACCAAATACCAAATTAGTTTCCACGGGAATTGCACATTCTTCCCTCAAAATACTGTTATAATGGATGGTATTTTAAAGTTTAGAAACAGCGATTTTAGTATGGTTTATCGTACTGTTTCAGCTGACTCGATGGAACAGTTTGGGAAACTGATTTCCACTATTGAAGATGCTAGGGACATTATGGTAAGTACTAAGTAGCTCGTTCACAAGTAATAGCTGAAGTTTCCCAGTACCCATGTTGATTACCATGGTACGTTTATCAGGTTGTTAGTGTCGTTAACATTCCTGAAAGCAAAGTGTAGCAAACATGGCCTAACCCCAGTGTCGTGAGATATAGCTACCCCCAATTTTAGGGAAGATTAAGTCTGATGTAGGAATAAGTCTGAGAAAGACGTAAAAAAAATATTTTCTTTCTAGTAACATTAACATTCCCCAAAATGTGGATGGGGTAGGTAGTGAGTATGACCTGTTATCATGAACTTTCATGACTTCCTTAAAATAACATCCTTAGCATAGGTGCCATGTTTGAAATGGGTTACTACAAAAACATTTCCTCTGATGCATCGTTTGATACAACTGGATGAAAGACGTCTTCAGTTGCTTCAGTTGTGAATTATTTTTAAACTCACCGCATTTTCTTATCCACAGTTAAACCAGGCGGATGAACAAATAATCCGGCCTCTGGAAACCTTCAGAAAGGAGCAAATCGGACAAGCAAAGGTGTGTATCTTCCATGAGTGTAATGGTTGGAATCAGGCATTTTTTTGATAGGTAATATATGAAAATGTGCGTAGTGAAAAAAATAGTTGGGAGAGGTAAATTGATGTAATGGTAATGTTTAAATACATTTGAGATATCAAAACAAGATAATTTCCCATAACTACTTTCCCTGCATATTAATACATACCAGGGGTGCTATCTGCACAATTGTTTTTTACAGTTATTCAACATGTCGAATAACACTCTAAGTCTATTGAACAGAACATAATATTTGTGACCATGCATTATATAGTAATAATAATAATATTTATTATTTATAAAGCGCAATATCCAAATATGCTCAAAGTGCTGTACAATAAAATATAAAGCTATTTATTATGTATTTAGTATAGGTGGAGCCCAAACTAGAAACTCCATATATGCAGAATAATTTTTCCGATATATTGTCAGGGTCATTAGTGATGAATAAAACACAGTTTTAAAGAATAAAGACATTTAATTACATTAAATTAATAAAGTTACAAGGATTAATTTTGAATTATGTACATTAAAATGAGCTTTAAATTGTCAAAGAATCGCTCCAATTCACAGTTGCATGCTTACCTTTGAGAATCAGTTTGAAACAAGATGAACTATCTAATTACTTGTTGCACCCTTGAGCACTAAAAATTGAGTCACTAAACATGAGACCATCTTTCATGGAATTTGCTTAATTTTTGGGCCGAAATGACCCATTCAGCACATAGATCATGTATGCATTGTTCTGCTGCAGAATGGTAAGAAGGTTTTTGACAAGCACACAGCAAAGTTCTGCCAGTCGCTTGAGAAGTACCTGAATTTGAAAACGAAGGCAGGCGATGCCATACTGCAAGAGGTGGGTCTGTAAGCGTGTGAGGTGGAGATAGGAGACCTCCATGCATGTTGTCAGTCAGTTGTTTGATACAATAATGTTTACAGGGTTGCCTATGTGAAGTACACTGGCCATGGTTGCTGTCAAATGGTGTCTATGTAAAGTGCACTGGCCATGGTTGCTGTCAAATGGTGCTTATGTGAAGTGCATTGGCCATGGTTGCTGTCAAATGGTGTCTATGTAAAGTGCACTGGCCATGGTTGCTGTCAGATGGTGCCTATGTGAAGTGCCTGGCCATGGTTGCTGTCAAATGGCACATGTGTGAAGTGCCATGGTTGCTTTCAAACGGTGTCTATGTGAAGTGCATCATCTAAGGCACTGATATAGTAGCCAGAAATAATGAAAGAAGACCGATTATTTGTGCTACTCTGCCGGCCATAGTGGATGGTAACAGTGCGATGTGTGTTGCAATGTTTAGATTTATTTCACAATTGACGATGTTAGTCTAATTCGTTTAATTTAATATTAATGGAAAGTGTCAATAAGTGAGTCAGTTGTTAATATGAAAAAGTATTTTATATTGGTCAA
Organism: Oasisia sp. SBJ-2009; assembly: GCA_964017155.1. Lineage (NCBI taxonomy): Eukaryota > Metazoa > Annelida > Polychaeta > Sabellida > Siboglinidae > Oasisia > Oasisia sp. SBJ-2009. The sequence goes on from OZ024860.1 coordinate 6,875,279, forward strand.
CCTCAAAAAATAGCCTACAATTATGGCTATAATACATTATATTGTAGTTTTGTGTTTTAGTTTTACAGATTTTCTTAAATTTAAACTTACTTTATTTTATGATGTGCTGAAGAGACTGATAGAAGACTGACAGTTGTTATTGGTGCATACTTCAATTGACGACCATGTAAGATGTACTGACTACTGAGTAGAAGTAGTAGTACCTACATTAAACGACACTGATGGGGTGTGTTTGCAGGCGGACGCTGCGGTCGAGATGGAGAGGATACAGTTCTGTCGCGCCTCCATGGAGTACGTCGTCCTGCTACAGGAAGTACAGGAGAGGAAGAAATTTGAATTTGTCGAGACGGTGAGACTAACCACTCTGTTGGTCCAATGTTTTTGCATCTTGGGTCGTTTCTGATGAATCTTGTGAAAAACCAATCCATTGACCTGTTTCACTAAGACAAAGACCTCTTAACCCTGCAACCGGCCATGGTTGATTAATCGACCCGCAATACCTTCCTGCATGAAAACATTTTTAGTTTGCGTAATCAGTAACTGACCTGCGCACATTTGGGATCATCGGATAGCTGGCAGATTTTTCAAGATGGATCATGATCAGATGGAATGACAGCTAGTTACATGCGAACAGACAAAACATGTGACAAAGTTGTTGCCCAAATTTGGGTGGTTTACTACACCTTCCATGACAGTTTCCAAGAGTTATCTGGCTACCATAGTTGGCTACTTTTAGGAAATTTATTATTTCATATTTGGGCTTCTGTTTTATTAACACACTAAATATAAACAAAGAACCAGATTAATGACATGCAGTCTAGCTAAGGATGCAGATTTTAACATATTTTATATACAAAATTACAAATATCTTGTATTGCATGTTTTGCCTGGTCTCTTGCAGCTGCTGACGTTCCTGTACAGCTGGTTGACGTTCTTCCATGTCGGTAAGATGAACAGTTCACCATCATCAGCAGTCTTCTTCGCATTTCTGAGGAAGACACCCATCTTCTTGTTTTAGGGAGTTTTATTGTCTGTGCCCACACACTCGCCTGTATGACACTGGTGGAGAATAGTGACACACTTGTTAACGATCATTTACAATTCAGCGCAATCGAATCCTCATTCCATCTGTCTTCCTTCAGTCCTGTTTCCTTCTTGTTGTCTCTGCCACCAAACAGAAACTAGATTTCAAAAAGATTAGACCTCTGTTGACTAGAGCCTGGTTTTACAAAACGAGAGATGATACTCCGTAACCCAGTGTAATGAATAGTTATTTTAGTAACTACGCTTTCACTATTTCATCTGTTGAAAAGGCATATTAATCGTACACTATGCTTAGACGAGGAATTGTTTAGCTGTTCATAAGCCAGTGATTTTCCTGACTGTCTAGTGGTTATTATTTCCCAGGGTGGTAAACTTGTTTAGCTTTGTCAGTCGTTGAAGTTGTTGAACATGTTTACATTTGGGCATGGTAGTTTCACATGTTGATGTGTCTGTTCAGGTCACGACGTATACAAAGACTTCAAGCCGTACACAACGGAGCTTCAACAGTGCTTACAGAAGGTAAACTTTTCCTATTCTACCAGTCATTTTATGTCCAATGTAAGATGGGCAAGTTGTTTACATTTGAATAGTTGTTTACATCCATTGAGAGTGACTAGTCCAATATAGTAGTTATACAAATACCCAGGTAGTCATAAACAAATGAAGGTGAATCTATTTTTAAATTGTTTACTCACAAAAGATGTACAATTTAACTTGATTTTATGATAACAGTGATCACATGTCCCCAGTAGTCTTGCTAAACAGATTGTGTGCAGTAATTACAGTGTAACTGAATACTTCCCATAGAAGGAGGGTGTAACGTAATGAAGTGCATATGATACATAAGGTGGAAAAAAATTGAATTCCTTCTGACAGTTGTTTTATGTTTAGCTTTGAGTTGCTGAAAGGTTTAGTGACGATCTGTTTGGATTTCAGTGTCGTGGAAACTTTGATTCGACGAAACATGAGACGGAGACGCTTATGAAGAAAATGTTGGAGGTTAGGGGCACGGTAATTGGGCACGCTTCTACTGCATGCTTTTGCTAGTTGATTACTTATCGTTGCCATGATGTGATATGTGGGTTTACTGCAATTGTAATTTTTTTAGAATAATTTTATAAAAATGCAGCATTGTGCATAAAACAATTAAACATATTTATATGCAAGAATAATTTATGGTAATGTATGATATACATCAGCATATTTAATTATGTTAATTGATTTATATAATGGAATTAACAGAACATAAAGCTCAAAAAGTTAGACTAATAACATGTATACAATATACAACCCATAGTATGTAATGTGTTCAGCTTAAAGTGACTGGTGCTGACTGTTGTGTATCAAATGCAGTTTGTATTATTTATTATTATACAGTTATCTGTCTACTAGAAAAAAACATATCATTACATACAGCACAGTTAAGTGCACTGGTTGAGAAGTGTAGCAATGCAACGAACAAAGGGTAGTGTGTAAAAATATGCCTCCACTTCAACTCCAAGTATAATTCAGCAGTAATGTGATGCCTGCACTCTGGCACAGTACTATTGTTATTATTATGTGTGACTAGTTAAATTAATTATGTAATGTTAATATGCTGTATTTTTGTGTTGTCATAAGATGCTAGAAATAAATATGTTCTGACTGGTTTGAATATAAAAAGGTACGTATTATATATATATATACTATCTGCAAATATAATGAGATCACTTTAGCTATTCTGATTATATTGCCACACTGATGTACTGATTTCTGTTGCATTGTTTAGTATTTTGTGTGTGTTTATTTGTGAAGGTTTATTTGAATACAATGTGGCTGTACTTCCAGCAGTGTCTTGCTAGGCAGGCTTTATGTGGGTTTGGTTTGCCATCGCGCTTATTAACAGCAATGCTCTATGCAGCGGAGACAGAAGGTTTTGATTAACACATTTACTTATGTGTTGAGTCAGCGTTTGCTAGAAATTAGCATTTGGTTAAATATACTTTATAGAACAAAGAAACTGTAATTTGTTATGTTTGGTTAAGAAGGATAAATGACGGAGATCTTTCCACATAGTCATCAGACATGATCAATCCACAAGGTCTTTTGTCACGCTCACAAGGTTGATGGTTCTGACTCATGACGGTTCCACAACATCTTCAATTACAAATTTACAATTGTTCCACTGTCCTTAGACATGACTTCAGTGAGATTGTCAGAGACATGTGCTCTTGTTTATTTCACTGCAAGGTACACATGTAAATTAACAGATCCGTTCATGTTGTGGCAACTATTGTAAAATACAACTGGTCCCTCATTGGTCCTTTGATGGAGCAGTTAGATGATGGCATGGTCTCATGGATGATCCTTTCTCTTATTTCCCTACAGAAAACCCAGCAACTCCCCCCAAGCTCCTGCACGCGGGAGGGCTACCTGTACGTCATGGAGAAGAGTGAGTGTATTCAGAGTTCCCAGTTTCTCCATTGACTATCTCCCGTGACCGGCCGACTGGGAAGAGTAGGGATATGTGTCAACAGCCTTTCCATGAAACTGTTGCTCTCGACACGTCGTGAATTTTATGTCTTCGACAAAAGTTTTTCTATTAAATCACTGGTTAAATATTCTTACTTAAATTGCAACTGGTATGTATGTATGGTTTGTTAATACTTCTGGATGAATAGAATTTAACAATTGCCGTCTGGTTCCCTTTAAAGTTCTAAAGTTCGTTTTTGTTGTTACGTTGTCATGGTGTTATGGCCAAGTGATAATGGGTTATATCATTCATTATATGTCACAGTTATTATGTGCAAACTTGATAACATACCTATTTATTCACCAGCCTGTCATTTTAAATGGTTGCCATTCACCCACTGGATAGTGGATACTACCTGGAATTGTTTCAGTTAACTTTCACGATGTTCACTTTGAATGAATTTATCAAAATAATTTATAAACTTCCTCATTTGCACACATGGCCCAATTCTCGTAAAAAAATACACGTCATGGTTTCTGACCCAAAAATGTAATTGTTCCTGTTACAGAAGCACTTGTGACGGGTTGGAACAAGTACTACTGTTCATACCAGAAGGAGAACAAAATCTTCACAATGATCCCTTACAACCAAGTGACAAGTAAAGGGGTCAGTTGTTTGTGTGTGGTGTCATGGACCAGTGAGATGATGGCCTGGTCTCACAGATGGTCCCTTTTCTTGTTTCCCTGCAGAAAGTCAAACAGCTCCCTCCAGCCTCATGCTCCCAAGAAGACATGTGAGTGAGTGTGTGTGTGATGTGTGTGTGTGTGTGTGTGTGTGTGTGTGTGTGAATGTGTGTGTGTGTGTGTGTGTGAATGTGTGTGTGTGTGAATGTGTGTGTGTGAATGTGTGTGTGTGTGTGTGAATGTATGTGTGTGAATGTATGTGGGGTGTGAGTATGGGTAAGTGTGCATGTATGTGTGTGCATGTGTACAAAAAAAGGACAGTTGCAAGTCATGCCGCTCCTAAATGTTAAGATTTTTCATCTTCTCATAAAGGTTGAAATGCTGATAACTTAGTTGCAGTCTAATTCAGGAAGTGAACAAGTGAATTGATAGATAAGTTATTCATCAGAATGGTGATAGTTGAAAGCTGTTGATAGCAGCTTAGAGTAGAACCATTAATTGTAGTATTTTATTACTCTGGGGAGTTCATTCATTGCTCAATGTAAACAGGTTTAGGTTATGACAGTATGTGGTGTGTTCCTTGGGCAGATATCAACAGAGACGTACGTGTTGACGTCATGCACACGGCGGGCGTCAGACACCATCGAGAAACGCTTCTGTTTTGACATCAAATTACAAGACAGGTGAGAGAGCAGACATTCACTCAGTCGATTAGTGAGTCATTTACTCAGTCACTCGCTTTGCTTAGTCATTCACTCACTTCTCTCAGTCAAATATTCAGTCACTGACATGCTTACATACACGCGCACACACGCGCACATGCAGTTGCAGAATCACTCACCTATTACTCACACAAACACTCACACTTTCACCCACTCGCTCATTCACCTTGCACTGAACAACAATACTTGTATGTCCCACTCTTGCTTTGTGTATATGTATTGAATGCAGTTACATATTATTGCTCAGTACTGCTGTCTGTCGCTCAGTACTGCTGTCTGTCGCTCAGTACTGCTGTCTGTCGCTAAGTGCTTCTGTCTGTCACTCAGTGCTGCTGTCTGTCGCTCAGTGCTGCTGTCTGTCGCTCAGTACTGCTGTCTGTCGCTCAGTGCTGCTGTCTGTCGCTCAGTGCTGCTGTCTGTCGCTCAGTGCTGCTGTCTGTCGCTCAGTGCTGCTGTCTGTCGCTCAGTGCTGCTGTCTGTCGCTCAGTGCTGCTGTCTGTCGCTCAGTGCTGCTGTCTGTCGCTCAGTGCTGCTGTCTGTCGCTCAGTGCTGCTGTCTGTCGCTCAGTGCTGCTGTCTGTCACTCAGTGCTGCTGTCTGTCACTCAGTGCTGCTGTCTGTCGCTCAGTGCTGCTGTCTGTCACTCAGTGCTGCTGTCTGTCGCTCAGTGCTGCTCATTGCTGCTTTCCATTGCTCAGTGCTGCTTTCCATTGCTCAGTGCTGCTACACAGACAATAACACACTTGCTCTGGTGCTGCTGTCTAGTTCACTGTTGCTGTCTGTTGCCAGGCCGATGGCTCCTATGACACTACAGGCAATCTCGGAGGAAGACCTTCGACTGTGGCTGAATGCAATGGATGGGAAGGAACCAGTGAGTCTCAACAGTTTATGACAGGTTCACTTTAACATCAGTCGCAGTGTTTGGCTCTAGTGAGTCCAGGCATTCCTCAGTTGTCTGTCACAACAGAGAGCTATTATGAAGTCACACATTTGTTAAAAAAAGTACTGTTCTTTCTTGGTTTCCTCAGATTGTACATTATTGATACCTGATGTGTTGAAACAAAAAGATGCGATTGCGAGGTGTGCATTTCTGCCGAAAATATGACATTTATGAGCATAACTGCTGCTTTAGCTCAGACAATAATCTGTCTGTCCGACTATAACTCAAAATAATTTATGTATTGCATTGAGGAAATCATTTATGTCTAACCAGTTTTGTTGTTGTAGATTTACAGCAACACGCCAAACAGCCATGAATTTGACAGTAAGTCGTTTAATAGATGGTTATTGTGTACGTAGTCATAGTGAACACATCAGCCCCCTTAGAACGAGTTGTTAAGTCTTGTATATCCTGGTAGAAACCCTGTACAATGATAATGGAAATTCTCAAACAATTAAGTTGTGTCATTTGTTCCGAGGTGTCACTGATTAATCAGTGAAAGTCTGGCACCCAACGTGCAAACTGGCTATGAGGAAGACATTAACCTGTCAATTATATGCATAACTACATATGTGAGCTTGACTGTAGTGGGGTATACTTTTGGCCACAAATTGTGAGCAAACATGTTCATCTAATTATTCCCATTTTGTCCATTTGCCAGTGCATATGTAGATGCCTCATCACCACATAGTAATACGTAGACACATCATATGATGACAAAATATATGTTGTTCTTAAAATATCACATCACTTAGATTTTTATTTGTCTTCTTTTAGTTTTAAAGGGAATAACAACAAGGCATTATATAAATTTCTGTTGTTGCATATATACAAGTATACTATTATATGTAACATTTGAGTGTGTTTAAAAAATACATTAAAATATCTATATGTTTAAAATGTTATATTAAACACGGCATGCCCGCAGATCCCGCGGAATTTTCAGATTTAATGAGCTAAGCGTTTTACCAACTATGACGTCACATCCCGTCACATGACGTCACATCCGTAAAAGCGCCGCAAAAATATGCATGTTTCAAAAAGCCCACTGTCATTGCATAAAATGTGGAATTTCTAATTCATTTGTTGTTGTTGCTTGGTGGGTATGACTATAAATATAAGGATGTAATATTACACACTGTTAGAAATGTTAGTGGGCTTTTTGACACATGCATATTTTTGCCGCGCTTTTACGGATGCTGGGGTGTGACGTCATAGTTGGTAAAACGCTTAGTTCATTAAATCTGAAAATTCCGCGGGATCTGCGGGCATGCCGTGTTTAATATAACATTTTAAACATATAGATATTTTTATGTATTTTTTAAACACACTCAAGTGTTACATATAATAGTATACTTCATGTATATGCAACAAAAGGAATTTATATAATGCCTTGTTGTTATTCCCTTTAAAGTTGATTAAAAAATTCACTCGTCTAAATTCACATTATGTTGTAAATTAAGTTATAACATTCTAACTCATATGCATATGTAGTTTTTATAACAGTCCGGCAAGCTGTTAACTCATTTAATTCGTGCCTGAGAATTCATTAAGATGATTTTCAAATTCTAATCTGCGTGAATATATGATATGATTGTTCATATATTTTTGTGCTGACGTTGCCATCTTATACAACGTAAACAAAACCGCTGTGTTTAAAGTTTAATATTGGTCAATCAATTTGGCACTGATGAGTTGCAAATCTAGCAACCAAAATCAGTTCTTTCAACTTTTTAATGTAATGTGTGCATCGTTCTAATAATAATAATAATAATTAGGTAACTTTTATTGCGCCTAAATCTTTAGAATCCAAGCTCAGAGGCACATCAACACAAAACGGTTGATCAGTCTCAAAGTCAGTAAACAATTAAACTGACTATGTAAACTGTTTAAACAATACACCATTATGTACTGGGACATCGAAAAACCGGATTCTTCTGTCAAGGAATCAACTTTAACATATGCATTAGATTCCACACTACATGTAGTGTATTTAGAAATGTTAGACGTTCACTTAGAGTGTCCTGGGTTAAAATGCGTGCAGTTACAACGACCGTGTGTAATGTTTCTTCCTTCTTGTTCTACTGCACTCATTACCTCTCTATACCCCTTTGGTAAGTGATTGTTTCATATCTGACCTGTCGCAGTAGAATGGGTGTTAAATCACAAAATAGAAAAATAGAAAGTTTGACGCTTCAAAATAACGTCGCTTGAAAACAATACCTCATTCGTTGAAATATCTTCTGTAGCTTTATTGCTACGATCAAGGCTGTCAAAAACATGCACAGAAATAATAAATTTGACAGAACATGACAGCTTCTTTTGGCTCGTATGCATATTCTGCAGAATCTGATGGGACATCGCCTGGGTGACTAATTGTAGCTCTTGTGAAGTAATACCCGGCTTACTGTGGTGGGTTATGGTTGTTCGTGAATCAATTTCTTGCCTTTGCACTTGTTTGATTTCCCTCCCATCTTCCCTCCATTATCCACAGTGTCTCCCTCCCTCCTTCCCGCCATTGTAGGCAGTTTCTCCCACATTTGTAGGACTTCTCACAGTGACAGTTTATTTTCCAGCATACTTTTGGTTATGTTCCAAATCTCTGGGTGCAGACCACAATTCTCAGTTATGTTATGCCAGGTTTATGCAATAGGGGGTTGTTTAATCTTACACCTGAAATCAGCTAGTAATAATTACTAATGGGAAGTTCACTGAATCTATTCGTTGTCTGACTTGGGGTTGGCGTGTGGGAATTGATAAATCCCAAGGTGTTTGCATATATGACCATGTGTCTCTCGAATAAGTGGCAGTTATTAAATATGGGTTGTTTATTATTTTATCGTTTTGTTTACAGTTTGAATTTTTTTTGACACAACATTAAAAAAGCGAATGCTGTTGTGTGTTTTAGACACATCTGGTGTGTTAACACATAACAAATATACCTTATGTTTATTCTAGAATTCAAAACAGTATTTAAATAATTGTTAGTAAATGAGGAGGACATCGTACCTTTAACAGGTGTCTCTGTGTGGATTGGCCTATTATGGGCACCCAACACTGTCACTGTCTTTTATTGTCACTGTCATTGTATTTTTTGTTCTGTGTGATTGTTTTTGTTGTCGTTTCCATTGTCTAATCTAACTTTCAGGGCCAATATGTGGGTTTATTAGTAGTTTTGTAAATGTGATTACCAGTTGCTTATTTAGGGTGGAAACTAATGTTTCCTCCTACTGAGGAGTTGGGTGCTATACTATAAAATATTTTTAAAAATTAACATAATATTTCTCAATGGTTTAAACCTGTTCTTGGAAAAGTCTGTGGCTTGGCGTATTTTTTAAATATTAGTTTAAAAATAAAAAATGCTAGATTATGATGAGAATTTTTAAGAGTCTCCTGATGATAGGGAAATAACAGATTTGTTATTGTGAAGTAAAACTATATAAAAATATGCTTTACTGATACACTGTATGGCAAGTCTATGTGTCATATCACAGCCTGTGTTGCCATATGTAGATACATTGATATAGATAAATCGGTTAATTATTACATTACCACCCTATTTACCCAGCCTACACACTGTAGTTGTCAACACTGACATTATGGTAAATGCCAATTTGTCATCGTCAGGTCTCTTAGACGATGTCGGATTCAACTTCATCAAGAAGTGTGTCGCGGCTATAGAAAAACGTGGTAAGTTCTGCCTTTTTATGTTTTATGATCTCTATACTGGGATGATGAGTTTATGGAAATTATGCAGTCAGTGCCATACATATTTCTATGCAAACAGCAACAAAACAATGAAAGTTGTTATCCAAGTAACAAATACTAGATAAGCTAATTACTTATGACGAGTGATTCAGTGGAGTGGTCACATGTTGTGGTGACCTGTGGTGCATTTATCCCACCTGCGTTTACCCACTGGGTATTCTGCTTTAAATAGGCTTGTGTATTCTAAAGCGTGTAGTTCTGTATTCCGATACTCTGATGTAACAGTATATGTGCACTGTCTGTTTTGTTTAATGGTGTCATTTTATAAGACTACTGTATACCATTTGTGGTAGTTACAGCCAGAACTTTATTCATGCCATTGCATGTCTTTTTCTTTCGAGAGTATTTACATGTTGTATGAATACAATGTGGGCTCTGGTGACCTTACGTCTGGGACACTTAGTTGTCGCCAATCTGTCATGTGTAAGGCATTATGGTATGCCACAGCATGTTTTATCTGTACCAAAAAACTACCAGTTTATTGAACTGCGCTACTAGTTTATTGAAATGTGCACTTTGTCAGCCCGAGGTCAACCTAGAATGCGCTTAATCACTGGCCTGACAATGGGTTGTAGAGCCTCTTTTCCAAAGCTTAAATGTCAACGTTTACAAATAAAGACCTACACTTATTTCACACAATAAATGTTGTTCATTTGGTCTTTTCATATCTATGTCACCTTACGTTGTTGATTGCACAACTTTCTTACGGATCCTTGTCATTGTAAAAAAATGGGTGTAATGTATACTACAATGTGAGCTTAGTGCCTAAACAGCGCCTAAGGTTACACCACTATTTATCTCACACTGCTGTGAAACAAAACCACCTGGTGCCACATATGGCCGATATGTTGTTTCAGTTGTGCAACACCAGGTGGTGCCACCCAGTTAGCCTCCATTGTATCGCAGTGAAATGTTACTGAGTGGATTTTTTTTTGCAACTATTTATTGGTACCAATGTTTAAGACCTCGATTACTAGAGAGATAACCTGAGGGGGATCAATATGCTTCATGATAGTATGTTAGACTGAAAAATGGGGTTTACACACTTAAAGAATTAATATGTTATACATGTTGTAACAAATAACTATATTGTAATATACCATACCTTCTAAATATAATTGGCTGTTATTAATGTTATTTAATGTGACTGATTAAGGGCAAAAGTTTATGTTTACATCACATGGGAAACGATTATCAATTTACAAACCAACTTTACATTGGATATTTGTTCCAGAGACTGCGAATACAGATTCCTTGGTATTTACCTATGTATACACTAATGTAGATGTAAACTGGTGTTGGTTGACAGGTTTGGAGGAGCAGGGGTTGTATCGAGTCGTAGGAGTCAGCTCCAAGATTAACAAACTCACATCCATGGGCCTTGGTAAGTCATTGAATCAACTCCAAGATTAACAAACTCACATCCATGGGTCTCGGTAAGTCATTGAGTCAGCTCAAAGATGAACAAACTCACATCTATGGGCCTCAGTAAGTCATTGAGTCAGCTCCAAGATTAACAAACTCACATCTATGGGTATCGGTAAGTCATTGAGTCAGCTCAAAGATTAACAAACTCACATCCATGGGTCTCGGTAAGTCTTTGAGTCAGGTCAAAGGTTAACAAACTCACCTCCACGGGCCTCGGTAAGTCATTGAGTCAACTCAAAGGTTAACAAACTCACCTCCATGGGTCTCGGTAAGTCATTGAGTCAACTCAAAGGTTAACAAACTCACCTCCATGGGTCTCGGTAAGTCATTGAGTCAGCTCCAAGATTAACAAACTCACATCTATGGGTATCGGTAAGTCATTGAGTCAACTCAAAGGTTAACAAACTCACCTCCATGGGTCTCGGTAAGTCATTGAGTCAGCTCAAAGATTTACAAACTCACATCTATGGGTATCGGTAAGTCATTGAGTCAACTCAAAGGTTAACAAACTCACCTCCATGGGTCTCAGTAAGTCATTGAGTCAGCTCCAAGATTAACAAACTCACATCTATGGGTATCGGTAAGTCATTGAGTCAGCTCCAAGATTAACAAACTCACATCCATGGGCTTCGGTAAGTCATTGAGTCAGCTCAAAGATTAACAAACTCACATCCATGGGCCTCGGTAAGTCATTGAGTCAACTCCAAGATTAACAAACTCACATCTATGGGTATCGGTAAGTCATTGAGTCAACTCAAAGGTTAACAAACTCGCCTCCGTGGGTCTCGGTAAGTCATTGAGTCAGCTCAAAGATTAACAAACTCACATCTATGGGTATCGGTAAGTCATTGAGTCAACTCAAAGGTTAACAAACTCACCTCCATGGGTCTCGGTAAGTCATTGAGTCAGCTCAAAGATTAACAAACTCACATCTATGGGTATCGGTAAGTCATTGAGTCAACTCAAAGGTTAACAAACTCACCTCCATGGGTCTCGGTAAGTCATTGAGTCAGCTCAAAGATTAACAAACTCACATCTATGGGTATCGGTAAGTCATTGAGAGTCAGTTCCAAGATTCATACGTCTATTCATATGAGAGTCATATATCTTCTTAAAACATTCAGTCAGTTTAAATATTACCAAACTAATATATACAAGACCTTATTAAGTCATTGAATCAGCTCAGATAATAACATACTCACATAACAGGGCCTCAATTATTAATAGTATTTTCTTGTTCCAGTTCTTGCTTGCTAATATGCGATGGAGAGCTATGCATGTTGTTGGATCTGACACTATTGTAATGAATGTCTATTTGGAAACCTAAAAATAATTAAATTGTCAGTGATGCAATTACCAAGTACAAAAACAATTACACATATACAAAACATTCTGAGTACGCATGTTGGTTGTAGTGTTTCATTTGCCGCAATCACAGATTCTTGCACAGTTGACCAACGTGCCTGAAGACTTGCAGTACACAAAAGTAATTATTTTGTACATTTTTGGGTGTTCAAAAGTAAACAGTTTTCGTATACAAGCAGTATTTCTAATATCTTATATTATATTTGTAATGTTGATAATGTCACGTTGCAGACAAAGGAAAAGTTGACAAGATTGACTTGGACGATCCGAGAGAGTACGAAGTAAAGACCATTACAAGTGCTCTGAAAAACTATTTCAGGTAAACGTACTTGATAATAATAATAAAAATCAATATGTCCATCATATGGAAATTTGCTAGATGTTACAACTTACATTTAGCACTAATAAGAAAGTTGCTGTAAAATTACTTATTTTTTGTTTAATTTTTATAGTTACTTGCAGTGATTGCATACATTATTACAGTTTTAATTCATCACATTCAGATCCATGACTCATTTACAGAGAGTTTCTAAAGGTTATTTACATTAATTAAATGTGTAATTCATGTGTATTTTAATTGTACATGCCTTAGATATATATGTGATTGTTTCAGGACTTTGCCAGAGCCACTCATGACGTTTAAACTCCATCACAAGTTCATAGCAGCGTCCAGTAAGTGTATAGAACCATATGACATGTAACACATTAAACATTAACATTAAACCACTACCTGACTTTATATAGAGACCTGTTCCCTGGCCAGCTGATATCAGTTTGATGAGCAGACATTTGAGCTGACAGGGGCAGGGTTAATTAAGACTACCCTCTGACCTGGTTGTGATAAAACAGCTCTGTCAGGTAATCTCTTAACTTGCTAATTCATTGTCCTAATGGGGCTAACTCTCTCGTTTACACCAGGGAGTACATAGTTGGTAGGTAATGCTAATATAATAATTTAGGTTAATTATAACCAAACCAAGGTTTGCATGCATGTATGCATACAGTGGGGCATGTGCATATTTTTCGACTGGAACAAACTTGATGCTACATAAAGGGCTGTTAGCCAGTGCCATTTAACCACTGAACACGTCACTTTTGTGTACAAGATTACGGTAACTATCAGTCCCTTATAATTTGGGATGGAAGAGAATCAGTGAAGATGACAAGAGCCCTGTACTACACCCAGTACCAGCGTAGGAAGATTGGTTGCTGATAATGTACTGAAAAAGGATGACTAGTTGAATGAGACCCTGTAAGATCGTAACATTGTAACCAGTACCATTTAAATTCTCAACCAATCACTTGTGTGTACAGCTTAATATCTATGAGGTGGGAGTAATAATAAAGTTTTAATGCCAATATGAAAATCCATGAAGCGACTTCTTTGTTATGACTGCAATGCCTGGCTTATTGTGACAGAGAACAAATAATGTTTTGTGTAATGGTTTCGATGTTGTGCTTGTAGAACGGGAGTCGAGAACACTGCGGATAAACGACGTCCACGAACTAGTCCACCAGCTGCCAGAGCCTAACTTTGAAATGCTCGAGTACCTCATCGCCCATCTACACAGGTTGGTCTTGGCAGGGCCATCCATATTATAAGCTTCTATAAAAGAAAACTTATATGATTCCATGTACATTTTATTGTGAGATGTGTACGCACCTATGAATGGGCTGGTCCTGAAGGTACGGCGCTTCAGAAATGCTAGTAATAATAAATAATAATATCACGCACATACAGGAGTGTATGTTTAGTTAGGGATACTTGTTTAATATACATTGTATGGTGTTTAATTTAAGGTTTAAATATTCGTTCTTTGACCCCCTCCCCACACACACAGAGTGGCCGAACAGAGCAGTAAGAACCTGATGACCGTGGTCAACATTGCGGTCTGCTTCGGCCCGACTCTGATGCGTTCAAGAGAGGAGACGATGGCAGCAATAATGAACATCAAGTTCTGTAACATCGTTGTCGAGATCCTCATTGACAACTACGAGAAGGTAAACACTTGGCTATGTCATGTGACCTGTTGCCTAGCAACTGTACATCAAATTTAATAAACTGGCCGATGCATTGTATCTATGTTAGTTATATAAAAATGAATTAAAATTTAAATCTGGTGAGATAATTGTGTAAATTCTTCTCCATCATGCGGTATCTGTAGAACTATTTATTGATATCGTGCTCATATATTCAGTATTTTTTAGAACGTTCCACTTTTTCATATAATGATAATTATTGATAATTTTTTGAAATTATGTTTATGTATTAGCTGTAGATTAAATTTCATGTCATTTCTTGTGGCCAGTAATCTTGATGATTTGATAAGATTTATAACAAAAATGGCACTAACATTAGATACATTAAGATATTATTGATGTCATGTGAAATATAACAGTTATCTTATATATATCTTATATAATGCAAAAAGTTACATAGAATTATATCTTTTTGATATGCATGCTTTTTTGGAGGGCCTTTCTTATCCCTGATACAATTGAGTAGTGGTCCATTCACCAGATGGCGCCAATGTAAACAAGTCATTACGTTAAATTATTTATTACGTCATGTGTGGGTGTAAATTAGTTACCATTATTTAACTAATACATATTTGTATGCAGATATTCAAGACAGCCCCCGAGGGCGCTGACATCACAAACTCCCGCGTCTTGGGGGGTGCCACAGCATCGCCCCGCCCTCTGTCACACGCCTACCCCCGCATGCCTGGGGGTGACGCCCCCCCTCCACGCCCCCTCTATCCCACTGACCACAACAGCTACAGCACTGAAGGGTCAAGCGCAAGTTTCCGGTCGCGGTTGCGGCCAGCTGGCGGCTACTACAGTCAGATTTCTATAGGTCAGTGTTTAACATGATTTAGCTATTGTAATATAATTAACTTACTTTGGAGCTTAAAGTCGAAGCTGAGTACGACGTTTCGACCCGTCTTCTACGGGCCTTGTTCACGTACTGGTGTCAAGGAGGTTGCCTTAGATTTCGGCGGGATAATTTGATTGTAGATGACAGACAGATGGTATCCCTGATCTCTGTTCGTGGTAGGGGTTCTCTATCTGATGTATATGGCCTCCTTCACTTTTCTCTTGTGCCAGTTGGATTCACGGGTCAGTACTACAGTACGGGTCGTACTCAGCTTTGACTTTAAGCTCTAAAGTAAGTTAATTATATTACAATAAATCATTATTGGAGCCATGAACAATATATTCACTACGATTTAGCTAGATTGCTACCCAGTGGAACATAGCAGCTCCCTGACTACAGCGAGAGAACCTGGTGTCAAATCCTGTGCTGTTGTCTCGGACCTTGGGCAAGTTTGTTCACCGTATATTGCTGCAGTATACTCAAACAATCCATCTAGACAAACGATTACCTGGTAAATCGCCATTGCTGCCATCGGTAACATCATCTGCCAGTACCAATCAATAATTCTGATTCTGACAACTGATTACAGCTGCGTCTTCTCCCATAACTGACACAGTAGCGCAGTGGCTCGAGCTCCGGACTCTCGACTAAGAGAACCCGGGTTTGAATCCTGTGTTGCCGTGTGGAACCTTGGGCAAGTTTGTTCACTCTACATTGCTCACTCAGCTTTATGAATGAAGACCTGGCTATAGACAGTGGTGAATATTTGTATACGAATAGTCTTGGCACATTAATTGCAATGTCGCTGGAAGCTTCCCAGAGCAGTTGTGATGGTGTCTGATTGAACAGGTGTGTCAGGGAATAAGGAGTGTGAAGATCTCTCTGCACCGTCCTAAGGACTGGGCACTGCACCGAGACCCGTCTGACTGTGATTGTGTTTGTGTTTGCAGGCGGGGAGCGGACTAGTAGCACCAGCAGTAGCACCGAGTCACTCGGCTCCAAGGGTTCCGTGACAAACTCACACGTGGTCGCCACGCCAACACTGTCAACAGACTCCAGTAGGTCACCGACACAACGACACAACAACAGCGTCACAGACAGACGTGAGTCAGTTATGGAATGCCCTCAGCGTTAATTAAAAAGGATTTCGGGAAAATGTGGGTATTCAGTTGCCCAGGCCTATTCTGCAGTTGTGCTAAAAATAGCTTGCTAGGTGATGTCCCAGCAGTTTTATGATTTGGGGAGAAAAGTATATCTTGTAATTTAATCTTTCGATGGTCAGCTTATTTTGTCTAACAAGTTATCTAGAACTACTTAAATACATGCACTTATGAAGCCATAGGTTACAAAACAATTTACTGTATGTGTCAACGTGAACTCGTTTTTAAGAAGGTCACTTTTAAAATTTCGCTTAATTTTTAGCATTACATCAATAGCTTCAAAATGATACTTACAAAACATGTGATGTCTTATAAAAATTAGGCCATGTCTTTCAGGAAACACAATGATAAGTATTAAGATTTATTTAATTTTGTTTCTGCTGTGCTATGCTTTTTAAAGGCTTTTCTGCTACCTAGGGTGGTGATCAGCTCACCAGTATAAAGATGTTATTTGTTGCACTGTCAGTCAATTAGTCTCACAAATTTGCGGACTTGAGTCCACAAAACTTCAGCTGGATTTTATGACTGAATACTTTTAGACTTCACAATACTGTACATGCGTATGTTTACATATGTCTGTGTACTCTTGCAGTGGGTCATTGTCGCAGTGAACCATCGGTGACTCCACAGTCCCCTACACCCATGCTTTCAGTGTGAGTAGACACCGTTATTCAGTCTATTTCAGCACCTCACCTCACAGAAATCATGCAACCTGGTTGCATGTGAGATGATCTCAACACGTTGATGTATGAGACAGTACAACATTTGTCCCATGGGGAATGTGTTCTGTGTGCATCAGCATTTTTCATAAAATTGTAATTTATCATTGGCATTTCAAACGGAGAGTTATTTTACGCCAGACGATGGGCCGATATAAACTTGCAAACATCCGTCTAATTCATAGTTTCAAATATAGAGAGTGAACTGAAATTGAATTACATTACTTTCGTTTTGTGTTGTACATCCACGTTTTGAGATAATCCATTAACTGGTGTACCCTGCTCTCTAGAGGTGGAGGTGGAATTCACTGATAATAACTAACCATTGTAGGCTATCCGAGCCAGCAAAGTAGAATTGTCTGTAAACAAAAAGTATCCATTGGAAGTTCCAAACTAAAATGGCAGACCATTGACAATATGTGTATTATGTCGCCATTAATAGAATCAATTGATGCATAACAGTTCTTTTTTGTTCTGGACAGTTTATTGATTTAGGAGATATCAAAGAAAGTAAATTAATCAAGATAAGTAATACGCATGAATTTCACAGATTCTGTATTAAGAAAGGGAATTGACACTGTAAGGTTAGGGATCATTAAACTGTTGATCTTTACTTTAATATTACCTCTATGTAGTATAATATTGCTACACCCCAGTGGTGGCTGGTGTGACTAGTTTGTGTCAAATCACTAATAACACGGCACGTATACCAGGGGTAGTAGCCAAATCATGGCTACTGCTAGATCAAGTGGCATTTCAACTACACAGATTTCAGCGAACGGCAGATTTGACGGAGATCCATACTACTATACTGTAGTATAGATCTCGGTCACCTTGATTCCTTGAAGGAATATATGTTATGTTAACGTCGATGACTTAGTTTCAATTGTAAGATGTCATGGAAATGTTGCATTCACTGTTTGTCTACACCAGACCGTTTGGAGTAAAGCGACGAAAAGCTGCAGATAACGGATCTATGTAAGCTTGTCTACCTTCTGCTGTCTTTGTTGTCTAACATCATTGTCTCTAGTGACCTGTGTGTTGTCTTGTGTCTGTGTCTCTAGTGACCTGTGTGTTGTCTTGTGTCGGTGTCTCTAACTAGCTGTCTGTTGTCTGGTACAACTGTTTGTAACTAGCTGTCTGTTGTCTGGTACAACTGTTTGTAACTGGCTGTCTGTTGTCTGGTACAACTGTTTGTAACTAGCTGTCTGTTGTCTGGTACAACTGTTTGTAACTGGCTGTCTGTTGTCTGGTACAACCGGTTGTAACTAACTGTCTGTTGTCTGGTACAACTGTTTGTAACTAGCTGTCTGTTGTCTGGTATATTTTTTATTATTTAGCTGTTTGTTGTCTAAAATCTGTATGTGTGTTTTTATCTAGCAGTTCTCTCTCCTCTCTCTCTCACTCTCATTCTCTCTCTCTCTCTCTCTCTCATATATATATGTATATATATATATATATATATATATATATATATATATATATATATATCTCTTTCTCTGACCCCAACTCTAATTACTTAACTGTCAGTCAAAAGTTTTTTAATACCAGCTACTTACTTGGAAGCATGCTACGCCAATACATAACATTGTTCCTTTGAAATATTAGGCCAGAATATATACACCATTTAGTATGTTGGTGATATATATTGTAAAATACAACTGTGCTGCTCTACTAACCTGAAAGATGACACACCATACAGCTGTCTGTTGACAGTGGTGTTGGACCCAGGGTATGAAAAATATCAAAACTTCATTTATTCTGATATATTATTTACGACAAATCCTGCTTGATAATTATGTTAAGAAGTTTTGCCCTTGACAGTACATTGAACAAATAGTATTAGTCCAAAGTTCACTCTATTTAAAATCGTGGGTTGCTTTATGTAGTTACGATCATGATATGTACAATGAGGTTCGATTCACATAGTATTTATATTGGGTACACTTAAGCCGTTAGCAATCCACCAACAAATATCAGTGTAACATAATTGCTACACGTGATTAATTTATGTATAGTAATTTCAGCATACTGACAGATTTTTTCACAACACTGTTTTGCTTTGTTATTTGCAAGTGATATGTAGCTGGTTGATTGAATCCTAAAGTTGATTTAAATGCCTTATGTATGCTGTATATAAATAGTTAAGTTATCTATAAACGACAATTGATCATAAACCTGGTAATCAGTTTTGTTACCACAATTTTATATCGGTATAAAAACATTTGTGATATTTGCCTGCATGATATGACATGTAGAATATTGTAAACATATTGGGTTGGTCTGGCTTTGAAATCATACAAAACAGAAGTCAGACAAACATTAATGTTGCTCATCATGCTTCTATAAACCTGTCCACCTGCATGCTACTAAATCAGCAATAACTTACACTTGTGTTTGTTTAAGTTGGCTATAATCCGACCCACATTTTTACTAGAAACAAATTTTTAGCAAGATATTTAAAATATTTATTTTGTAAAATTCCTTTTTCCTAAAATTGATAGTGCAGTGTATTTCCAGTTTGTGAATATTTTATTAAATGTATTTTCTTACTGACAATAAATAATATATATAACAAATATATTTTATGCACATATTAAATATTGGCAATATAGATACCAGAGTGATCTATTTTTTGCTGTTGTTGACTCCGATGTGTTACAAATTTATTGCTGTTATCATAGGGTGTTTTTATAAATATTACACATAATTAATGTGATGTGTTTATAGTAACTATGTTTTGACTGTAATTTGGTTTTGTAGGAGTTTATGTTGTAATATGTTTATGTTATACTTTTTGTTGTCTTACTTGTAAGTATCATGAATTGTGGTGGTATGAAGGGTAAGATTCCATATGACACGTAGCAGTTTCAGTTGGCAGCACTTGATCCTTCCAGACCATGTAAAAGTTACAAAATTTTAACGATAAAAACAACACATTCGAACATATTCTTGTAGTGCACAGATAAAAAGCACTTCTGCACAATATGTATGTTCAGGAGAGTGTGTTTATATAATGAATTCAGTGTACACAGCGTGGCTGTTATGTTCCCAAAACTGATTCCTTTTTATACCGCATGGAGTACCTTTAGAGAATGGTTTGGAACCACACTACATCTTGGAGTATAACCATTTCAAACAGGAAATTGTATACTTTGCATCCAATGTACCCCTAAACAAGTTATAATATGCAGCACTGATGCCAATACATATGGAGCATACATTATATATACATGTCTGCAGAATTACTCATTATAAGGATATGTCACATTGTAATGTCGTCTTGATGACGAAAATAGCACCTTATAAAATTACAATTGGAGAACGGATGCAACTGTGAGAGTCTTACTTTGTGTTTTGTTGTTGTAGTGGGTCATTCACCGGCAGTTCGTCCAGCGTGTCCAGTATCTCCAGTGGTCAGACTATGCAGCCTTCAAGGGGGTAAGCATTACCAAGTGATCAGTTCTGTAGATGATTCACAGGTACCAAGTATTGTTGCATAAAAGTAAGTAGATCTGCATATCTTGTCTTGATGGTGGTAGGTGAGGATTGACACAAGTGTCGCACTAGTCTTCATTGGCATTGCATGCGCAACAGAGAACTGGAGTTTCTCTTTTCAAATTTACGGTATATTCATTTATTTTGATGCATTTGAAATATTGCTTTGGCAGTAGATTACAACAGAAAAACTGTAGACCTTGAGGTAGACCAAAGAATGAAACACGTGTTTTATTTCTAATTGAAAGCCTCAAATCTTTTAATCGGTAGCAATGTTATATGCTCATTGTTCATTTTGATTATAATTGTAAAGTTTAAGTTTTATTGAAACATACGTGATGGTTATCGAATGAACTACCTGGGTATGGGGTAACCCATTATATGAGAGAAGTTTGGGAGCCTCACGTTGAAAGAAGAAGCAATGCACTATATGTATAAAGTCAGTGGGCCAGTTTGATACAAGCTTCTTGCAGTGGTTTGTACGAAGAGAATTAAAAATTGTTGCCCCACTAAATGAATATTTTGTATGTTTAAGAATGATATGAACATTTCCTTGGCAGGCGGACAGCACGCACCCTTTACTCTTGTGAAGCCGAAAATGAGTCGGAACTTTCTTTTGAGCCCAACCAGATAATTCAAAATGGTAAGTCAAACATTGGTAAATGCCATGTCATTCACAATGGTAAATCACATATTGATAACAGCCATATCATTCACAATGGTAAGTCACACATCATTCACAATGGTAAGTCACATTAATAAAGGCCAGATCACTTATAATGGTAAATCACACGAAGGTAAAGAATAAACCACAACATTTACAGTAGTAAGTCACACATTGAGAAAGCCCAGATCATTCACAATGGTGAATCAAATATTAACAAAGGTTAGAACATTCATGATGGTAAATTACATACATATTGACAAAGGTTGTATCATTCACTGTGGTAAATCGTAAAGGTCAAAGAGTTCACAATGTCACAAAGTCATTTGAGGTGAGTTTGTTAACTCACCATATTTAAAAAAAAATTCCACGACTTTCTGCAAGAACACTCCACTTGAATACATTGCAGTGATGCGTCTATTTTAAAGAGGATTTGGCAGGCTTCAAGATCAATGAACGTAAAAGTAATTGTTTTTGCAGTTAAATGTGTTTAAAAACCTCAAATTTACCATTCAAATAATGTTGTTTCAGCGCGACTTTCCCGGGAGCCCGGCTGGCTAGAAGGGGTGTTGGACGGAAGAGTAGGACTTGTACCATCAAATTATGTTGAATTCCTCGACTAGACAACAGGATTAGCACATTGAGATGTTAGTTAAGTCATTGCTACCAGCCCTCCAGAGTGAACCCCACCACTAATGGTTCAGTGGTCTCATCATCGGGTCACCTGAAGGTCACCTTGAGTGTGACAACACAAAGACATTCTTCAACTCTGGGTTATGATATTGACATCACAATGAAATTCCTTGTTGCTTACCATTGCATGTTTATCTGCAGTGTAATGGTAATTTTGTAATGTTTTAAGGCTGTTTCCTCAACGTGCAAAACATTACATCTGACACGTTGTGTGGCTTTGATATTTCCAAGTGTTTTCATTAAATTTGTGATGAAAATAGTTCCACTGGATGCGTGTGAATGTGCATGTGTGTGTATTGTGGGTGTATGCGTGTGTGTGTGTGTGATATCAACTGAAGCACAATTTTAATAAATTCATACACTAGCTGGTCAGAATCACACAGTATGAAATACCCACTAACTGCTTATGATATAACCATAAGATAAGGAATTTCACGTTGATGTACGGACGGGAACAATGTTGTATTCTTACAACTATGTAATTATTATTATTATTTGTATAATAGCATTTTTGAGTCATAAAAGTACCGATATTGTAGAATGCATTGTCAAGATATGTTGAGCTTACATTCAGTTACTTTGCAATGTTGTTGGATATTGTTTATTTAGGGTTGGTAATGGATATCAATGTTGTTCACTTTACATGTATGATATTACATTAGTTCATTCTGTACCATGCATTTTACCACAGTTCACGGCTTCAGTACTGTGTAGATTTTAATATTTTTTAATATGAACCTCGCACTTGGATTGGTTTCACATCTTCACATCTGATTTCAGATTCATTTAACAAAAATCTGTTTGAACATTCTTGGCCAAATATCTGGCCTTTTTATTTACGGACAATGAATTTCAGGTGTATACTGCTAGATGGCAGCACAGTATTCCTGAATGGTGGAGTGATTACTGTGGCACCATCTGGTGGTTGTCATCTTAAAGTATTTGCTGATATCGAACGTAACGTTGAGTAGAAAAGTAATTGACTAGGAAATACTTAAAACATGTTTGATCTTGACCAGGCACCCTGTTGATACTGTAAAAATTCGATGAAAAACCACAAAGGTACTTCTACGTCTGTGTGGTATGACAGACCTACATATGCTCTCACAATCAAAGTCTGTTACTTCAGAGATTTTTGTAATAAATATGCACTTTTGTCAAAGGCAAGTGCAAATACAAATGATACGTGAATGCTGACTACACTAAAACCTGTCCATAACAGTTGTTGGGACTGCGCAATGTTACTGTTATAGGCAGGTGGCCTTTATAGAGAAATTCAAGAGGTGGATACTCACTAATGGGAAGTCATTTGGGACGTTCAGATGTGGCCCTTATAGACAGGGTACTGTTATGGACAGGTGGTGGTTAAGGCAGGTTTTTCTGTAGTTAAATCAATTAAATTGTTATCAGTTACTCATGACAATAATATGTCTGTAGCACGCATGTAATATTTAAGAGTATATGATATTGTTATACCAAGTGTAATGTGTAATTTCTTCAGATGTGGCTGATCAAATTTGAAGGTTCAAATGTTGATACGTGTATTTTGTCCAGTGTAAATGTATATGTTGCACTGCACTGGTTTGTTATTCAGGTGGAAACATCTATGTACTTATTATGTATGATACTATATATATATATTATCTCAACACTGCGACAGCAGATTATGGAGAAATTTGCTGTGTAATCATAGATGATAAATAAGGTAGTCACTGTCGAAGATCTAAGGCTCAAAGAGCAAACATAGAAATAAAGCAATGCAGTGATTAGTTGATTCTTGTTGATGAGTGAATCATGATGAACTACGAATGGTAGTATGCAAAGTTTAATTTATTTTAAGGAGGTGACTACTGCCTAAGATTATGCATGATAACGTTGATATGTTGCACACAAAGAAATTGTTTAGTAAAATAAAATCCACTGAATTGGTTAGTCTTCATCAAGAGAGATGTATGGGACACATAAACTTCAAAGATTGCCCCTGCAGAAAGTACAAGTTATAGACAAAAGTAGCTGTTTTGTATTTCTATATTGTGTTTACAATATTATTCAAACATTTTGTGAATTGGTGCAACTTTGCAGACAGTTTTGGATTTATTGAACCAATCTACATGAATATTTATTCATACCATTTATAATGTTTAGGAAAGAACTATAGCAGTGACAATGTTTCTGCCACTTACTCATCTCAACATGCTTCCGTGCAGAGTGAGAGAAAACAGCTAGTTTTAAATTTGCTAGCAGACTTTCTCTTAAACTGTCGTTTGGAGAGTTGTGTTTTAACCCGGGAAACTTCTGTGAAGTTTCAGTGGGCTGGATGTTTAATTTAAAATCTCATCAAACTGTCACTACTCCACATGTTTTGCTCAGTATTGTGTTTCTAGTATGTAAATTAGAGCATCCATGTTCATAACTTTATGCAAATACCTTTAAGAATTTATAACTAGAATAACGGCTTATGCCAGTGTGACGTAGCGAACGATACATCTGATTTGTCAAGTAGTGATCTTTAGCACAAGCAGCTAGCGCTAAGTGACTGTAGCACCGTGTTAGTACTGTAGAACATCACTTTACCCTGGCATTACAGCCACCTTCCAAATAGGGTCACATTAAGACAGTCCCCAATCGTTTCTGTAACGATCAAATGTTGGAAATCAGTTCCGCTGATTTGATCATCTCTCAATTCCCGAGGTTCACATTAATAGCAAGATCCCGAAATGTCGGCAAATTATGAAAATGTTCCGAACTTTTTCAGTTAGATCATGTGCAAATGTGTGTTGGTTCCTGTAAGTTTTAGCACAGTCTCGTGCACGTAACAGAGACCGGACGACAGGCATTATTTTAAACACTGTTACAATGTTGTTGTTTATTGAATCTGAAAGTACAGTTATACTAATACATTATTATAGTTAACGTTAGAGTAACCTGCAAACTACGTTTGTGGTAGTGTACGAGTATACGTGTATGTGTAATAATAGTGTAAGGCTACAGCGGTGGCTTGTACATCGGTACTGTCTGGATGCGAACAGTATTAAACTACTTTATTACTTACACGGGTTTGAAAGCTTTATTTATTGGTTTTTATTTAACTGCATGTGTGGGTGTGTACAAGCTCGTAGTGTGTATGCAAGTGTGTAGGCAAGCGTGTGTCAGCGTGTATACAGGTGTGTGTGTGTGCAACGTGTAAAGTGTACAAGCGTGTGCGAGTGTGTCAAACGTAAGTAGTCGGGGCGCACGGGGGTCGAAGTGGACACCTCGTGCTATTTTTGGTTGCCCTGTCGTTTTCTAAACTTCAAACCTTCCTGAATAATATTCCAGAGGGCAACCTTCTCAAGTCAGTGTGCCTCTCTCCGAAAATTGCATTTACATTCATGCGTATGTGGTCTCTTAATGGCCCCGCTGCATATCTTTTTCTTTCCACATTTTCACAGTAAATGTATAACAACAAACTTAAATGTTGTATAAAATAATCAGGAATGACGAGAACTAATATTTATGGCAATATCGTATTGATACATTTATTGTTTAGGAAGCCCGGTCCAAAACATTAGACAATATGTCGAAAAATCAGTTCGGTTTCGCAGTTGATGTCACACAACAGGAGTTATAATTACCTTAAGATAGTAAGATAAGATAAATTTATTATGTGGCTACTTTGCAGTTGGATTGTACAAATATTAATATGTAATCAATATATTTAAGTAATATATCAAAATTATGTACATCCATTTACCTAGTGACGAGTGTAAAGCAATAGTAAAATAGTGCTACACTATACGCAATCACGAGCCAAACATGTACCCCACCCACTAAGGGTTGCGCAATCGTGACGTGACGCAAATCGGAGTGGATTTCATTGATTGTATCATGTTTGCGTTTCCCATTGCTGGTTATTAATGTGATGTTTGTTAAGACAATATAAAATTACGATACCACGCATTATTCGAAATAAAAACACAAAGTTATTAATCAAAGTTATTAATCAATCACATGTTAAACATTGTTCTGGGTCATCTGTGTAATTCTTGCACAACCATTGTTTTCAACAAGAGTCCGAAAAGGTATTACTCGCCCACATTTGATATATTTCACATTGTATGCCCAAGCAAAAAAGTCTTAATAAAGATCTCATTAATAACCAGCAGTAGGTTATGCACCAGTGCTCTGTCTTTAATAGTGTATAATTTTATTACACTAAGATACGCGAAAATGATACAATCAATGAAATCCACTCCGATTTGCGTCACATCACGATTGCTCAATACTTAGGGGGTGGGGTACATGTTTGGCTCGTGATTGCGTATAACATAGCACTATTTTACTATTGCTTTGCAATATTATTTAGTAGGTAAATGAATATAAATCATTGTGATATATTACATAAATATATTGATTACATATTAAGGTAACTATGACTCTTTTTGTGTGATGTCAACTGCGAAACCGAACTGATTTATCGTTATTTTGTCCAATATTTTGTATTTGGCATCTTGAAAAATAAACGTATCAACAAGATATTCCCAAAACTATTAGTTCTCGTCATTCCTGATTATTTGATGTTGCTATACAATTACTGTGAAAATGTGGAAAGAGAAATATATACGACGGGGCCATTAAAGGACCACATAAGCCTGGATATAAGCGCAATTTTCGGAGTGAGGTACACTCATTTGAGAGGGTTGCCATCTGGAATATTATTTGAGAGGGTTTGAAGTTTACTAAAATACAGGACAACCAAAAATAGCACGAGGAGTTCACAACCTTCAAAATGTGGACCCATGCGCCCCGACTAAAATCCTTACGCCTGCTCAAAATTTCCACCACTGCCTTTAGCCTGGTACCCATTCATACAGCTGAGTGAACTGGAACGACGCAGAGTGAACGAACTTGCCCAAGGTTCGAGGCGACATCGCAGCATTAGAACGCATGTTCTCGAGCTCGAACCACTACGTCAGACGTGCTCATGCACGTAAAACGTGCGATACTGTTACGTCACACGAGGCGGCGGAACCATATAGGTGGACATAACGGTACTAGGGAGACGTCACGACAGGCAAATGCAGACGGGAGAAGTAGCCAGGTATTGTTATATGACCAGTGCAAGGGTAAAACACACTAGTAGTTATGGCGAAACTAAACACCTGTCGGTTCTGGTATTCCTGAAGGGGGTCGATGGACCCTGAATCGTTCGGCTCGTGGGTGTCTGAACACAATTTATACGCCTTTTCTAGTTTTATCGAACATTGGCATCTGCCAATAACTGTTTCAGATAATGACATAGCATCGATCCATTTTTTCAGCATGCCAACGTTACCAACAACATCCCAATTTCCATTACCTACTTATGATATAGTTGTATGTTGAATACAACAGGACACCTTGTGACTTGATTCGGTAAACAACTTTCGCCAGACAGTCAGATTCGAAGACCACCTGTGACAATGACAGTTTCGTCTTCGTGTTGAACAATGCTATGAGCCCATATTCACGTATACAGGTGGAAAGAAAACCAACAATGCCATAAACAATAGCCTCATCCCATCACGGGCATATAACCTTAAACAAGAAAAAAGGCAAGTTCTTATGTAGCGCAGTATCAAATCTTCACAATTGCTCAGCAGGCTTTACGCGAGATTCCTTGGAAGACCTGTTCAGTGCATCACCATCTCAACTTCTCTGGGAGGTGGGTATGGCACGTCCATCTTCGAGAAGAACGAGGTCATTGGAGGGTGTTCATGCGTATACGGTGGAATTAATCACGAACTTCAAATAGCCGTCCAAATTTGCATGCCATCTGCTAATGAAACTGCATCTTCAATCTGGACGGTTCCCCGAGCGAATTTGCATCTTTCGTAAACAGATCCAGGAAGTTTGGAATAATTCCGTTGCCATTGGACATTGACGGCATGTAAATGAATCTAGGCAAATCGCCCCATGTATTTGATTTAACAATTTCGTTATCACAAAACGCTGCGTTGAGATAGCCGCACAAGTTGACGACTCCGTAGATATCGTTTATCTCCAACGTGATGGATGTTCAGGGGTTTCCAGACGTATTCCAGTAATCCAAAAACAAATTGATGTAGTTTAGAATAAAAAGGAGGAACGTGAGTATGTTACTCCAAAGTGAACATAAAATGTTGACAGATCTTGCTCTTTGTGTAAATTTTTCGGCTGTGCCTGTAAACGTGTGGTTTGTCAATGCATGTTCCTTTCTAATTTTGTGTTGGACGAGAGATGGGTGGGTCGCTTCGATCCTATCTGATTTCTTTTTCGATCATTGGAATTCTTTATTTTTACAAACCCCCTTAGCCCTGGTTCTTATAGTTTTATCATCGTTTTTCGAGACACTTTATTATAGTAGTCAAAACAATTCTACGATATCAACATGGGACCACCCACTCCTCTTAGTTTCTTGTTTTCTAATACAGTCAATATACAAAGGACAACCAAAAATAGCACGAGGTGTCCACTATCCCCAAAATTAGGACCCGTGTGCCCCGACTAACTTAATAGCAAAACTGGGTATTGAGACTGTTGGATTTGGTGGTATTCATAATATCATAAAGTTTGATGCTCTTAGCTCTGACGGGACTATCTTTTATGCAAAAAGAAATTGCGTACATTACGAAGAGTTTAACAGAATCCATTCCGCGATGTTCTATGCATTGTTTGTTACGTAACAATCAATGACGTAATATCTGTGTCAATACAAAAAGTATCGGGATGCACCAATACACCACTACACACATCTCTAAGAGATCAAGCTTCCGTATATTTGTATATACAGCAACTGTATTCGCAAATCCTCACGAATTAATTCTTCAGTTGTTAAGCATATTGCTATACGTGGCTGCAGTGAGCACGAAACAATGATTCCAAATAGCATTCGTACTAACACAATTTACCAAGTTCACGCAACATATATGAGTTGTAAATAAATATTTATTCGTGTTTGTATAATTTGTGCTTGTATTGCTCTTCACCACATATAATTCCCGTAACGGCAAACTTTCAATGAATTTAGGCTTAACTCTAAGATATCTAACACACGTGAAACATTGAAGATTGTCTCTGGCAGAACGATGTTCCAATGTATGTACAGTTCATACCAGTTTTGCAATAATATTGTTATTTTGATCGAAGTACAATTACACAGCTGCATTCTAGAAAACACACCGACCTACATTTGTAAATGTAAATTCTTTTTCTTCCATATACCGTCCAATGTCAAATTGCCGAGACCATAGGCGAAAGGACATGGCAGGCGAACAGGAATTGTTTTGTATTTAAGGTGCAATATGTTGGAATAGTAATTAGCATGTAAACAGAAATACTTGCAAAAAGAACTAGTTATGTCTAAAAAGGTGGAACAGGGCAAACTCTGGATATTGTTCTTAAATGCTTCCACACTGTTTTGATTTACAATGTGTTGATGGACGGATATTAAATTCGAATGGTATTTGAGAAAATAGAATATAAGTGGTATGAGGTATAAGATAATGCAAGGAATGCTGTTTTCTAGGACTATGTTTACATGAAAAAGACATTGATACCGTCCGACTTCTTAAATAAACGTGTACCCTTTCTTTTTGAATGCGTTCATTCTCACACATTTCCACAGTGATTCATCCGAACAACATGCAACTGTACACAATTATAAATACAAGTTTATGTCTGACTGGTTGTGATATTGCTTTGCGTTCGACTCACGCGCTACCATCACACGCTCGTCATTATTAACATTAACACGCTCCGTCTTGTTACATTATATCATTCTTAGTCGGCAGCACCTACCGAAGCGAACGTACTCCGTCAGTCACGGTAATGGCGTTAATCACGTTAATGGCGATTATGACGAAGATTTATTTACGACATGATGTCGTCATCAGGCACGCGCAGTCGATACACATGGCCGCTGCCAGACGTATTGGCATGCCGCTTTATAATAAATTAATCTGTGTTTCGTAACTTGATAACTTTGGCAAAGCTGGTGGACTTGATTTGAGACAAGTGAATCGGCTGTTTCGTTTTTTGTCAGCGAGACTCAAGCGTCAAATTTTCGACTAGAAGAACAGTCACAATAGGCGACTCTATAGGGCAAAAATCTTCACTGGCATTTTCCATCCATATTTGTCCATCAGGTATATTTTGAAGCGGGCATTTACCCTTTTGCCACACCTGCAAACATACAACACAAAGGCTCAACTCACAGTTGTTGAACGACATTCATGTACATGTATAGACCTAATACAGAAACAAGTTCTATGGTGCTATACAGTGAAACAGATGACATGACAACGCACGTGTTAAAAACGTATTACTGCTGCCATTTTTAATATTCCATCACCTTTGAGGGCACTAACACGACTAAATATCTTATTTTAATACATATGTATTGTGTTGACTGGACTGTATGCATAATAATTAAATAATTAGTATATATTTTTATCAATCTAATTTTATTTATTTGTAGAGTTTAAGTAACGATTTTAACATGACTGCTTTTACGTGTTCTATATTTATATCAGAAAGTTATTCTACAGTTTTTATAGCACACATAGAGTAGCTTGATTTTTATTGTAAAGCGTCTTAAGCATATGGATACTGCGCTTTATAAATATTAATTATTAGTAGTAGTAGTTGTAAATCAGTTTTGAATGCAATAGACATTCCAGTCCCAAGCAATAGTCTTCTCTTTGTGTCCTCATACGGCCCTTCCACCATCCTGACCTCTGCTTCTGACACTGGCATCCACCTCTGTTTCACCATTACCATATCCTTGGTATAGTGTCGTAGGCTTTGTTCAGGTCTACACATCCGCCAGGTCTACACGTAATACAACCGCACTCTCAGTCTCCTGTGTCCCTACAATTTCAGCATCACCGAAAACACCCCACCAGATGGGTCTCCCCCTCTCCAGAACCCTATTGTTCTTGTCCTGTGTCTCATTCCCTTCCTGCTTCCATTTGTCCACCCATCATTCTCTCCAGCATACGTAGCATGTGGCCCAGCAAAGTTACATCCCTGTGATCCCTCAGGTTACGCCCGTCTCCCTTTTTCCATACACGATCCACTAGTCGAGTCGTCCACTCCACTCCTCTGGGATGCTTGTTTCTTTCGTGTATATGTACGATAAACGTTTTGTCCATCAGATACCAATACGTTCGGCTGCCATCGACGTTTCAACTCGCATTTCATCAATATCTGTCGCCCTATCTTCCTCTATCTTCATTGTTCCTCTACCGCCAATGTCCCCACCTTCAAGTCTCCCTCAACTGCGCTAGGTAAATCTAGTTTTGACCATTCTTATTGGTTTACCACTGTCTTAAAGTATACATCATAAACCTGCAGCACATCTTTCTTGTTCATAACTATAGTTTTTCGTATTGTCTGTATAAATGTATATTTGCAATATATTCCTGTATTACATGTTTAACTGTTTGCGCAATCTGCCGCCGATTAGTTCGGCTTTTCATTGCGTAAATATATATATATATATATATATATATATATATATATATATATATATATATATATATATATATATATATATATATATATATATATATATATATATATATGTATGTATGCATGTATGTATGTATGTATGTATGTGTGTGTGTGTGTGTGTGTGTGTGTGTGTGTGTGTGTGTGTGTGTGTGTGTGTGTATGTGTATGTGTATGTGTATGTGTATGTGTATGTGTATGTATATATATATATATATATATATATATATATATATCTTGAGCACATCACGGGATAATTGCCAGACACGAAAGTGTCAACAAACATCGTACTAAGACCTATATGACACATTTCTTAATAAATCATTTCTTCATCTGGGTTTCACACTAGGATTGAACCGGCAAACCCCACGCCTGTGGGCATTCGATACCCTGACATTATAGCATGGAAAGGGAACACTTGTGAAATCATCGATACCCGGATTTGGGCCGACAATTTCATTATCAATGAAGCCCACAGTTGTAAAGTAGCATATTAGACCAACTCGCCATTAATAAATGGTGTGAGAATGCATAACTCAAAATCCTGACCTGCTTGGACAAATCTGACTTCCGATTTGGAACCAGCATATAGGATTTAAACTAAATTTATTCCACTAGCAAAAGTTGTGGTATTGCGAAATAGACGAAATCGAAGAAATCGACTAAGTACAAGAAACCAACATGAAATCCACGAAAACGACTAAGTCCTACGAGAAATTTGTACGTTATTACATTATCAGGCGAAAGTTATTACATTATCAGGCAAGAGGAGTTTATTACATTAACGGGCGAAAATTATTACATTATAAGGTAACAAGTTTATTACATTATCGGTTGATGTTATTACATTATCAGGCGGTTATTACATTATCGGTTGATTTTATTACATTATCGGGCAGCTATTACATTAACAGGCGATTATTACATTATCGGTTGTAACACTCGTCTAATTCTATTTAGTGACCATGGGCCGGGATAGACTGATACACAAGTGATGGACTCTGTATTGTGGCACTGACCTTTGTTCTATATCTGTGCCTGGCTTTGGTAAGTGCGGCGTGTGTAGTGTAAACAGGTCCGGAAGTGCAAGAAAGTTGAATCTGAAACAAATGTTCGAGTCAGCATCAGTGTCACATGGCGTGGTGCTAAAATTAGAGGAACTGAGAGGCGTGTGTAGGTAAGCGTATGAGCCATGGAATGGTGATTATGGCAGTAGGCCTGACTATGAAAGGAATACAAATAAATATAAGATCAAATGTAATAAATAAAAGTTGTATAAATATAAAGACTAAAATTTAATAATAATAAATAAATACAACGAAAGGAATTAATATATATATATATATATATATATATATATATATATATATATATATATATATATATATATATATATATATATATATATATATATACATAAGCTATTATGTAACAATTAAAAGTTATATAAATATAACGCCTGAAATGTAATAATAATAATAAATAAAAAGTAAGATCAATAGTTAAATAATCGTACTGGTGGTGCCTACGCTGCATGATCGAGCAACGCTGAAACTATGAATTTCTAAGTCTTTTAATGTCACAAGACAAGATATTGTCTTCATCTCGCTCTGGTTGATTATAGCTCTATTACTAAATTGTATAATCATAAAGGTGTGTTAAGAGAACACGTGGGAACACGCACCCCATGGCAAACAGTTCCGCCAGTTGTGACTCTTTGTTGAAGAAGCGTCCTACGAATTCTGGCCAGTATTTCGGTGCCAATGCCTTCTCAACGACGACGTAAGGCTCGAAGTACTCGTTCCATTGGACCTGTTTGACAACATTCAAATAATGATTTTGTATTAGTGAACAAACAAAATCTAACTTCCATAGCGCCTACACCTTCAGAGATCAGAGATCAGAGATGAGATGTGCAACATAAAATAATAATTACGCATAATGGATAATCGTGAACGGGGACTACTGAATCAATTCAACGTATGTATGTATATATATATATATATATATATATATATATATATATATATATATATATATATATATATATATATACATATATATATATATATATATATATATATATATATATATATATATATATATATATATATATATATATATTGTGAACGAGTGTGAGGTGTATGATGTGTGTGAGTGTGTTTGTATTTGTGTTAAGATGATTATATATATATATATATATATATATATATATATATATATATATATATATATATATATATATATATAACTTGCGTGCGTGAGTGCGCGCGCGTGCGTGCTTGTGTGTGTGTGTGTGTGTGTGTGTGCGTGCGTGCGTGTGTGTGTATGTGTGTGTGTGTGTGTGTGTGTGTGTGTGTGTGTGTGTGTGTGTGTGTGTGTGTGTGTGTGTGTGTGTGTGTGTGTGTGTTTGATACATGTATGTTTGCTTGCGAGTGTGTTTGAGAGTGTGCGTAACTAAAATGATTAATGAAGATAATGGTCAAGGCAAAAGTTACTCGGACATTCTGAACAACAGCAATATTACAATTTTGGAAATGCATCTACTTATCAGTGGCTTACAATGTATACCACATTCATGGAGTTACATACTATTTAGATACATCAAATATAAGTTGAACAAATGAAGAGGTCTCTCACATAATAAGGTTTCGTTGCAGTGGCCCAGTGCGGGAAGTCTGTCTGCGCCTGCGTGGCTGTGGCTTCCTCTTTGCCGTTGTCTGTTCTGAAGCTGGATAAAATAAAACAACCGATGACGCTGATTCCATCGCTACGACGACGTATAATCATGATTGTCACCTTGATCAGTAACACAAATGACAAATGAACAAAAAATTGAATTGGCTTAAGGACAATCAAATCTTTTATTGACTATGTATTCCGCCTTTCCAGGGTAGATCTATCTGTAGATTTAGTTTTAAAGATAGTTACGATACTTGCACAGACACAATCAGTAGATAATTTTTTTGATTTGTTTATAGTCTAATATGAGAATTAATACTTTCTTACATACGATCTGCATTATTTCTTCACTACTATTTTTCGTGTCATATAGTCCCTTTTTATCTGAGGAGATATTCAAATCAAATAAAGCTTGAGCGTAAAATGGCGGCGTTCAGTGGTGAAAAGTTTGAAAAATGATTTAACATATACTGTGGCTCATCAAGTTATTGTCGCAAATCCTCTATATGGTATGTTCTTATATTATTGCTATGGATGTTCAAGCATTTCAGCTCCCCTATAACTAAGAGCACATATAAAATGTCAAGTTATTGAACGAACTTCCAGATGAGAGATCTGTCAGTGACACTTACTGGAACGGTCGCACGCTTTTGTCTTTTTTCCACAGCTTAAGTAAATCGGCCTTGTTCTTCGGGAACTTGATTTTTTCCGACATAGCTTCGAACACAGGAACAACAAGGGCCTGAAGACAAAACGCATGGTTGATCAACCAGCAGGTGGATGTCAAAGGGACACATCAATTAGTCCGTTCCGCCATTTATCAAAGGGTCATAGCAGAGTAAACAATTCCGGTTGTGTTTCAGATTGCTATTGCACCTAGAAACATTTTTATATTTGAAAGAAACTTGTTGATGGGAAATTAGGCCAACCTATTAGATGTATTAGCATGTATTGGCAGTGAAACTACACATATATGGAAAAGTATAATTAGCGGATTGATGTTCGTAACATATCACATATATCAGTCGTTGTTGCAGAGAAACATACTTAGTAAGGTAAAAAAAGAAGAAGAGGGACACCGTGTATGAATGCATGTTTAAGAAGTCGAACATCAGTTATTTTTAACGAAATTTCACCATACGTTCCAGTGTTATAATGGCAGAAGTTTCAATTTTTAAATTTTTTCTCT
The DNA here is from genome assembly GCA_964017155.1 of Oasisia sp. SBJ-2009. NCBI lineage: Eukaryota > Metazoa > Annelida > Polychaeta > Sabellida > Siboglinidae > Oasisia > Oasisia sp. SBJ-2009. Next base: position 6,910,673 of record OZ024860.1, read on the forward strand.
CTCTGACCCCCCTCCAATATAAACACGCACACATTCACACTCACACGCGAACACACAACACGCGCACGCGCGCACATACGCACACACGCGCGCACGCACAAACACTCACGCACAAACACACACGCACAAACACAAACACACACGCACAAACACACACACGCACAAACACACACACACACACACACACACACACACACACACACACACACCACGACTATCTCCTTGCCCCTCATGGAATAACAGTAACTATTCGAAAGAATCTGTCTACTGAACTCCTTCAGGTCTGCGCAAAACTAACTAGAAGAACGTATATAGTGACCAGATTTAAACAGGAAACGGGAATTGCGTACCGTTTTTCCTTGTAAGTATCCCTTCGAAATGTAATCCTGTAGAAGAATGTCTAACTTAGGCATTGGCTCGAAGTCGATGTCGCTGAGGAAGATGTACTTGGTCTCGGCGTTCTCCAGGGCGATGTTCCGGAGAAAGTTGACGGGGAAGTAACTCTGCAACGACACGTCGACGATGACGACGAGGGGATGTGACGTATGCGTTTAATGTGGCATCCTGGGTAAAACCCATTTTTTACTTTGTGTTTAAAATGTCCTTCAAAATGAGTAACTAAGTTGCTATTTATATATTTGTAATAGTGATACATAACAGTAAGGCCGCGGCTATTTGTCCGGATACGGACAAATAGATCGTTTGCGTATACGCATTTCGTCCGGACACGGACAAATAGCCCATGTTTGTGTATGCGCGATTTGACCGGATAAATACAGTCACATACCTAATAGCCCGACATCGTTCATATGCAATTTGACCGGACAGATCGTTAGATGTAACTTTGAAGACGCGGGTACTTCTACCTTCTCACGAACGTAAGCGCTATACTATTGATTAAGAAGGCATGTTTGTATGTATGTTGAAATAGCAACTGTTTCTTCTGAAATAGTTGCAATACGGCAAGTTTTTATTCACATGTTCGACTGCATGGCAGACCGGCACATGCCACTCACATAACACGAACTGTACAGATATGAGCCACGCCCACATTTGTAGCCTTGGTTTATATTAGGCCTTTATTGTACTTTTTTGTAGAAATATGGCATAAATACGAAGACCAACATGTAAATGTCGTTTGCTGTTACGCAGAAAAGTATGTACCTTCGCAGGTTCGGCAGGTGTCGCCACCATTAGCTTTCAACCAGGATTAAGATAACCAAGGGAAATTAGAAATAATAGAAATTAGAAATATAAAATAACGTATAAACTGGTTTCCTAAATAATTTATACATAACATTAATAATATAATTCTTGCAGTAGCTTCAATCAAGATGTAATGAAAGTGAGGATTATTTGTTATACACTAACTGTAGTAATATTTGTCACGGAGGCTTATTTGTTAACAGCAAACACATGAATAAACAAAGATGACTTTTATACCCAACATCAAAAACAACGTTCACATGTCGAGCAAATAAGACTACAGGACCACATAAATAAAACGAGATATACAACTTAAACCCATGCGTCCCCCAGACATAAACTGCATAGCCTAATGTGCATAAATCCGCACAAGTTCAAATGGCACAGCTTCAACATGAAAGGTAATAAACCTACTAGTTAGCTCACATAAATAAAACAAGATATACAAAATCGTCCCCATGCATAAACTATGCAGCCTGATGTGCATAAATCCACACAAGTTCATATGAAACAGCTTCAGCATGAGAGGTAATAAACCTACTAGCTTACATAAATAAAAGACGATATACAAATTATACCCATATGTCCTGATGTTTAAACTAAACAAGGGCAACCCGTATAATGTACATAAAACCACACCAAATCGTAATGTATATAATGTAATATAATAATAAACTTTATTTTCCAACATGCAATGCTTGATTTAAGTAATATGCTTGTTATGTTAGAAAAGAGTGGCATACTGAATAACGTTGCCTTAGTTCCATACCGGTACTGATAAAACATAGGATAAAACTAAAGAGTTTGTACGAAATATTATTTGAATACTCGGTAAAAGCAGGTAAGCACTGCCATTAGTAGCATAGTCCCCTACATTTATAGTAAGTAGTCAAAGAAAGCAGTGTACCGTAATACAACCATACATTCCCAAGCCATTCATTTAGGAAGAAAGTGTCGATTATTTAAAGTTGGTGTTCATATCTGCTGAACATACCTAATGTTAATGTTGTCAGTCTTGTTATTGTGTTTATCAATTTATTTTCGATGATATTCGCGAGTTATGCTTTTACAAAATTTCCAGACGCCAGCGAAATAACAAAAATCTATTTTAGATGGGTAACATTTACAAAATATATATTTCGGCTAACCTATGTGAGCCATGGGTTTCCAAAATAGATAAATTGCGTTTATACGAACAAAAAATATTATCAACATGAATGACATTATCAACATGGCCATGGGTGATCTCAAAGCTATTCATGCAGTGAAATGGACATCACGTAACTTGATTCGCGTTTTGCTAAATGAATGGAGGACGGAGTTGGTGATAGGTGGCGTTCGACTACACGTCGATTCAGCCTTGTTTATCTGCATATAGTGTTACATTTGGTAATTGTCGTCCATGATATGGTTTGGGTGTGGCTACCGTAGGGGACCGCCTCACAAGGGAGACGTGAACTCCCTGGGATAGGTCGCTCTGCTAAACCTACCGTTCAAAACGAAGACAAATTCATGTCTTCAGATTGGAAATTGATACTAAATATAAATTAGGCATAATCAGCGGTCTTCTTAGGTATTTGTTATGGATTTGTCCATATATCTGGTTACTAACTTGCTAGATTCGCACAGGAATAATCATTTGAAGGAGTGGCTTTATTTTAAGTGTTGTTATTGTAGTTCTGCACGACGTCGGTGTCATATTTAATAAAGTTACTTAGATTATGTCGTAAAGCCAGTGCGAACAAAGTGTGGTTCTACTGTACGCCTACACTTGAGAGTCGAGATTCAGTCTATAAAAATGTCTCTCACGCAAATGTCATTTTGCCACTGCATGGTATGTACGAATTGAAACGTAGGAAGATTGCCGAAGAGGAACAAGCTGATAAATAAGTAACGAAAACATAATGTCTAAAAACATTTTCTATCAACTTTTTATAGCATACAAATTCTCGACTAGTGTTATGATATTATTCAATTATTTCTCTCTAACAACGAAGAAATTAATCCACTCATCCGTATCTCTAACAAATGACGTCACCCACTCTGCTCTTCCATTACGTGAACTTACCCCCTCCTCAGCGACGAGATGTAGCGCAATGTTCTTACGCGGCGCCAGAAGAGACTGCAACTTTCTCGTGTACCAGAACACGGACGTACCCTTTTCCACGTAAACCGACACAGAAATGGGACCTAGAAATAATCAACGTTAATCAATATGAACTAACACTAAAACACGGAAATACATTAATCACAAGTACCTTCCATATGTTCCATTAATGATCATCTGTCAGCCATTTTTGTCTTGTGAGTTTGGGAAATGAAACCAATCCTCAGTGAAGATGTTCTCAGTTTCCGTGTCTGGGGTATTTTACTTCCCCTTGCATAGAGACCAGATAAAAGACTTCGACTGCTTTTAGAGAAACATCCAAAAGATACAGGCAACTTAAGATGAACGAAATTGACAGTTTGAATACAGCTTCCGGCCGGTGAAACGTGACACAGTACCTCGCGCGGGAATATCTCGAGGTATTGTGTAACGGGCCCCTCCCGTGAGGTTGAACTATAACTTTACTTTATAGCCATAGTTCTGATAAGAAGACTGGTTTTATACGAGAATATCATATTTTCAGATAAGTATATTTATAAAAATATTACATTTTAATTTGCATATAAATAACGCTAGCTTCTTGACTGCGACCACAAAAGACCATATTAATAACTCTAACCATAATACATGTACACACTAATATATATATATATATATGTATATGTATATGTATATGTATATGTATATGTATATGTATATGTATATGTATATGTATATGTATATGTATATGTATATGTATATGTATATGTATATGTATATGTATATGTATATGTATATGTATATGTATATGTATATGTATATGTATATGTATATGTATATGTATATGTATATGTATATGTATATGTATATGTGTATGTGTATATGTATATGTATATGTATATATATACATGTGTGTGTAGTTTGTACGCAAATAATATATACATATATAAGTATATATATATATATATATATATATATATATATATATATCAATTTTATTTGCGTACAATTATGAATAGGATTTATGTGACAAAATTACCAGAAAACTCGGTTTAGTTAGAAACTAAATGACATAGCACTCGTTCACATTTTGAAGTATTATGTCTAATAATATCGTTGCCATGCCAACACCCCCTTTTTGGTGATTCGTACCACTTCGCCGGAAAAACAACAGCAATTGTTGAGATTCGTTAACGTTACTAAGTGATCATGAACGAGTCAGCTTGGAGAACGGACCAATGATCTGTACACATGGAAAGGGAGCGTAATACTAATAGGTATATTTTACGTTAACCATGGCCGCCAAATTGCTATCCCAATTTTCATGTATAATGATTGTGCCGCAATTTAATGTTACCCATATTACCCATAGCGTCGTACGCAACGATCGCGTTTTCTCATGTATTTACAGCGTTACCATTGCCCTTAATAATCATCCTCTGACCCCTATTATCACCCGTTTTGGGAAAGCAAGATGGCGGACGTCCATGTAAATGCCCTAACTGAACATACTCACCGGACCATCGAGTAGCCATGTTATATAACTTGTCGTATCGTTCTGACGTCATCTGCGTTACGAGTGTGATGTCATTGTCGCTAACTAAGTCGTCTTTGCCTAGGACGTGTAAATGTACGGTACGTTGCATTCGAGCTGCCTTGATGTAGTTCACGCATTCGTCCTTCGTGCGACCTAGAGAAAGACAAGTATCACTATGAGTTATACGTCATTGCCCTTATTTGGCCTCCGGTTGTCAAGGTGATCCACCATCTTCGTTATGCCCAGCTGACAGTTGTGCATTGTTACCACGTAGCGGGGGAGGGAGGGAGGGAGGGGGGAGGGAGGGAGGGAGGGAGGGGGGAGGGAGGGAGGGAGGGAGGGAGGGAGGGAGGGAGGGAGGGAGGGAGGGAGGGAGGGAGGGAGGGAGGGAGGGAGGGAGGGAGGGAGGGAGGGAGGGAGGGAGGGAGAGGCGGAGAGAGTGGCCACCTTGCAACAACACATCGAAAGCTTTAGACATATTTTGTTTCGACCTTATGCTATTTTGAGCGAATACATTTATATAAGTATACTCAGACAACAATGGCTTCGTAAGACATTATGCGATGCTTAGTCGGTGTGTACTATTGAATAATAAATTAATATACCTTTCAAATTAACCTGTACTATGTCTACTATCGGGGGCATATCCAGGATTTAAGTGTTGGGTAGATTTCCAACAGGTATCACAGTTGTTTCTAGACAACAAGAAACCCACTAGGTACTCTCCTGATTACCCCATGCATTATGAAACAGATATTATATATGTGACATTTATGTTATTAATACCACAGACGTGCATTAATTACACACTTACCGTAACCTTTCATTTTACTGTTCTCTACTGATGGCATCGGAGGCAACTTCTTCGTCGTCAACTTTGGTTTAGGTGTTGTCGGCTTTTTTGTCGTAGGTTTCCGCGTTGTGATAGGTTTCTTCGTTGTCGGTTTCTTCGTTGTCGGTTTCTTCGCAGGTATCTTTTTCGGTGGGTCTTTTTTACTATCTGTCGAGAAGAAACGATTGTGTCAACAAAGAGAAACTTTCGTGTCAGCAAAGAGAAGCTTTCATGTCAGCAAATAAACAGTTCTATATGTGCCGTAGGAAACATAGATGAAGTCACAAAAAGAGTAATATATATATATATATATATATATATATATATATATATATATATATATATATATATATATATATATATATATATATATATATATATATATATATATATACACACACACACATATATATATATATATATATATATATATATATATATATATATATATATATATATATATATATATATATATATATGCATAGTCGCCCCGATTACAAATGCAGCTCGCTATCTGTCGCATCCTGGACGTTAAAATAAAGCAATTTGTATAAGTAAACAGTTTATTTATCACGGGAACTGCACGTATTATTGTTGTGTTGATTATGTAATTATTATTTGTGTATGATTTTCTTGGACACATATTTAATGAACGAGTCTTAGCAACATTTTGTGTGAGAACTTATTAATCAGATTTTAATAGCGATATTAATTAGGTCTCAGCATATCGAAACATCATTGAACACGGTTGTACTCCGGAGATGAGTGTCTAAAATATAGTGTTATTAATGTTGTAGTTATTATTATTATTTATTATTATTATTAGTATATATTATTATTATTACTATTTGTATATTATTATTACTATTAGTATTAATGTGTTGTTGTTATTGTTGTTGTTTTTTATGTTTATGTTCTTCTCATTTGTCGGGTATGCATCGATGGCGACGTCAGAACCGCAACTATGACTGGCTCGCAAAGTGGATCTGTTTCCGGCAGTAGTTTTCCTGCACGACATGGTAAAGTCGTAGACCATTAACTATACGTCTGTATTTGAGAACGTGGCCAAATGTTATCAACGTGCAGCATTAAAGAATTGCACTGTAGGCGCCGTTATCCTGATATTTCGCGTCAACGATCATACGTAGTAAGCGGCGATGAAAGCTGCATAGTCCCAATTCCTGTTTTGTTCAGTGTTTCGAGACCATTATCTCCACATTCGAGAGGCACAAACTGCACATTCGTGATGCTGTCTCGACATTGTGTGATTAGACTCTGTTTGAATCCTACACTTTGACAGATCGGAGACGACCGAGTCTACCAGGGATCACGTTCCCGCTGGTGTTCTTCTTTCCCCGTGTTTGCGTATATTAGGCAAAGCCCATCGCTGCGAAAGTGAAGTAGTCGTCGAGATGTTCTCAGTGTGTCTTTCTGTGTCACATCGTCCAACATTGCTCCTTCCACGGCTCTCAGACATCTTGACCCAATGTCGTCTTCACCAGGCGGGTCACGTGATGTGTCATGACGACGTACCCATTATCATATTACCCAGAAGCCTTTGGGTCGCCGGAGAAGAGGTCAACAGACACAATTTAGCCGGAAGTCTACCAAAAAACGACTCTATAATTCCAGTGGCTAACCGTAACGCTGATTCATCATGGCATCGTGATAATTGAACGATTATCAGCAAGTAAGTATCTAATTATTTGTATTTGTTTCTTGCACTTTGAAAAATGATTCACAAATCACTTGTATTCGTTGCTGTTAACACATAATGTGAAACAGGTGAGATTGAAAAAGACAAGACCAATTGCAAACAGCGAAAGACGTGTTAGTAATACCTTTACTGGTGGGAGTTTGCAATGCTGCGACAGCTTGGCCTGTCACTGGGAGACCGGACAGAGAGTGGGACCGCTTATCGGGCTGTGGTAGTTGGTGGTCTCTGTCGAGTAGTAGGTCGCAGTTGGTGTTGCTGTTGATGTTGTTGTAGTTGTTGTTGCTGCTGTTGTTGTTGTTGTTCCTGCTACGGTTGTGCTCTTGGATCTTGACGCTGGTCTTTGTTGTGTGTTGCGTTTTAAATGTTGTGTCTGAAGTATGTGAATTGTCGTCTATGTTGTTGTTGATGCTTTTGTTGTTGTTGTTGTTGTTGGTGTTGGTGTTGGTGTTGTTGTTGTTGTTGTTGCTAGTGGAATTATACATTTGTGAATCGTCGCTCAGGTAAGTGTAATTACCTGTTATGTGTTCAGGTGTAATAGTAGTATTCGCATGATAACAATTGTTTGTGTTGTTTTTATCGTACATATCGTCAGCATCGTTAAATGTGTCGTCATCGTCGTATGTCACGTTGTCTTCGTTTTTAACATCGTCGCCGTCACTGTCGTCGTCGTTGTCGGGGTCATTATCGTCGTCGTCGTCGTTCATAATGTTGATAACATCGGCGTAGCTGATGGTGTCATTTGTGGTTCCGCTATTGTCAGTTTCTTTAACACTGTCGTCGAAGATATCGTCATCGTCGTTGGCAATGTCGTTATCGGCGTTTTGGTCGTCGATGTTGTTGTTCTTTTCAACGTCAAAGACCTCGATCTTTTTGTCGTTGTTGTTATCGACGTTGTCGTAGTCGATGTTGTTATAATTGTCACCGATAAGGTCTATATTGATATTGATACTGTTGTCGTTGTCGAGGTAGTTGCTGATATCGTTGTCTATGTCGAAGTCCCTGTCGCGTTTGCTTATACTGTCGCAGTCATTGTCGCTGTCGTTGTCGTTGTCGTTGTTGTTATTGTCGCTGTCGTTGTTGTTCCGTAGTCAGTCCACGGAGCGACGGG
>OZ024860.1:6924158-6939158 GCA_964017155.1 Oasisia sp. SBJ-2009
ATAATAAAATTATATCATGGCAAGCTGCTTGCATGGTGAGCTTGTTTTAATAACGCCAGGAGCAACAAAGTAGAACAAACTTTGTAACCTTCAACTTACCGTCTTCTCTGTTGTTTGAATACGACATCGGACATCGCAACACAACCTAGCCCAGTGCATGCGTGCTCACTGTAGACGCTCGCTCATAGTTAACTACTCGCCTCACGTTTGGCTTTGGTTTCTAAGGAAATTTGCGCCACATGATTAAGTGACTTATTGTTATCATTTGGCCTTCAGACGCACTGAGCTAGTCTGCACAACATTTCCACACACAACTCGCATTGTGCATTGTTCCGCGAGTGAGGCTTAATTAAAGCTCCTGCATAGTTATCGTGCTGCCGCATAGTGGGATTATAGTAACCGGCGAATTACTGTTTCTCGACCTGATAATTACGCATGACCCACACACTGTATTCTAAGCGGCCGAGGCACGGTCTATATATGCTCCATTGCTTTCGGTTGTAGTTTATGCCTTCCTCGCAAGCCAGGGGTCGTTCAGCTACCCCTGGCCGGTCGCTTTCATAAAGCAGGGGAGTGAGCCGAGTCGAACTATACAGTTATGACCACCGACTGCATGAGCCACATGAACAGCGCAAATACCCGCCCCAATATGAAGACGGATACACGACTGGTGGGAATCTCAATAGAATGACCCATTCTCGTTCTAAACGTGATGTTGTCGTGGTCAGACTCAGTGACCCTTATGCGCGAGGGTGGTTCATGCTTGAAATTGTTCATAACGGACGTCAGGCCTACTTTCACGGAGTACACCAAATTCCCAAAATATGGCCTACATCTTTCGTAGGTATGCCCCATGTATGGCCACACTATACATATCTTAACCAGGCATGTACGCCGGCAGCTTTGTTCACCCATTACTAAAGAACCCGCGACAGCACAGAGACTCATTAGAGGACTTTCACGCAGTCAATCATCTGCTCGAAGCCTTCAACTCTCGTAAGTAATCACAAATAGCCACAGGCTGACGCCTCACTGAATGAGACATCTCAACCGGCACATAAGTAATCACTCAACCAGGAAGGCTGAACACACGGAGATCTGTTAACTAGACCATGACGGCCCCCACCTTTCAAGGGTTCTGACTGACTACCGGGGCACCGTCGACACTTAACGTGAGTGTGCCCTCTGGTTTTGTTGTTGTACAGGAATCGGAATCGGAAGTGTTTATTGACCCAATAAAAATACATAAAGTATTGTTCATACAATTACCTACAGCTCAAGTTATAAAATAAAATGTTAGTACCGCTGTGCAGCAAACTGCCAAGTAATTGCGTAAGAAATAACAGAAATGAAACTATAAGTGATTATGAATTGTTACTGTAGTTAAAATAACCAGGGGTCGAGGAGACTGTCAATAAGACCATTTTGGTCGCTCTCGTTGCAGCCAGCCCATTAAATACATCACAATTAAATATAGTTGACTATTTTAGGCACTTCCAAATAAACACATGTGCATAATACAGCAACACTAGAATGTCATTACTGGTTGCAGTATCTGGGACAGTTATCCTCGATCTATCCTCGCAGTTATGCTCTATAAATGACACCTGTTGTATTCCTTTGTAAGTTTTACACGTTTCCAACCAACTAAACCTCACCTAGAAGGTGGGAACTATTATGCAGATAAGTTATTTTTGTCGAATTGTTTGTATATTGCAGTAACTTGGTCTTTGAATACGCTTACGGATAACGAAATGGGGACCAACTGTGTTTGGTCTCGTTAGGTATCTCTCAAAACCGGTCCGTGAACGAGAATCACGTGCGTGCCCAATTATAAACATTGAACGGTTAAGCTATTTCTGCTCCGTTAACGCATATTTAAGCTGTCATTACGATACAATCTATTTAATGTATATATTATAACATTGTACGAAAAAACCGACCTATTAAATCACTCGATACTGTATCGACGCTACTGATTTACCAGAGTTGTACATGTGTATTGCGGTTGAGTCGAACGTTCACGACCGCAAACTACAGCTTCGGTACGTGGTGAATTGTGGCTGAACTTATTCAAAACCTCAATTCTCCTTCACCCAGGCTCACCACAGAACACCCTGGGCTGAACGGTTTTGCGGTATCGAATATTTGCTTCTACATCCCAAACATTGCATGTAACACGAACAGCGTATGGCTGAAATCACCCAACATTATATCACATGACCGGAGGCCAACCACACTCCTTGTGGGCGATTTCATTGGCTTTTCCAATAATTTAGAGTGTTGGAAATAGATCAGCCATGGGTGCTGTTGCCTGGTATTGACGTAAACCTCAGCAGCGACCGCTGGCGTGCGATAATGTCCTCTTTAAATTTTCCTCAAATGTCAACTGCCCAAAATTAAAATTTAGATTTGCATTTCTCTCTTCGTAGCCTATGAAAACAGCGGTCGGGTGCGAAATTCTCGCATGCACGCAATCCACTAGGAATATAGATATTTTGATAGTTCTCCAGCCACAAACCCACACGGTAAAATATCTTGTTGATACTGTAACCGCTAGCTATTTTTAGGATATCGAATGTAGTATCCTTCACAGCAGTCGACCATTTTTTATAAACATAAAACTTTAAAATCGTTAACAGTTACGATTCTTAAGACTACACCAACTGTTTGTTTACTAGTTGGGATTTCGTCTCATCCTTTGTTTTACAAAGCCATTTCCAGTGCGCCTCCGAACAGTGACTCTCTGAACTCTGCGTAATTGTCCCGCCTGCCCCTGTTCCAGATGCAAAAGTGAGGAGTAAGATATGTTAAATGTCGACTGAACTTGGAGAGCTGCAGAGTATAACACCACGTCGAATTTTAAATGCAGGCGCATCGTTAGTCGTGAATTGTTTGTTACGCATGCGTACGGTAGGTCCATGAGCAAAGCTTTATGCAAAGACCCGTCCACCCGTCATTTGGACGGGTAAAAATTGTTGTGGAAGGAGAGAATATGCGTGGACGACGGGTGGTGGACCGGTAAAAAATGAAGGCGAAAAAAGGTCTTCCACACACACACAAACACACACACACACACACACACACACACACACACACACACAAACACACACACACACATACACACACACACACACACACATACACACAAACACACACATACACACACACATACACACACACACACACACACACACACACACACACAAACACACACACACACAAACACCCACAACCAACCAACCAACCAAACAACCAACCCTCCCGCCCACCCACCCACCCCCATACACACACGCACGCACGCACGCACGCACGCACGCACACACACACACTCACACACACACACACACACACACACACAGTACCACACACATCCACCGCACTGTGCATAGTATACAATACACAATTGGTAATATTCTAATGTCATGTAAGATACAATCTACGCATTAGTTCTCTCAGTCCATTGTTACTATGTTGTGATTAGACCGTAGAAATATAAATAATTCAGACGTACAGATTCAGTGAAGGTCTAATTTATCTATTCTTCCATAATAGTCCTGGCTCTGCCATATAGGCCCGTAAAAATTTCGAGGTAAACGCAGTTTTTCTTTTGATTTGTATTCTATATACCATGACTTTCAACAATCCAGGAGGTGCTTTTTGAAAATCCGTGGCATAAGTTCACTGGAGCGTGAAATCCAAAATGGCCGCCACTGACCAGGTTTTCATTTATAACTTTGGATCCAGAAGAGCTAGAGAGCCAAATTTACTATCAATTCCGCCTAAAATTGACATTCTCGACACGCCTGACCTATCCATTTTACGATTTGACGCCATATTTGATGATAAATCCAACATGGCCGGTCATCCACGACGACTGTCGACTGCAGAAACACAATAAGCCGTAACTCTCGATCGAAATGAGGTAGAAACTGGATTTTTATGTCCCTCTCGATGATTGTGATTATTCCCAATCAAATACATATTATTTCATGACCTTTCAGGTTGACCATATAGGTCAAAGGTCACGTTAATAGGTTAAAATCAACATTTTAAAAACATATCTGGTCACAAAACGGGATGTAACTGGTATATACATGAGCCAGAGGTCGCATCTCAGTTGCTATCACCATAGCTCTGCTGAGATAAAGTCAAATTGATGAGATTATATTAACTTTTAAAGGTTGTAAACGCTATGTCGAGGTCAAATGTGCCTAAACATATGAATAAATCGTGTCCTCCTTTTAATATAGAAAACCAAGAATTGAAAGTGATGGTCAATTCATGATATCTGATATCGGGCACACTGTTTATTTTAACATATTATGACAAACGAAAACTATTGTAACCTTTCAAGTAATTTATAACAATAAGCACCTGTAATGTACTATACATCTAGCTAGCATGTATACACGTACAACAAACTTTCCATCCCACTTTTAGCTAACAACGATTCTGACAGTTTCGAACTTGTGATTTGTGGCAATAAATGACACACATCACCACACATGTTCTGCACGGGCACTGCATATTACCACATTTGCACATGGATATCATATTAATAGACAGGGAGCTATGACATGTCAACGGTTTGAGGGTGCCCCGGTCACTTTCCCACCCACACTGACAAATCTCTAGGCGCCTTCCTTCACTGGCTATAACCCCTTGAAAACAATATAATACTCTAGTGATGTGTCTACGCACAACACTCGATGCGGGGGCATTTTGGCTATGACATTGGGAACAGTGACACTGGTGTGGATCTGGAGATGCAATTGATAAAACGTCTTTGCCTATGGCTTACATCTTGCATCCGCCCAACCCAGTAAGAGGTACTCTTCCACTTGCGCATTCACCGTTTCCGGTAGCTCAGCTCTATCGTCAAACTCAGTCAGATATACATTGGGATTGCAATGCATCACTGCATGCTTGGTGCCAATTCTGCTATTGACATATTTTCCAGTGAATGCGTGAACCTTCTCTAGAACAAGGCCGCGATGCTCGCCCACAAGGCCGCGGTGCTCGCCCACCCGCGATGTAGGGGAAGGCGCTCTCTCTTCTCACTTGTCCCAAACTTGAATTAGAGGTTTTTTAGATTATCACGGACTAGCATGGGTGAAGTGCAGTAGACGCATGACTGTGTCTGTGTCATTTGACATAACGACTAAACGTTGGCAGCCATGTTGGACTGCCCAGATGGCATGAGGGACGATCCTTTCAGCTGCATCTTTCAATAATTGTGCAGGCTCTGGAAAATCACTATTGGCTGTTGACTCTGTACTGTGGAGGGGTGCTGCAACTTGTTCTTGGTTTACTACCATGACACTCAACACAACCGATACTACAGAAAGACTGACCAACCACTATTTTCTGAATAAGTTGCAGCAACTGATCCTTTTTCTCTCCGATGTTACCCAACATTTCTCGATCTGCGTTGTGGAATCATCTGGGATAGAGCTCTCCTGAGACTATATTGCTAACACAATGACTCATCAATGTAGCTATCACAAATAACCTGGAGGGCTACACAAGATGAAGATACAACTATCCGACCAACAGGACTTTGTTTACAACTCGACCGAAATGGTCAAAGCATGATAGGTTGGCGTACTGCCAAACCATTGGCATAAATTCCGGCAGGGACACTGTTTCAACCCTTCATGAGATAGGTCTCCAGTAGTTGTATCGTGTATCGTCAGACACTACAGAACTACGTTATAATTATATTCAATCCCAACACCAACATCATCGATGAGATATACCTCCAATTGAGCCACGTGTGACAGAGGTAAAGTCGCCATCAAATAGGTGGCTGGTGAGGAGGTGGTCGTCATGCGAGAAGACTTCCGCGAGAATTATTACACGTACCCGGGCGATCTCAATGTCCCGAAGTTTGTGGTCCGAGCAGTTTAAGTATGGTGGTGTAGGATGCTCTATTACATTTGGTGTCAATTACCGACAGTATCACACTTCAGCAGGTTACACCTGTGTATTGTTACTGCAAGCTTCGTCTTCAAAACCAGCTCTCTCGTCTGTATCTGTTCTCCATTCTCGAACACATCCATTATTTCATAATTGATTACGTGTTCGGTAGAGAAGTTATGCAATCTGATGTCAGAGGCTTTGATAATAAAGGGATTTGCTACAGCTCGCACAAAGTCAAGAAGACGGGAGACTTTGGCATCACAAATAACGGCCGTGATGCTCCCGAGTTCGTGGTATATGACGGTCTTATGATGCTCCATCATCCGCTCATCTGTGAGCTTACAACAGTTGTTCTGTATGAGCAGGATATCATGGGAGATCAGCTCAAACTCCGCTACAACTGCGAACATTAGTGTCTGGCTCTTTGATGCCCGCTGGATGGACTGCTCCAACTTTATATCTAATTCGACGTAGTTGAAGCTGTCACACATATAGGGTTCTGAGACTTCCGCCTCTAACAACTGAGTTTTCCTAACGTAGAACTCCTGTATAACTACCGCAACATATTTGCATACAGGATACATGTAATGGCCACCACCATCTCTCCAGATCTGAGATGGTGATATACATGAATAGGTTTAACATATTCTTGATGTTTATGTTGAATGCAGCCATATCAAACTTAGCTTGATACTCAATCGGGAAAGTGTTGTACTTGACAAGCAAGGGCTGTATGCATGAAAAGACATGTGGAACGTGCTACTACGGCATTCTTCCCGCCCATAAGCACCTGCAGGTGTATTAGATGATCAACCTCTCAACTGAAAATATCAGTCACCTTGAAAATCATCACCATGATTGGCATTGATCTTTAGTAGTGACTTCCGGTGATAATTGAAATCAGGATTCGCTTCACCATCGTCCAGGTCACTACCACTGATGTAGCAACCAATGCATCGTGGTAGAATCTTCGCATAGTGAAACACTCCAAACATACCATGTCCACCACCAATGTGTCTGACTCAGAATATCTGCAACCGTGTGAAACACGCCATCATCTCAGAAAACGGGCATCACCCTCTGAGAGAGCTGCATTCGGACATTATAACGTTTCTCGCAATGGTATAATCTGTCACAGGGTTTGGGCGGGCTGGCGGGAACCCTCCACACATCAAATGAACATATGCAATGGTGATAAATGCCATCACATAGACGTAAGCCTCCATGGGGCACACAGGGAAGACCAACACAAATCATCAAGTAAATCAACTACGCAGTATAGCGGGCTTCATGAAGGGATGGGCGACCTTTTGACCTTGACATAGCGCTTACAACCTTTAAAAGCTAATATAATCTCATCAATTTGACTTTATCTCAGCAGAACTATGATGATAGCAACTGAGATGCGACCTCTGGCTCATGTATATACCAGTTACATCCCGTTTTGTGACCAGATATGCTTTTAAAATGTTGATTTTAACCTATTAACTTGACCTTTGACCTATATGGTCAACCTGAAAGGTCATGAAATAATATGTATTTGATTGGGAATAATCACAATCATCGAGGGGGACATAAAAATCCAGTTTCTAGATCATTTCGATCGAGAGTTACGGCTTATTGTGTTTCTGCAGTCGACAGTCGTCGTGGATGAGCGGCCATGTTGGATTTATCATCAAATATGGCGTCAAATCGTAAAATGGATATGTCAGGCGTGTCGGGAATGTCAATTTTAGGCGGAATTGATACCAAGTTTGGCTATCTAGCCCTTCTAGATCCAAAGTTATAGATGAAAACCTGGTCAGCGGCGGCCATTTTGGATTTCACGCTCCAGTGACCTTATGCCACGGATTTTCAAAAAGCACCTCCTGGATTGTTGAAAGGCATGGTATGTAGAATACAAATCAAAAGAAAAACTGCGTTTACCTCGAAATTTTTACGGGCCTATATGGCAGAGCCTGGACTATAACAGTCATATTATTAAACATACGCATGCTATCGGCACAAGCAGAGGTTAACGTACGTGAAATCAACCTGATGTGATATGGTTGGTGCAGTGGTTCGACGAATCAATATAATGAACAGTTTATATCGAAACATCAAGGTGAGGCCTTCGTCCAACCTCGGGACACTACGACACACACGCACGCACGCACGCACGCACGCACGCACGCACGCACGCACGCACGCACGCACGCACGCACGCACGCACGCACGCACGCACGCACGCACGCACGCACGCACGCACGCACGCACGCACGCACGCACGCACGCACGCACGCACGCACGCACGCACACGCACACACCCTCGCACGCACACACACACACGCACACACACACACACACACACACACACACACACACACACAAACACAAACACACGCACACACCCTCGCACGCACACATGCGCACACACACACGCACGCGTTACCATGGGTTATTGCCCTCCCCAGCCTCCAAGCATCGCTGGGTAATCCAGCTAGTTTAGGATCATGTTAATGTGCTCATGCGCATAGATACACTTAGCAATGATGCCTAGAAACGTGTACATTTCTAATTGAATTGGGAACCTTTTCATTTGTTACATGCAGTTTAAATTCTGCCCATGCCACTAGCTGAAAATTGATTCTATTCTCAGAAGCAGAGTATTTTGAACCGCTGCGTGGGGAAACATGACTGTTATCGCGGTGGTCGTTTTCCATTGTAATTCGGCGTCGTTAAGTTCATCACACCCGAAACACATGTTTAATAATTATTAGTTAATACGACAATTCCCAGGTTGCCACGTGGTGCCGATAGTGATAGAAACTCACAATAAATGCGGTGTATTCAGAAATGCCAAATGAGTAAACATGACTTATCGCATTGATCACTTTAGATAACTGAGTGCTTTGTTTGAAATAGCATTGTCGTCCGGTATTATGTTCACCACAACTGAAAAACACCATTAGTAATAATTATTAGTTAGCAGGATTATTCCCAGGTTGCTGTGTGGCGCTGACAGTGATAGAAACTCATGTAAAATAATTAGCCCAAACTACTACACAGCTGATTACACACAAGATCTGGGGCCAGTTTCATAGCGGCTACTTACGACGTCGTAGCGGGCGATAACTCGTCGAAAATTTAAGACGTCGTAAAGTTACACTAGTTGCGTTTTATGAGTCTGCTCCATAGTTGCACTTAGCTGTACCGTGTATTTAGTAGGCGTAACTTTACGCTAGTTGAAATATTTACGGTATGCTCCCGAAGTTGAAATATGTACGGAATGCTCCCGACACGCCCACTCTCAACACAATTATTTGTTATGTTTACACTGGATATCCTTTACATTCATCATAGCTTCCCATTTGCTATTCGAACTTCAAAGGCGGCAGCTAGAAAGAAAAAGGTTGTTCGGACACAACTACACAACACAAATACAGGGATTCCCCACCGCGACCTAACTAGGTCAGTACCATTGTTTATTCGCTGTTAGCTGCGACCATTGACCGCGTAATTGCTTGTAAAGTTAAACGGCTTCATGAAACTGGGCCCAGGTTGCAAATGTACCCTGGTCTTTGTTACCACATGCCATCTGGATAAAATGAATGGTCAATATGTATGTCAGGCAATAATTAAATCCAGTAGAATGGGTGACATGAATATTCCAACCCATTAGATGTTGATGAAGTGAATTTTGGGAAGATGATTTGTACCTGTTTTCCACCGTAATAGAGGAGCAAGTCAAAAGTGACTGAAATTATGTGCATGTACTTGTTTATTTCGATTTTTTAGAACTCACCATGGATGCTATATTTATGGTAATTCCCATTGACTACCAGCCCACCCTGCCGCCCTGCCGCCCGCCCGCCCGCCCGCCCGCCCGCCCGCCCGCCCTGCCGCCCTGCCGCCCGCCCGCCCTGCCGCCCTGCCGCCCTGCCGCCCGCCCGCACGCCCGCACGCCCGCACGCCCGCACGCACGCACACACGCACACACGCACACACGCACACACGCCCACCCGCCCGAAACCTTCAAAGCAGACTTATACTGTTCTACAGATAAGTAACTACGGGTAAATAACTGCTTAAACAAGTACAGTCGGCCGACATGTCCTGGTAAATATCAGTTGGATGTTTACGATTGGCTGTAGTATGTAAATTTGTGTGTGCGTTCGCGCGCACGTGTATGTGAGTGTGTGCGCGTGTGTGTGCGAGAGAGTGTGTGTATGTGTGCATGCATGTGTGTGAGTGTGAGTGTGTGTATGTGTGTACATGTGTGAAAACTAGCTGCTCGATTAACACCACTCGTGGCGACGTCTCTATTTTCTGTCAACGTCTGATGACGTAAAACCGTTATAGCGTTCCTTTCCTATTTTTCTATCATGCATACGATACAGCTTAATGTGCCGTATGATTGTATCACTCTAGGTGTTATATTGTTATATGAGACAAAGTGTGTCGTACAATACTCCGCTACACAACCGGTCACGCATCGCTGCAACTTGGTCACGCGTGGCCTGGCACGAACAAAGGCTTGTTTGACATATACTGTACTTTTGTTAGGTCTTATAAAAAAGAGCGCGTTTCGTGCATCGTCCATGTAGAGATCCATATGGGTATGAACTAGTTATGAACCTTGTTAACAGAACTTTCAACATAACCCTAAACAGCCATAAATATATAATCATTTCGCACATCAAAGAAAACTTACAAACCAATCAACTAAATTAAACCAACCAACCGTCTAATCAACCAACCAACCAACCAACCAACCAACCAACCAACCAATTGTATGTATGTATGAATATATTGTATGGGGATCGAAGGAAGGGCCCTCCATATATAAAAAAGTGGTCAAATAAATCCTTTATACTTCAATCGGCTGACGTATTCAATGTAAGACCATATCGATCTCTATGTAAAACATTCAGCCACACTGCAATTTCTAGGCGAAGACTATTTGTAAGCAAATTCACACCAAATGCACTAAGGAAAATCGGGGGTAGATTGGGTGTGTATTTGCTTACAAATAGTAAGAAAATCGGGGCTGGATTGCATTAAATGCGACGAAATCAGAAGCTATCATTTTTCGTGCCACCGTCTTCCACTCGCCATCTGCAATGTCTACCGTCGACGTACGCGTATCAATTTTGTCACTGACGCCGTTATATCGTCGTTTTATCGATTTATTCGACATCCGATTTTATATGTCGGCTCAAGTATCGAACATCTGTCATACTATTTTTTGCAGTTTATGTCGCTTACCCAAGATAAAAGCAAGATAAAATCGTGTAAGTATCCCGTCTCTCTTCTCACATGACGGACTACCGTCACCTGTAGGTCTCACAACCATCGTCAGCTGTCTTGGATGTCGCCATGTCAGTCAACGGGGACAACTTATTAACGGTTGTGCGGACACACGTGAAAGCTGGAGATAACTCATTTGTGGACGCTGCAGCGACCTTATGGAACGCTCTACCTAATACCATTAAGACGTCTGCCTGTTCAGCCACTTTCAAGGCACGCCTAAAGACACATGACTGTTCTCGCGTCTTAGTTTAATGTTTGTGTGCTTTTATCGATATTTTATTTTACCTATTTATATATTTATTATACATATATACATTTATTCAGCTTAAATAATTCGTGTTATTATATGTATATTGATTTTTTAATTGTTTATATATCTCACCAGTATATTGATGTGTTTTTCTTCTGGTGTGTATTTGTATTTTAGGATTTTAATGCATGTAAAGCGCCGCGAACAATTTGAAATTGGATGTGGCGCTATATTAAATAAACTATATTATTAACACTCCTGGTGGAGTCAGACGGTTACGGTTGGGTGCGCATGCTTCTTGGGTTATTATTCGTGTATCAAACCTTGTCTAAAATGTCGCGGTCCTGGAATATTAACAATTTCATCTGGTAGGGAATTCCAGTATCATATTGTTCCAGGGAAATATGACAATTTATAGCAGTTCTTACTGGTGTTGATAGTGTTGAATGCTTTATTGTTTAAGTGCCTTGATAGACGTTGTACGGGCTGGAGGGGGTTTAAGACAGGCTATGATAGGTGTCCAGAGATGGCGTTATGGAATATAGCGAGGCGTGTGTTTTTGTGTGTGAATTTGATAGGCGTAACTGCTTTAACATTTCAGACACACAACCAATTTCTCTAGATGTGTTGTCGTTAAGGCAAAAACGCGTTGCGCGTCTTTGGACCATTTCAAATTGGTCAATGAGGATTTGGGTGTAGGGGTTCCGTACTGATGGTGAATATTCTAGAAGTGGTCGGACTAGGGTTGTGTGAGCAGTTGTTTTGATGTTTATGGGGCATGAGTGGAAATTGCGCCTGATGAATGCTAGTGGGCTGTTTGCGGAGGCTGTAATCTGATGGATATGTTTATTCCAAGTTAGGTCTTTGGTTATGCATACTCCTAAATATAGGTTGTCTGTTTCCTATAGTATTGTATTTCCTAGAGTATAATTACAATGTTTTATATTTCTTGCATGAGTTAATCTCATCACAAACATTTGTCGGGGTTAACGTGCTTTCGCCAGTCCTGTTTGCCATATATAACGACTCGACCACGGGAGCGCTGTACTCTGTGCATATATATCAATAGAACACGACCGCTACCAGTTGACAGATGATACTTCGAAGTCAACAATAAGGGCTGGTGACAGTCATGCTACCACAAGGCAGTAAGCCATTACAGTGCCTGCATATACATAGCACTGCACCAAGTTTTCTACATAATTATCACGTTATTTATATACTGACATCAGTTAGCCAGTGTTGTTTAATTGTGTACAATGTGTTCAAACAGTTGCCTCACTAATATGCCTGTCTGAAACAAATCAATAGGCTTACACTTAGTATATAGTGTCTCACTGTGTGAGAGGTGAGTACAGCTTAGTAGTATTTATTGTTGTGCTTTACATTAAACAAAAATCAACCAACTGAAGTCCGTTCTCCAAAGACATTGGAGAGATCACCCAGACTTTTCTGTTTAATTAAAATTTCACAGATTAAAAACTAGACTATGCAAAGTGGTTGAGAGCAGAGGAAAACAACAACAAAACAGAGCTGCTAACAGTACTGACAACAACAACTTTTGACGGGTGTTTACTTTTCGTTTGGGAATCTGCAGAAGGCAGTATCAGTTATCAATAATAATTAGTCATAAAATAGTATCATATTATAATTAGGCTTTTGGATTAATATAAAATGTGTCAATCACGCTACGACTATGTACAGTAATATTATTATAAATCGGTTTTGTACATCATTCATCCAACATGTATTATGTTTGGTAAATTTGCATATGACTGTAAAGTTAAAAAAATTATTAATTTCCTAAATTAATGGCAATGGAACGTTCGCATAGCACT
This sequence comes from Oasisia sp. SBJ-2009, assembly GCA_964017155.1. Classification (NCBI taxonomy): domain Eukaryota; kingdom Metazoa; phylum Annelida; class Polychaeta; order Sabellida; family Siboglinidae; genus Oasisia; species Oasisia sp. SBJ-2009. Next base: position 6,937,464 of record OZ024860.1, read on the forward strand.
GTCCAGAGTATCCATCTGGGATATTGACCTCAGGTTACATTCATTTTCAGGTCACACCATTTCCCCTAATGATTAATCTGGAGGCTACAGCCTATTAATCAATCGTCACTTTGTCAAAATACCCAGTGACAAATCTCCAGATCACGACCCTCAACCAGCTCAAAGCACTCACCAGCTGCCCGCTGCTGGCCTACTTAAGAAATTAACAATGAACTGCCTTATCCAGGGCGCACAGTGATACACATTCAAGTAATATTTTCGTCTTGCCAGACATTTTGTTTACATTTAGTACGTTGTACAATAGTTCTGTTCTATATATCCTGCCAGTGAGTACAGCACTTTCTGCCGAGCAAGTAGATGGCAGCCAGTGGTCCAGAGCGGCTTCAGTGCAGCGGGCCAGCTGGGGAAAGATATATGATCTAACTCTGTGAATCTATGGCATCTCCTGGTGCCTCTTGCACCGCCTTGAGATGGTGCAGCCTCTTGCACCGCCTTGAGATGGTGCAGCCTCTTGCACCGCCTTGAGATGGTGCAGCCTCTTGCACCGCCTTGAGATGGTGCAGCCTCTTGCACCGTCTTGAGATGGTGCAGCCTCTTGCACCGTCTTGAGATGGTGCAGCCAAGGGCTTAGCCAGGCATAAATGCACGTGGACGCATTAATTAATTATATCAATATATATTCTGTCATGAGGCTCTGGCACTCAAAATGTTGTGTAGCATGTGTGACGACCCAAAAAATAACGGACCAGAAGCAGGAACTTCTATCACGTGCACATGTTAGTTTAAAGATACAAATTAGTATAGTTTATTCAATCAGGTATTACCAGCATCGTTGCCAGCGACGGAGATGTTTTAGAGAAAGTTGAAGACTATAAATACCTTGGCTCCTGGGTCTACACAACAGACAGTGACAATGGGCTGGAGAACGCTGAACCAATCAACCTCATTTGGAAATCTACACTACAATCTATCTTGTAGAGTCTATTTTGACAATAAACAATGCACACAAGAATGTTTCTATAAACATTTAACATTCACTGACAACAACATTTGACCACCAACTATACAGTTGAATGTGTAACGTCACCGGTGAAATAAGAAGAAGACGACTGAGATTTGCCGGACATAAGGATAAAATGACACCTACACGCATTGCATCGTAGATATCTAACAGTTGTAAAATGGACACGACACGGTAAACACTACTCATTTGATAATAGTTGACGTTCAAAACCGAATCAACATGGTGACAAATAAACCAGGGGTAGATGAATACGGATGAAAACATCGGGATTATTGTGCGTTTCTTGTAGTTGTAAACCTATCATTATATTCTGAACAAAAGTTTCATTCAACATTTGTTTTTGATAGTGTCTTTACTCTTAGATCGGTTAGCTTTCAAACTCCCGGCGTTAAAGTGCATTATGCTCAATTTGTTTGACTGTGTGTTTCCCAGTAATGATAAGGTTGGTTTAACATTGTGCTAGGGTGTAGTATCTACATTGGGTACTCAAATCATTATACAGTAACCAGTCAGTGTCAATATCAGGTACATAGTGATGTTCATTATAGTCATGCGGTGTGTTAACCGGTCATGTAGTTTACCCGCAATAATAAACAGCGTCGCCATAAATATAAACCTAAACTCGTGCATATGTACACAATGAACGAGTAAGAGTTTACATGCTCCAAACG